>JAHHUM010001544.1:0-305776 GCA_036173005.1 Crenichthys baileyi
ATTTTTTTTTTCAAGCATTTTCTTTGATTGGATAAAATACTTTGCAAAATTGGGGTTAAATGTTGACTATATTGCCGTGTATGTTGGGTTATCAAAATAAAAGTTACATGTGGGTCTAGATATAAGATAATGAGGCTCGTTTTTTGTGGAACATCTAGTACTGCGTGCCACCTTTGATCCTCGTGTTTTACATAATGTATGCTTATGTTTTTTCTTTTATATTTAATGAATAACTGTTCATCAGGTTCAGTAGTCTAAATGTGTCCTAAAGGGGTCAAATAGTTGTTAGCTAAATTAATCAGAAAAGTAGTTGGGGTTGCCGCTCAGTTGAAGCCACTCTAAGCATTCAGCATGCACAGTAGAATGAATATTCAACAATGCAGACAGAGTGAATGCATAGCGCACCAACGGATTAGATTGGGTCAAATGCTTTGACATATAAGTTGCATTGCATAGTTTTCGTACCAGTGGCATATTTTTGTGTAGCACAATTGAGGACAAAATTCATACACCCCTTCCTCATCTTAATTCACCCCACAGATTTTCAGTAGGATTCAAGTCAGAGTTTTGTGCAGGACAGTCAGTAATGTTCACATTGGTCTTCCAGAGGTAATCCTTCACCAGCAGTGACATGTGTTTTGGGTCAAAGTCATGTTAGAGGACAAAGGGATGACTCAGACCCAGCTTTTTGGCTTTTTTTCAAAATGTTTTTTTCATAATTCCTTCAATGTTGACAAGATTCCTAGTTCCAGATTACCTAAAGCCACTGCAATGTTTCACTGTCAAAATTGTATTCTTTAGGTTATAGCCCTTTCCCCTCTTTCTCTACATATATGAGCACTGTCTCTAATGCCAAAGAGCTCAGTTTGCATGATGTCATGTATTAAGGGATTGGGAAGCTGTCCTAAAATTTAACTTATGCCTTCCACTTGTGAACAATTGTCCTCACTGTAGAACAACTTACTTCAAATTGTTTGATAATGTTGGGACCTCAACCATAGGTTACAACATGGATGAACATGGATTGTACATAATCAAAGGCCAGTATGAAATTTTATAGAACTTGTAAAATTAATGACATTAACCTGCTTCCAGCTGAGCCCAGGAAGAGGAGGAGTCATAGCTGGACTTCCCATGAAGTCATTCAGTCTGAAACAGAAGCGTTGTGTTCCAACATGACGGCCTCTTCCACGCGGATCGCAGGCAAGAACTGGACAGGAGAGGCAAAGCGCTTGAATGTCTTCTTGCAGCTGAAGGTCTTTATACTCGCGGACAAGTATGAGAATACTACTTTCAAAAATGTCTTGGATCCAAAAGTGACTATGATGAGGCGGCCGAGTCCCTGCCACTCCTGTGCAACAAAGTTAAGTAATGATCTGCTGGTCGAGTGCCCTGCATTCATTCATAAAAGGGGGTAATTAAGACAAGCTTAATTTCTCTTTTTGAGGCCTACAGAAAGCCCCTTGTCCCTAACTGAAGCGGTTATCCCCACGACCTTGAGGAAAGGTATCGGGACCACAGTTCGGCCAGCTGAATAAAGCCGCCCCTTCCCCACAGCTACGGAGAGTAGCTGCAACGCTAGTCCCTTTGTTAATCCCCACACGAGGCCAGATGACCACTCCTCAACTCGTCGCTCCAGGAAACCTTTTCCTCAGCACTTGCTAGCAGACTAGCTGCTCAGCTAATGTGAACAGACAGTTAATTGAAGCTAATTATATGTTCTGTGTTTTGTTTTAAAGTTAAGCCAACTTTGTTTTAAAGGGTGGTTTTTAAACACAGATCGGCCATAACGCACCTTCGACGCTTATGCATTTTGTTCCTTGTATTAATGGTATTTTAAAGGTACATGTTTGACTTTACGGAAGCTATAGGCTTTCCTTTGTTAGCTGAAACCACAAATGGCTAACGTCAGTCAAGTTAGGGGTAACACATGACTCCCCGCCATTTTATGAGTCTGTAGGCTTCCTCGTCACCAGGTGAGTGTCATTAAGAATCATTTATCCAGAAAGGTTGTTGGTTCTTATTCAAAGTAATATTTCCTTAAATAATGATAAATATTTTCCTAATATTTCAATAAATATTATTTTACTAAATAAAGGCAGCTAATTAAACACCACTGAGAATTAGTCATCCAGAAGGTTGGTTTTATTCAGCAAATCATTCTTTGAAATATTATTTTATTGAAATAATGTTTTATCTGATCTTGCATTGTGAATGGTTGTTTGAAGGTATACCAATTATTGTCTAAGTTAGTTTCAAGACTAATTTAACTTCATTTCCAGATTCCTCAAGATAATCCTTGGTTCTCAACCATAAATAACATTAAATGTTAATGTTGCATCACTTTATAGGTCATGGTTTTTAACCTTTGTAGTTTTAGTTGGATTGTTCTAGGATAGTAAGAGTTTGTTGATTGAAATATGTTTGACTTTGAGTTGACTTATTTTTGTAAAAAAATTCTTGTATTTTAAGAAATTGTGTGAATTTATTCCATGTGTGTGCAGAGTTTCGCTGTTCAGTAATGCCAGAGCTCATTTCATTCTCTTGTATCCCAATACCACCACCTTATTGGGCTGGTATTCACAGGACTACACTTAACAGACTGAATTATTATTTAATTAAATATTAAAAAATAATAATTACAACAAGGGCTTTAGAACCCTTTTCAATTTCATGGGAAGCAACTATTGCTTCTGTAACATCTCTGTTGTTGTCTGCTCCTTGGAATTTAGTTTACACATGCCTGTTTGCTCTGGACCACCAAGACTTCTAAAGCTCCAGGATTCATAGAGGTGGTCACACTCAACAAATTGAAAACAGATCAATGTCTATGTTGGATCCCTAGCTAACGCATGGGGTTTTAGCTTCATCCTTTTTTGTAAATAATTAAATGGTGAAGTATGTGGTGTGTGGTTTTGTGATTCTTGAGGTCAGATTTTAACATTTTTTGAAAATCAAAATCATTTAAAACCCCTAGAACTGACAGATGTAGTACTTTGTTTGCACAATGAACGTAATAGCTTGTCAATACTTAGGAATTTTCAATGGCTATTTTAAATACCTTGTCATTTTGCAAGAAACTGCGATTTATGCAGTTGCTTTCTTTTCAATTAAAAACATTTGCAATGTCAATGCGCTTTAGCTTAGAAGAGAAGAGCAATTCTGCATAAGAGATGAAACACAGAGAGGAATTATTGTTTGAGATGGGACCCAAATGGTCAGTAACAAGATATTACATTTTGTCCTCAATAACTCTTTTCTTCAAGCTAAACATTTATAAAACTAAACAACTTTGTATTCACAAAAACGCTGGGACAATTGAAGTCGTTTTAGATTTTAGGAGTTTTCCCTTGAATGGATCGCACTCCAAGTAGCAGTAAGCTTGACACATCCAGAAGAATATCTCTAGATCAGCCAGGAGACATTCCATTGACTGCTGCTGGATGTTCACCAAACCCAACATGTTCCTTGTCAAGGATTTACTGTCAAGTTCTAGTCTCCAAAGTGGCCCAGATGGACAGCCTGTGATACCTGTCTGGTTCTGCAACAGCCCCTAAAGGGAGGCCTGTTCCTGTATCTGGCTTTTCAACAACCCAAGTTAATGTCTCGGGGTAAGTCTCTGTAAAAGTGTCACCTTCAAGCAACAATTCAGTCTCTAAGGGGCTCCAAGGAGATGTCCATCCTATGAGAGTTCTTGTCTAAAAATGGTCCAGGCGACTTCTCTAAAAACCTGGAACTCAAAAAATCAACTTCCAGGACCTGAGGGGATATAGAACTCCACCAGCAAGCCAAGCACATGTCCTTCCAAGGGATACCCCCTTCATTAAGCCAAGTTCTAGGCTTTGCAATGGTTTCAGGGGATGTCCTTTCACAAAGACAACCTAATGACTCATTTTCTACAGACACTTCGCCGCAAAACTAGTTTTTGTCTCAAGTTCTACTAATATCCTGAAGTTTACAGAAGCTCTGTTGAGTTATGTGAGTGTCAAGGGGGAAAGTGACCTGCCTGACTGTCTGGCCAGACATCCAGAACTGTCTCACCAGCTTAAAGGACCTAAGACTGACCTCGTAAACTGTCCAGACCTGTTAAACTAGCCTACTTTAGGGGGTATTTACACCAGGAAAGTCCTTTGGTCCACTTGTTTGGTCCAGACCAAAAGCAGACTTTATTTTTTTCGTTTAGTGCCGTTTGCTTTCCCATTGTACTTGTTGCAAGTGAACAGTAACTTGTAAACAATGCCACGCAGCTGACAACCATTGCTCCTATGATGGGGGGCGGGACAGAGCACAGACCGGGAAAGGGAGGAAAACAACTGTGGTAGTCCTGCAAGCAGCCCCTCTGTTTTGCATATGTGTGCCATTATTACAGCTGCAACATCATTGTGAGGGTTAAGAGCAGCTAATTCAAATCAGATTTTGCGATGTTCTATTTTTAATTTTGAAATCCTGTTGGGGAATGCACGTTGCAAGCTGAAAGAAACGCTGTTCACTGCACCGAGCTAAAAAAATGCAGTCAACAGCGTTGCTAAGCAGGTAAGATTTCAGTATAACTTTCTCCGCTACAGTGGCTTGTTAAGTCCAAATAGATGCAACAGTGTTGGGTCAGATTGAGGCCAGTTTGTATTCCAGAAGCGAACAGCACCAGAGTATGTAAGGAAGCTGACTGAGACCACCTCAAAAAGTAGGTCTAGGTCTGGTTGTTTGGTCTGGACCAGGGTTCACTTGAGTGTATTCACACCTGCACAAAAGGTCTGGACCAAGGGGGGGAATGAACTCTGGTCCGTTTAAAACTGACCAAAACTGGTATGTGTGAATACACCCTTAGTTTTGCCTTAGTCTATGCCAGCTCAGCCTACCCAGTTTCTTTTTCTTACGACATTTCAAGGAGCTAGCCTTTGGAAAGGGTTGTGTTATGTTGATTTGAATATTCATATTGATTTTTAACTTATGGGACTTGTTATGCCTTTTTTGTAAGTTTTGAGGTGTTGATATGATTTGCAGTAACGTCACTTTGCAGTTAGGTATTTTGTTTAGTGCTTATAAATCTCATCTTATTGTATCTTGTTTCATGCTTATCATTAGTCATTTGTTCCTGTTCTTATTCACTGTTGCCTTGAAGCAAGAAGGTCCTTGGTTTAAACCTAAGCCTGGGGTCTCCTCATGCATCCACGGGTTGTTTCTGGGTACTCTGGCTACTTCCCAATGTCCAAAATTATGCAATAATACAGAGTAATTGGTATCTCTAAATTGCTGTTAGGTGTAGGCATAGTTGTTTGTCCTGTTGTCAATGTGCTGCGCTGTGATGGGCTCGCGACCTCTCCTGTGTGTACCCCTTCTCTTGGCCAATGACTGAGGGAGATAGCCCTCTCCCTGAACCTTCAGTGACGTTACCTGAGTGTGATGTATTTTTTGTCTTCAGTGTACATAAACAGTACCTTAGCTTAGTTAATCTAAGTTTCTCTGACCTTCTAAAAGCTCCAACCTGTGCACTTTAAGTAGTTAGGCTGTACGCCGATGTCCCATGGCAGAAGAATTCTTTAGTTTGTAAATTGAGATGATCAAATCACAGTAGTTGCTTGTTTATGGAAACATATATAACAACCAGTAATAACAAAAAGTACACAAATTCAGCTTTTGCTTTAGGTTTTGATGTTTATAAACGTCATTAGTGTTATTAGTGTTAAATCACTCATCAAATCCTCGCATAAAATCCCAGCTGAACCTGCTAAAATTAAGTTAAAATTCCTGACATTCAGTATTAGAGTTAGGGTCCTTGTGTGTCCAATAATGTGTGCTGCAGCAGTATTAATTAAACCCTCTAGGAGCAGTAAAGAGAATGTTCCCGACAGTTTTACAACTTCCTCCTCACATTTCATTTTTTCCATTTTTAGGATCTGGCAACAACCCAAGCTTCTTTCTGCAAGTACAACAGTAAAATAATAACAAACCACTTCATCTTCAGCAGTTTAGCAATCAAGTGACAGATACTGATCCGCACATCATTTGTTGTCTTTTCTTTGTACAGATGGGGATATGTGATTATGGCAGAGAGGAGACAGGCTGCTCTGAGGCTTTTCATAGTTTGGCTGCTGTCATCTGTTGTTTGACTAGATCAGCATTCCCACTCTGAGCAGAGAAGCTTGATGGAGCTTTTGGCAGCAAGCGCCACAGAAGCCAAAGGGCTGACTGCAGAATTTCGTCTGGGAAAAACATGCCACAACTACTGTACTTTGTGGCATACTGTTCTGCTGCACTCAACATGCCACGTTGCATGTTAAGTATATTGATATTGCCAGTTTCAACAACAGGTATTTGGACGTGTCCAGTCATCTTCATATTCCACAGGTAAGACCGGGCTAGTTTCAGTAGCTTTCTATGTACATCCATGCATGGATATACATATGCAGTTGGTCAATGTGTGATTTTATATGCATGTGTGTGTGTGTACTCTATGCGCAAAGATAAATATATTCATTTAAATTTAAATATGCAAATATTGCATGTCTTGACATATTTTTATCATGCCAGTCATGTTTTAAATGCTCCACCAAAGAAACATTATATCGTAAAATGTATGACAGTAAAATAAATGATTTTTTTTTATTTTTTTGTTAAAAACAAAAAAAAAATGAATTAAATTTTAAAACTAATTGTTCAATGCAATCAAAAGCCAGTAGTGGCCACTAGATTGATTACTGCATTGCCTTGAAAAGGCATTAATTCCCTTTAAACCCTTCAGACTCCAGCATAATGGTGAAGTTTGTGTACGACATCAGCATCATCGGGTTGATCAGCGACAGCAACGAGTCAGCACACAGAGCAATGATACAGAATCTGGTTAGCTAGTGCTCTGAGAACAACCTGTCTCTGAATACAGGAAAGTCCAAGAAGCTGGTCAACTACAGGAAGCTCTAGGCTGAAGACGACACTCCAATTTTAATCAATGGGGAAAAGGTGTCTGACATCAGGTTCTTAGGAGTACACATCTCCGAGGAGCTCACGTGTACCATTAACACTTCTGTCCCAGGGAATAAGGCGCAGCAGCGCCGTTCTTCCTGAGGATGCCGAAAAAGGCTGGACTGCCACAGGAGATTCTGGTAACTCTACTTTTGAGAGCATTTTAACATACTGCATCTCCCCATGGTTCCTCAGCTGTCCTGCAGCTGACGGAAAGACCTTCAGCAGGTCATCTCTAGCGCAAAGATGGTTGGCGAACTGAGCTCCTAATGCTCAAGGACATTTATGACACAGGTTTCCTGAGGAAAACAACCAACATCTGCAAAGACCCCACACATCAACCACCTATTTAAAATGCTGGTGTCCAAAAGGAGGTACAGAGCCCTCCACACATGCACAAACTCAAAAACTGATTTTTCCCATAGCTGTGGCTGTTCTGAACAAACACACACACAGATAAACTGCAACAATCAACTCGCTCCTACTTTGCACATTCTGTCTCCCATCATATTATGATGCTGCATTCTGTTGGCACTGTGTATAAACTGAATATAATCAGCCTGTTTCACCTTTTGCTCATTCTTCGACACTAATTCTGCACAATCCTGTTCCCCACCCATTCTCATTAGTGCTGCTGAACTGTTGGAATTTTTTGATTTTTATATTGTGTTTTGTCCAATTTTTTACTTGCTTATTACTTCTTCACTCAAGAGTGCTCAATACTTTATAAACTCCTCTTATCCCTTCTTTAACTGCTGCAACTCTCGACCAACAATTTCTGCCCATTCTTATTTGCAAAATAACTCAAGCGTAGTCACATTGGAGAGGTTCACAGAAGCGCTGGACTTTGGACTTTCAAGAATGGTCCGTTGTTTAGCTCCATGTATCTTCCCATCAACTCTCAGCAGCTTCCCTGTCCCTGCTGATTAAAAGTATCCCCACAGCATGATGTGCCACCATTATGTTTCACAGTGGGGAAGGTTTTGTATAAAGACCAAAATGTCGGTGGCGCAGTTGGTAGCACTGTTGCCTTGCAGCAAGAAGGTCCTGGGTTTAATTCCCAGCCGGAGATCTTTCTGCATGGAGTTTGCATGTTCTCCCCGTGCATGCGTGGGTTCTCACCGGGTACTCCGGCTTCCTCCCACAGTCCAAAGACATGCCTGTTAGGTTAATTGGTCACTCTAAATTGCCCTTAGATGTATGAATGAGTGTGTGCATGGTTGTTTGTGTGTTGCCCTGCGATGGACTGGCGACCTGTTCAGGGTGTACCCCGCCTCTCGCCCATAGACTGCTGGAGATAGGCACCAGCTCCCCCGCGACCCACTATGGAATAAGCGGTAGAAAATGACTGACTGTAAAATTTTGTTTTCATTTGAGCAGAGCCTGTTGCTCCACGTCTGCTTTGGTCCAAACATTGCTTATGTCAAACTGTCGATCATTGTCCTGCTGCATAACCCAAATGTGATTGACCTTGAGCTCACAAACAGAGGGTCATACATTTTCCCTAAGGATTTTGTGTGAAAGAACAGAATTTATGGCCACATCAATAACACCAGGTCACCCAGGTCTTGAAGGAGCAAAACAGATCTTGGCCATGACACTACCACCACTATGTTTGACTGTAGGACATTATTTTCTTTTGTTTTCCCAAAAGTTTCCAAAGTTCTTGAGGTCATCAATATGTTTTTGACAATGACACAGGCCATTGTGTTATTTTTGCTCAGCAGCGGTTTTGGCCTACATGAATGCTACTTCATTCAGTCTTTTTTTTATTGTTAAATCATAAACACTGACCTTAACTAAGGCAAGTGAGGCCTGTAGAGCTTTTATATGATTTTGTTTTTTTTTGGACCTCCTGGATGAGTCATTGATGTGCTGTTGGAGTATTCTTAGTAGACCCCTGGGAAGGTTCCCCACCGTTCCATTTTTTTCCAGTTTGTGGATAGTGGCTCTCAGTGTGCTTCGCTGGAGTCCCAAAGCCTTGTCTTTGAAATGTCTTTGTAACCCTTTCCAGATTGATAGAAGGCACTGACTTTGTTTCTTGTCTGTTCTTACATTACTTTACACTGGGGTAAAATATGTTGCTTTCTGAGTTCATTAAGCCTAATTTATGTTGCCAGACAGGTTCTGTTTCAGAGATTTTTTTTTTTATTCTACTCAGGGTGTAATCATGCCTGGGTGTCTAGTGACAATGAAACAAAAAAATGTGGTTCCTCACAGTTATTTCATGATATGACATGGGGGTAAATTTTATTATTACTTCAGGCCATGTTAATCTGGATAGCTTTTTCCCCTTAAGATGTCAGCTTGGTCATTTTTAATCCTTCTTTACAGAACAATGAGTGGTTACTTTCCACCCTTGTTACTCCCTAATGTATTCTGACAGTGCATTAACATTTTTTACAATGCATAGCACATGGACAAGTGTGAGAGAAATCTAACTGTACAAACGTCAGTGAAACCACAGAACTGTGAGAACATGAGCTGCTTCATGGAGCCAGTACAGGGCAGCATGTCTGCACAGAGAGGTCAAAGGTCCCACTGGCCAGGAGACATGTGGAAAAGTAGGAGCCTGCTTTAAATAAAAAATAAACCATGTTTGCGTGTGGATGTGTGTGCAATCCTAGCATGATCACATGTGCAGAGACTCAAGCAAACCTCAATCACATGGCGTGTGCTTAATATGTGCCTTGGAAGCTGGTGTTTATGCATTCCTCTGGCGCAGAATTAAACACACGGCTGTCACAGAAATAATTAGTACATAATCTATGAAATGGGAAGGTTCTGAAAGGTTTGCAGAGTTTTTGCCAGTTCTTGTATCCAAACAATTCCCTTGTGTTCTATTCTGGGAGGAAACACTCATACTTAGCGGAAACAAAGCAACTTCTAGAAGTTGAACTTCTGACTTTATAAATGTGGGACCACTAATCATTAGTCATGACCCACCGGGACCAGTTGCTTGAATTGACCATTATTCTATTTGTAGACAAGTTCAGAGTCCTAACTGATAAGCAAAATACTTTTGCAGTGAATGTCTGTGTCTGTGAACAGGGCACCAGTCACACCATCTAAATCCAATTTGGCTGTTCTATCGTTCCAGCGACATCACTTAAAATATTCCACACACAATAACACCGGTGTTGGGCCTGAAAACAGGTTGCACATTGTTTTGTCCACTGCTTTAGTACCCAGGGCTGACAATACTTCTCAGGACATGGTCAAGATTTTTCCTGTAACTGGGTGGTTTCGAGGACGAAATCCAAGGTTTAATATAATATTTGTCATGGAGGCTAAAATTACCCCACTGAGGCAATCTCCTATAATGGCAAATGGCAGTTTAGCAGCAGTAGCATTACTTTACCTTCAATAATTTGATTCATTATTCTGGAGATATGTGTTGCAAACATATTAAGAACTCTTGAGGTTTACTACTTTTCCCTTGCCATCCCTTTGCATCTGTGCCATTTTAGCCAATACTGCTTCATCTCATCTCTTCATGTTTTCCCACCTCACCTACAGGTTGTTGCCAATCAACCGTATGTTCCTCATTTCAGCTGAAATGCCTCTTACTATTTTCAGTACCGTGTCAAATCCTTCCATTTGTTCTGCCTGCCAGAACAAATATTTGTGTTCCTGCATCTCTAGTGTTTTTATAAGTTTAATCTTTATTAAATCAAGCAGTTACAATTCTCCATGATTCTGTCAGCCTCAATTCCTTGCACTTTAGTTCCCAACCACCACCACTGATCATGTCACTAAACTTTCATGGGCTTAAAACGACATTTGGTATAACTCTACTTTTGCTTCGGCGCCTCGTTTAGTGGGAGATAAATTAGCAACAATGTATTTGCCTTAGGAGCCCTGGGGTTAAAGTTTATTAATTTGGCCAATGCCAATTTTAAGGAACCATGACATATAAACTCAGAAATGCTTTCTCCAGTGAAAACTACAATTGTCTTACCATCTTCTTCAATGTCCATCTTTCTTTGTTCTCACATTGCCACCAATGACTCAAATAGACGGTTCTAAATCAGATTTATTGATAAGTCTGATTTAAAACCTTAAGACCCCATAAGGGGGCCCCACAAGCCGTCCAATTATTGATCCATTATTGATTTCTTATTACATAACTAACCAAGAAAAGGGAATTTGGAAGTCCACATTTCATTTCTATGCTGATGACACTAAACATTACTGTCCCGGACCTACTCCTGCAAAGGTTTTAGAGTATTTCCAACATGTTTCCGTCAGAGTACAAGAACAGCTATGTCACCTACATCTACTTATTTTAAGATCTAGGAGAGGGTCTGTGGGAGGGGGTGGGGCGAGGTCAGCCTAGGTGTCCAATGCAGTTGTCCGACTGTTGGGGTGGGTTTGGCTTCCCTTCTGGGGTAGGTGTGGGTGAGTGGCCTTGGGTGGAATTGGCCATCTGGGTTTGAGGGGTTCTGGTTCGGTTTCGGTTTCCTTGGGCTTTTTGCCTTCTGTAGGCTTAGTGTGGGTTTTCTAGGGAGACTGCTTTCAGTTGGTGTATGGGATCAGGGTTTGAGGGTCTGGGCAGTGCCAGGGGTGTTGGGGTAGCCTTGGGCTCCGTGGGGCTCCATGGTGCTGCTGCCCTGGGGTGGATGTGCCAGTGCCTCCCTGATTGGGTGCCTATCGGGGTCAGCTAGGGAACTGGCTCTCTGGGAGAGCATTTTTCCCCCCAGTCCTTCATTCCTCATCCCTGCACACGTCCCTCTGCCCGGTCCATCACACCACTACTTATGTAGGGATTTGGAGTGCGTGTGTCATTGGGGTGCGGGGAGGGTGGCCGGGCAGAACTTAGCTGGTTGTCCCTAGGCTGGCATTGCGGCAGGGATGCTCGGAGCGTCTTCATTGGCTTTTCGGGGCTGGAGCTCCCTTATTGGGGAGTGACCCTGTGGGGAGGTGATATATATGTCCTCGCTAGGGGTGGCCTTGTTAGGAAATTCGTGCTGGGGTTCATGGGGTGGGAGGTTCATGGGGCTGAGATTGGAGTTCATTGGGGGGTTGGGACTGTATCACCCTGGGACTGTTCTGGTTGGCTGGCTTTGGCTGCCTGTGGCTCTGATCTCCTCTGTGTCTGCGTCGGGTCCTGGGGGGAGGTCTGTGGACCCCTAACACCTGTTATTGAATATTCTTTTGGAGGAACCTTATGTACAAAAGCACACTCACATATACATTTACAGGTGTTTGGATTCAGGTGTTTACAGATATATATTCTTTCTTTCTCTCTTTCTGCATGTGTAGAACAGACTTCTAGGGCGTTATCTTGTATTCTCTTTATCCTTCTTTCTCTTCTATATTCTTATCTTCACTCCCTTTTAATTTTTTGCCCTACCTCTCCCCCTTTCTGTCAGGATATGTCTGGTTTGAGTTTGTTTACTTTTCTCAGCCAGGTGTTTTCTGTTCATTGAGGTTTATTAAGATCTCTTCTGTTTAGTTTTTGTTACTTTCTGGATTCCGGTGTTTCATGTATTTAGTTACATTTCCCTTTAGATCTGTTTTCCCTTGGTTTTGTTATCTAGTCTAGTCTCTTTGTTTATCTTTGGTTGAGTTCCTCATGCCAGTTATTTCTCTTGCTAATCAGGTTCAATTAGTCACTCCCTCTCTCTCCCTGCAGCCCTGGTTCACACCTGTGTCATATTGCTCCTGATAAGTCTGTCTCCCAGCTCACTGGTTCTCTTGCCTGTATTTAAGCTCTCTGGTTTTCATTGTTCCTGGCTGGTTCCTTCCTTTTACACCTCATTCTATGTAAGCATGAGGTGTAAACGGTCTTTGCCCTGGTCTGGTCCTGAGTTCTTCCATGTCCGGAGAGTGATGGGGTGCTGTGCCAGATGACCTTGCCTCCACAGTCACCTGACCTGAACCCAATCGAGATGGTTTGGGGTGAGCTGGACCGCAGAGTGAAGGCAAAAGGGCCAACAAGTGCTAAGCATCTCTGGGACCTCCTTCAAGACTGTTGGAAAACCATTTCAGGTGACTACCTCTTGAAGCTCATCAACAGAAAGCCAAGCGTGTGCGTAGCAGTAATCAAAGCAAAAGGTGGCTACTTTGAGGAACCTAGAATATAAGACATATTTTCAGTTGTTTCACACTTTTTTGTTCAGTATATAATTCCACGTGTTAATTCATAGTTTTGATGCCTTCAGTGTTAAGCTACAATATTCATAGTCATGAAAATAAAGACAACTGTTTGAATGAGAAGGTGTGTCCAGACTTTTGGTCTGTACTGTGGAGCATTATAGAGAATGCTGTAATGCTCCTCTTACAAAAGTAAATCTGTTGGGTTGGCTTCTTCTTGGCACTCCGACACCAATAAGTGCTACTCTGCCGGACAGAGTAGCACTGAAATAAATGCAAAGATAATATTTTTTACTAGTTTAAGAAAAAGACAGTTGGCACTGTCTAAATTGTTTTAACAGGGACTATAGAACGAAAACAAGTAGGGACAGTGTCTACTTTGAAATATTTAGGATTTTTCAATAGATGACAGTTTGTGTTTTGCAATGTGCAGAATCAGCAACTTTAATGTTATGATGGATGTTATTTGGTTATGATTAATGCTAGAAAATCAGGAAAACATGTAATTGCAATATTATTGCTAAATATTGCGATGGCAAGATCAAGTCCAATTTATCCACACTTTTCGGACTGTTCTTTTCTTTCTCTTTTCACAATGTCTCAACCACTCTTTGCGAGCTTTAGAATCTTGACCACTAAAAATATCCATCAAGCATGAGCATGGAAGGCAGTGAAAATCTATCCTAAATTATTATCCTACAAAACATTGCATCCAAGCAGCCAGTTTGCAATTGCAATATTGCAAACACTGATATTGCAGTAACGACTGCAATTTGAAATATTGTGAAGCATTAGTTTAGATCAAGAAATGCTCCAGTGAAATTCACAATGGCAGGAACATGAGGTAATTTTTCCTACCAGCATCAGTGATTTCTTACTTCACTAAACAAAGCAGTCTCTTTCTATACTCAGCTTCATGTGTCCTGCTGCTATTGCTTCCTGACTACAAGCCATTCCTTGCTGTTTAAGTTGTCATCTAATTACCGAGCTTAAATATTAAATGCCTTGCCTAAATACAGTAAAGGAAGGATTTGTGTTCTCAGATATTTGACAAATGCATCTGTCAAGTGGGGTTTGTTTTTAATCTAGGCTCTAGTTTTTATCTGCGCCTAACAGCTGCAGTAAAGGCTTTTATGACCTAAATACAACCATTTGCAAAGTTTAATTAGATTAAATATATCGGCTTTATAAGACACACCGAGGTACGGGGTAACAATGATGTTGTAATTGGAGCTTTAAAACAGCAAATATAATCAGTGGAAAAGGCAATCTGTTTTTTAGTTTTTCCTGACAAAATCGCATCATCTCTTTAATTACCTCAAATAACTCACCTGACAACTTTGGAGCCCCCTTTGTTGACCTGCATGTCCACCATACAGCCTGAGTTGACGTAAGAAGCCAGATTGATCTCTGAGAACTCTGCCTGGGAAACAGAAAAGCAAAACCCCAGTTTAGGTTTTACAGCAACATGCAGCATGAGGTCACATTTAGGTGCCGCAGCTGAACTCCTTGACTCAATGTTGCTATTACTCTTGGCTTGCTGACAGCAATACATTTATATAACATTGAAGTAAATTGCTTTCGTACGTCATTGTGCCTTTTTTAATTTGCAAAGACCAGAGCAGAAGACGAGATTTGGAGAGACAGAGCGAGCTGGTCAGAGAAGGCAAATTGAGTTATCCCCAGTCTCTGGCCTCCAGGACAGTGAGGGCCTTGTGAAAGGCTGTAGCTTGGCTACTTAATGACTCAGTCAAACTCCCAGAGATTCTCAAAAGGAGGGGACAACAACTCCACTTTTGGGAAAGGAATCTTAGGATGCGTGGGACCAAAAAGCAAAAAGAAGCATTTCAAAATTCCAAAAAAGATTAAAAAAAGCTTGAGACACGTTAAGGTGTTTTGTTTTCAAAAAAAGTCTCTCCAAAAATACAAGCTTAACATACATGCAGGAAGCTTTATCCAGCAATCTGATGTACCAGCCTAAATTTACAGATATTCTCCAAACATGATCTCAGCAAAAATCTCAAAGTTACAAAAGCTCGATGTGTCTGAAACTCTGCAATTTCCAAAAGTCATTTGCCACATTCAAGACACATTGGATAAGTCCTGCTATTCAATTCAGTTAAACAATTTTTTTTTTTTACAGAGCGCCAATTCACAACAAATTATTGAACAGCACAGTACACAAGCAGAATGAATTCACACAATTTCTTAAAATACAAGAATTTATTAACAAAAATAAGTCAACTTAAAGTCAAACATATTTCAATCAACAAACTCTTTGCTATGCTAAAACAACCCAACGAAACTACCAAGCAGAATTGAAGAATAAAACTAAGGGCTATGTACAATATAAACAAGTGAATCAAAGATGGTTGAAAACCAAGACCGAAAGAGCGATGCTATATTACCATGCACTGTTATTTATGTTTGAGAACCAAGGATTATCTTGAAGAATCTGGAAGTGAAGTTTGGTCTTGGAACTAACTTAGGCAATAATTGGTATACCTTTAGACAACCATTCACAATGCAAGATCAGATAAAATATTATTATAAAATAGCATTTTAAAGAATGATTTGCTGAATAAAACCAACCTTCTGGATGACTAATTCTCAACGGTGTTTAATTAGTTGCCTTTATTTATTAAAATAATATTTAAAGAAATTTTATTACAGAAATATTGAAATAATATTTAAGGAAATATTATTTTCAATAAGAACGAACCTTTCTGGAAAAATGGGTCTTAATGGTGTTTAATTAGCTGTCTTCGTCTAGTACAAATAATATTTAAGGAAATATTATTAAGGAAATTTTAAAATTATTTTTGAGAAAATATTACTTTGAATTAGGACCAACAACCTTTCTGGGTAAATGATCTGTAGCTGGCTCATAAGGTGGGCAAGCACGTGCTCTGAGCTGTTAGCGGTTGGAGCTAACAAAAGAAGCTCATAGTTGTTACCAGAATCAAACATGTACCTTTAAAATGATACCGTGCGCTATGGCCAATCTGTATTTAAAAACCACACTTTAAATAAAGTTTGTCTTACATAAAAAAAAACTAAAAAACACATCATTAGCTGAGTTTCTCAACACAAATAAAACAAATGTTATTAAGCGAACTAAACTTCTCTGCCCAAACACTACCTCTTACGTGAACCATACTGAGGAGAAGTTGTCCTGGGAGTTGAGGAAACATCCAAGTTTTGGTAAACCAAAGGTGTTAGCTTGCAGATAACCTCCGTAGCTGTGGGGAATGGCTTTTAGCTGGGCCGGCTGAACCGTATGACAAAGGCTCGTTCGGCTCCTTGGGTGGCTGCAATGCGGCGGGGTTGCTCTCGCTACCTGGATGTGCACACAGGAAGGTGTGTGATGCGTTCCCGGCCTTCTTTTCCAGGCCGTGGAAGTTCTGTTCCTGGCTCTGCTGGAAGTAGGTTACTGTGATTTATTTTGAAAATTCCAGAAAAGATTAAACTGGCCTTTAAATGTTGTAATCTATGGCTGGACCCAATACAAACAAACAAAAAGTGCAAATGCAGAACTACACAGACAATTTAAATCCAACTATACGAACAGATTACCGATTATGCAGGCAAGCCAATTAGAAACATTCCAATTTGATCCTAGTTATTTATGAAAAATGAAGTTGAAATCGTTATATAAATTGGTTAAAACATATTTTCTATCTAAAGAAACTCGGCAGATTGCATTGAGTCACTGACTTGCTCTATTCACTCCTGTCTCAGTGCATCTTGAACAGATGACTGGAACTGTGGAACTGTGGATAGCGTTATCAAAAGCGTTGACTCTACTGAATTGAATCAGTTTGTGAAGGATCACTAAACGGCACACCTTGGAGTATTGGCCAATGACTAGACACCTTTGGCATAGGTTTAAGTTTAAGTGTATTTACATAGTGAGTGTTCGTCACCATTGTTTACATCCCGCCGGGTGTTAATGCTAATGAGGCACTGATGGAGCTACATGACACCATAAGCTTGCTGCCCACAAAGTGGTTGCTGGGCACTTTAATCACGTGAAACTGACGGACACTCTGTCCAGTTTTTAACAGCACGTCACCATTCCTACAAGGGGAGATAATACTTTGGACTGTGTGTACACTAACATTAAGGGTGCGTACAGAGCCCCTCCTCGCCCCCATCTTGGCCTCTCCGACCACATCGCCATCCTGCTGTTGCCAGCATACCGCCCCCTGCTGAGATGGATCATGCCAACAAAGAAGACAGTCACTGTGTGGCCCAGGGATGCAGCCTCGGTGCTCCAGGACTGTTTTCAGTCCACAGACTGGCAGGTCTCCAGAGAGGCCACCTCCGTCCTAGGCTTCATTTCCAAGTGTGCTGATGATGTCACCACCACCAGGACAGTAACCTGCTATCCGAACCAGAAACCCTGGCTGTATGCTGAGGTGAAGGCTCTGCTGAAAGCGAGGGATGCTGCGTTCAGGACAGGGGAGGCATCAGCACTCAGAGAGGCAAGGAAGGGACTGACTGCAGGCATTGTGAGGACCAAAGCCACATACGCCCAGAAAATTCAGGGTCACTTTACCATAAACGACCCCCGGCGCATGTCGAGGGGCATCAAGTGCATCACACACTACAACACCAGGGATGCACAATGCCCAAGGGACTCCTCTTTGCCAGATGCACTCAACAGGTTCTATGCCCACCTTGAGGACCCTGACCCCCCCTTCCCCACCAGAGTTACTCCAGCACCTGGAGACATGCCCCTCAGTGTGACCACAGCAGACGTGAGGAAGGCCCTCCAGGGAAACAACCTCTGCAAGGCTGCAGGCCCTGGCAACATACTAGGGCCGGTATTGAAGGTCTGTTCCTGGCTCTGCTGGAAGTAGACTGCGCACATCAGCTGTCTGAGGGGTTGGCGGACATCTTCAACACCTCACTCTCACTAGCATCCCCACCTGCTTAACGACTGCTACTACTGTCCC
Organism: Crenichthys baileyi; assembly: GCA_036173005.1. Taxonomy (NCBI): domain Eukaryota; kingdom Metazoa; phylum Chordata; class Actinopteri; order Cyprinodontiformes; family Goodeidae; genus Crenichthys; species Crenichthys baileyi. Next base: position 18,018 of record JAHHUM010001544.1, read on the forward strand.
CGTCCCCAAGTGCTCCACAGTGACATGCCTAAATGACTACTGACCTGTAACCCTAACCCCGGTAGTCATGAGGTGCTTGGAGAGGCTGCTCATGATTCATATCAAGGACTCCATCGATGCCACTGTGGACAACCATCAATACACCTACAGGATACAGGAATAACCGCTCCATTGATGACGCCATGTCATTAGTGGTCCACACAGCCCTCACCCATCTGCAGAGCAGTAATTCCTACGTCAGTCTACTCTTTCTGGATTTTTCCTCAGCTTTCAAATCCCCACTACTCACTATGAAGTTAGAGAAAGTTGTTGTCACCCAATAAATACCTGCTTGATGAGTTCCAGTCTTGATTTAAAACTTGTTTAAGCACTAAAAAAGATCTGCTTAAGGTCTTCAATGACAAAATTGCTCTGATAACTTTTGGTTCCACATGGTTTTAGATTTGACTGCTGCATTGGATACTGTTGAGCACAGTATTTATAGTTCAGGTTTGAAGCATTGTGTGGGCATCACATGTTTAGCCTTGGAATACCTTCACTCTTATTTAGTAGACAGACGTTTGTGACAAACCAGATTTTATATCCTCTTCTGTAGGTTCAACCCTAGGCCACACATTATTTTCTCTATGTATTCTCTCTGGGCTCCGCTCTGAGCAAACATGTGATATCTTTTACTGCTATGCAGATGATTGTCAGTCTTATATCTCTTTAAAGGAATTGGCAGTTAACACCATCCAAGCACAACTGGAATGCTTTAACAGCATCAGAGCCAAGATGTCAGTGAACCTCATGAGCTTAAATGAAAAGAAAACAGAAGTTTTTTCTATTTAGCCAAGCAGCATATCTGATGGTTCCACAATAAACCTTCATCCTAACATGCCTTACACAAAAGTCCTGTTACAAAGTGATTGGGAATAGTGACTTCACATTTAAGAAGCAACTCAGTGCCGATATCCAGCAACATTTCTCTCAACTGAGACAGATAGCTAAGCTAATCTTGTCTGTACTAATAAAATGCTCTCTACGTGTTATGATTCTGGCCCGTCTGCCTGCTCTGCTCTCACTCTTGCAATTAACTCATCTGCTTCACCTGTCTGCTGCTGCGCTGCTGCGCAATCACCGTCATGCCACACACCTGTGGAGCTGCAGTTATATACAGCCCTCTGACCGGCAGATGGTGCCAGATTTTCGAAAACATTTGTGAGTAGTTATCCAGCCTTCCTGACTGATCTCGTTCCATGACCTTGCCTTGCCTTACGGATTATTCCCTCTTGCTTGCTCCTTGTCTGACGGATCGGATTTTGGATTTCGACTCGTTTTCTGCCTCTGGTTTATGTCTCTGCCTGCCCTTGTCTGACGCTCTAGCCCTGGAATTCGACCCTGTTTCTGTCCCTGGATTTACGTCTCAGCCTAGCCACTGGTTTATTCAGCCTGAGTTCGCCTGGCTCTCTAGTCTGCTGGATTTTATTGTCAAGAGGACAATCACAGCTCTCTGTGTTCCTGTCACAGGCGTCAGCTGCGTTCCCGGAGATTTGGATCAGTCGCAATCCGACTTCAGTCTGTGGACGCTTTCTCATTAACTGTCTGGATCTCTTCCTCCTCTGGATTCTGTGCCTCATCACCAGACTGAGAAGGTTAGTGGCTTTATCTAACTCCTTGCAGATCCTGAGTTTTATCAGCCACTAACTAGTCTCTCTGTTCTCAGGTGGTTCCTGGAAGCTGACTGCTGTTCTTCTGCTCTCTGATCCTGAGTTTCTGAATAAACCTTTTTACTTATTACTTTGTGTTTGGCTGAATTTGGTTCTCTGTCTCTGGTCGTGATAGTAAAAATCTGGGCCAAAAAGATGGACCCATCGCCAGCACAGCAGTGCGCACTAATGTTGATCACTCTATTGCCCGTCTTAATTCCGGCTTGGGGGAAGTGATTTCTATGCTGCGATCCATGACTCCTGCTCCACGCAGCGTCCTCAGAGCCTGTTTTCCCCCAGAGTTCCTGATCTTCCGCTGTGGTAAGAGAACCTAGACTCACGCCTCCTGAGCTGTTAGGGGAGATCCTGACCAGTGCCGTGCTTTCTTACTCAATGTGAGATTCATTTGAGCTTCAGCCTTCTTCGTTCCTTCTGAGCGCTTCTAAGGTGGCGTTTGTTATTCCCTGCTCTCTGTAAAAGGCTAAGCAATGGGGCACTGCTGAGTGGTAAAATGGTTCGATCACGTGTAGCTTCTTATTCTGCATTTTCCAAAGAGCTCATCAGGTTTTTGATCCAATTCTCCTAGTCGTGAAGCTGCCAGAGGTTTACTCTCCATTAAAAGGGAGGAGAGAAGTGTTACATCTTATATCATTGACTTTCATTTACTGGCAGCAGACAGTCTTTGGAATGAGCATGCTAAAATGGATGCTTTCATGCAAGGTCTGAATGAGAACAATAAGATGAAACTGGCTACCGGGACTACCCTGCCTCCCTTCACCAACTTGAGGGACCTGGCAACCCGCATCGATTTGCGGCTCACAGAAAGGGAGGAGGGGAGGCTTCATAGACGGGTTAATCCCCTTTCAGCTCACAGTCCTGTTTCCCACCTAGAAACCCAAGGGTCTTCCACCCCTTCTGATCACTGTTGTGACCCGAGCCCATGCAGTTGGGTCGTTCTAAGATTTCTGCGGGGGAACGAGATCGACGAAGGAAGAATAACCTTGTGTTTTTTTGTGGTGGACAGGGTCATGTTGCATTCAAGTGTCCGTTAAAAGCCCAGGCTCAGTAGAGGTGAGAGAACTCTACTGAGCCGAAGTCAACTGTCTGTCTCCTCATGCTCATTACCTGCAACTATTCAAGTGTCTTCCACTTCTCATCAGGTGTCAGTATTCATTGACTCAGGGGCGGGACACGGAGTTTATGATGAGTCGTTCGCCAGGGACCATGACATCAAGCTCCTTCCCACGTCTGACACCCGTAATGTCGTGGCTTTGATGGTCATAGTATCCACAGTTCATACTACAAGACGGAGGTATAAAACTCACACTGGGGGGCAATCATCAGGACGCGGGCACATTCAGGATTATCAACTCTCCTAAACTACCCATTGTTTTAGGGGCCTCCTGGTTACAAAAAGCACAATCCCATATTGACTGGCAAGCCAAAGAGATTTTGGGCTGGGCTAAGTCCTGCTCGGCCACTTGCCTGTCTTCTGCACCTTACAGATATTGTCGGAGAATGACATTGAGGAGGACATATTCCTGATCTGCCTAAGGTACCACCCGAATATCATGCACTTAAGGAGGTTTTCAAAAAAAACCCCCCAAGTCCAGGGCTACGGCACTTCCCCCTCATAAGGACCCTATGACTGTGGCATTGAGCTCCTACCAGCCACTTCCCCCCTAGGGGTCGATTGTATTCATTGTCAGGACCAGAGAACCAAGCCATGAGAGTATGTTGATGAGTCACTAAAAGGCTGGTGTTATCAGACCTTCTTCTTCTCCAGCAGGGGCAGGCTTCTTCTTTGTGGGAAGAAGGATGGTTCCTTGAGACCATGTATCGACTACAGGGGTTAAACGACATCACCGTCAAGAACCGATACCCTCTACCCCACTTATGAACACTGCTTTCGACCAGATTCAGGGCGCAAGATCTTCTCTAAGTTGATTTGAGAAACGCTTACAACCTGTTCGTATCAAGGAGGGGGGATGAATGGAAGACGGCATTTAACACTCCCACTGGTCACTACGAGTACTGTGTAATGCCTTTTGGTTTAACCAATGCCCCTGCAGTTTTAAGGCATTGGTGAATGATGTCCTGAGGGACATGGTGGGAAAGTTGTTTTTGTATACTTGATGACATTCTGATTATTCCCAGGATCTGGAAACCCACAGAAATCATGTCCGGGCTGTCCTCCTCCGTCTTCTTCAAAAATCATCTGTTTGTCAAAGCTGAAAAAGTGTGAGTTTCATACCACTACCACCTCATTCCTTGGATTCATCATTTCTCCAGACCAAGTCATAGTGGACCCCTCCAAAGTCAAGTCGTCTTGGAATGGCCTTCTCCTACCGACGCAAAACAGCTTCAAAGGTTTCTGGGGTTGCTAATTTTTACAGACGTTTCATCAGGAATTATAGCCTCGTAGCACCCCCTCTTAATGCTCTCACATCATCTAAAACAAGGTTTGTTTGGAATGAGACAGCAGAAAGAGCTTTGTTGTCAAGCTAAAAGGATTATTTACGTCTGCTCCTGTTCTACGGTCCCCTAACCCCGATAAAACAGTTCATTGTGGAGGTTGACGCCTCAAAATACAGCGGTTGGAGCTGTCCTAAGCCAAAGAAATTCTGATGACTGTATTCACCCATGTGCTTTTTTTCTAGGACTTTGTCCCAAGCAGAGCGCAATTATGATGTGGGGGGGACCGAGAACTGTTGGCAGTCAAGTTGGCTCTCGAGGAGTGGAGGCATTGGCAGAGGGGGCTAAGGAACCGTTTCTTGTATGGGGACAGATCATAAGAACCTGGAGTACCTGAGATCAGCGAAGCGCCTTGATCCCAGGCAGGCAAGGTGGGGTTTATTTTTTGGAAGATTCAAAACTTCTCTTTGTCTTCAGACCTGGAGTCAAAAATGGCAAAACCAGACGCCCTGTCCAGAATACGGAACCCTCCGAGTCACAGACCTCTGGGGAGGATGAGTTTATTCTTCCGGAATCAGTGAGACTCTCTGTCACCATGTTGGAGTTGGAGGGAGAGGTTAGAGATGCCACCAAAGACCTCCCTATTTCCTACTTCATGCCCACCTGACCGTGTGTTTTTGTCGGAGCGCCTCGTACCCAAGGTATGAATTCATGGCCATAATTCACGTCTGTTCTGTCATCCTGCTATCAGCAGGACGTTGCAGATGGTCCGAAATCAGGTTTGGTGGCCATCTCTTGTCAAAGATGTCACAGATTACGTCACGGCCTGTACTCAGTGTTCCCAAGCAAGTCTTCTCATCGGCCCTCCTGCTGGACTCTTAATTCCCCTGCCCATTCCTCCTCGTCCCTGGTCACACATAGCCATGGACTTCGTCACGGTTTGCCAGTTTCTAATGGCTTCACAGTTCTGTTAACTATCATCGACAGATTTTCTAAGATGGTCACCTAGTCCCTCTCAAGAAGTTGCCCCCAGCCAAGGGAAATGGGGACATTCTGGCACGTGAGGTTTTTCGCCTTCACGGCATACCCACAGACATTGTCTCAGACAGAGGGCCCCAGTTTGTGTCACGTTTCTGGAAAGAGTTTTGTTCCTTGCTGGGGATTACTGTTAGTTTGTCCTCAGGATTTCACCCACAGTCGGATGGACAGACTAAGAGGGACAACCAGGAGGTGGAGACCAAACTTCGCGCACTATGTGAGTCAGACGCAACCAAATGGTCTCAAAATTTACCCTGGGTTGAATATGCTGTCAACACCCTCCCGGCTAGTGCCACGGGGTTATCCCCTTTCCTTTTTTTTTTTTTTTTTTTTTTTTACCGTGTCCTGTCCAGCAGAGTAGCGCTCAGAATTGTTGTCTGAGTGCCAAGAAATTGCCCAACAGATTTACTTTCACAAGCGGAGCATCACAGCTATTGCTTTAAAGCTCTGCTTGATATTTATAAAGAAACTTTATTATGAACTTCTTTGGGAATATTTCAATTGTTGCGGACACGGATACTGAAATGAAAAGGAAAACAGAAGCTTGACAAAGAGAGAGATGGGGCAAAAGGGAAAGAGGGAAAAAGGAGGAGAGAGTGGAGGAGAGAAAGAAGGATGAATAGAATAAAAGATTACACCCTGCTTGCTTATATGCAAAATAACCACACAGTATTTATGAATGTAAAATGTAACTGGTGAGGAAGGGAAGCCCAATATAGATCATCTGTGTATCTATCAACACCTGTGTGGATGCCTTTGTATACAAGGTTTCTCCACAGAAAATATGCAATAGCGAGTGTTGAGGACCCACCGACCTGCCCCGTGGTCCCCGGGCGGACACTGAGGAGATCCGAGCAACAAGACATCCAAAGGGCCCCCCAAGGCACAGGAACCCCAGGAGAACCACCGCCGGGACTACCGCAACCCCCCCAGAGAAGAGCAGTGGAGATCCCACGGGGAGCCACCCAGCAGCGACAGTGCAGAAGCCCCAGGGAACCGCAGCGACGAGCCCACAGGCCCCGCCGGCAGCCGTCCACTCCCAAGCAGATCCAGCCATGGGACCAGAGAACCCAAGACCCCGGGACACGCCACCCCCAAGACAGAGGCCGACAGAGCCAGGGGTCAAGGCCCCAGCAGGCAGCCACCGGGAGTGAGCCAGCACACACCGAAGCATCCAGCCCCGGACACCGAGAACCACAAGTACACCAGCGGGGCAGAGACTCCAACCACCGGCAGGCAGGGAAAATAGGCCCCCCATAATATTGGGGGGGCCTAAGCTGATCACGGAGAGGGAGCAGTCCAAGACCCAACCTGTCACAAAAAACAGGCACTCACAGTCACAGTCACCCACTCCCCACCCCTCATCCACACACAAAAATCACTCGCTCCAACGTTAAAGACAAACAACATGGACGTCCTACACTCACTCACACTCCCCATGCATACTTTATACTCCAAGGTCCGGGCGCCGGCAGCCCCTAGGGGCAACCAGCCCACGGACCAAGGAGGTGGGTCCCCTTTCCTCCCGGGGCAGAGACAAGCAGACAGGCCCAGACCCGGGTGGTCTCGGCCCGGGCCCCCGGCCAGAACCCAGTCCCCACCACCCCATCCACCTCCGGAGAGGGGGCTATGTACAAAAGAGGGTCCACATGGCCCAGCCAGCCCGGCCAACCAGAGCCGCCCCAGGACGGAGCAGTCCCGACCCCCCAACGAGCTCCAATCCCGACCCTGGAGTCTCCCACCCCCAGTGAACCCCCCCCAACATGACCTCGCCACAGGTGCCACCCCCAAACAGGGACACCGATATCGAACACACGTCCCCGAACAAACGCCACGAATCCCCCCCCCCCCCCCCACCCCCAACTAGGGGCACACCCCCACAGGTGAACTCTATAGCCGAGAGGCCGATGAGGTCACACCCACCCATCGCAAGCTCTACATACAGCCTCGCTCTGAGCACCCCCGCCGCATCCCGCTCCCCCCGCCCACTGGCGCAACAGGGCAGACCCCGCCGAGCACCGCACCCACAAACAGTACCCCCGACCCGCAGCATGACGGGGACAGACTCACCCACCCGATCCCCCGGGTCCAGTGTCCCCACCATGCCCCACAATGCCCCACTCAGCCCCAAAAAAAAAACATTCTTGCCAACATTCCTGCCACTGCAACTGCCCCAGGAGAAACAATATCCAGCTCAGCTCCACCATCGCCACCCAGCCGATCAAACGCGGCGACTCCATATCCCAGAAGTGGATACACCCCTCCACCCACCGGCTGCAGCCCCTCCACGACACCCCCCCACCCACCGCCCCGATGTCCCCCCTCACACATGTCAGCCAGCAGAGCAGCCCACCACCCAAGCCCGCCCATCCCCCAGGACAGCGCAGCAGCCCAGCCCACGAGTCCACGAGAGGGATACATGCACTAGCCGGGTTACCTGGGCCATACAGGCCAACCGCTCCAAACCAAAAACACAGCCCACCAGCTGCCCCGGTGCATTCACAAGACGTGCTCCGCTGCCCCACCCACCCGACCGGCAAAACTGCAGCCCGGCGCCCCAACATGGGCCAGAACCACAGAAGCAGTGGAAGAAGGCCCCGGCAGCACAGTTTCGGGCACCCGGCCGACCCCATCCCAAACCCCGGGAGTGCCCCCAGCCCGCGGGCCCACCCGCACCCCCGCATGGCGCACCACGCCCACCAAGTAGTCCAGCCGGCCAGCCCCTCCATCCGAGCGGGGCCAAATCCCCCAATCCAATGCCGGCTAAGTCCCCCCTACCGGAGCCCGGCACCCCCCTCAGCCGGCAGACCAGGGCCCAAAGCCACGGGGCGAGAAATTCCCAAGGGAACCCAAGCGATCCTGAGAGAGAGAGCCGAAAAGCCAAGCCCCAGCAGCAGACAGTCCCCAAGACCTGACCACCAAACCCAAGCCCAGACCCGACTAGAGGGCCCACTCCCTCTCCCGGCCTCCAACCACAGATGGGAAGTAGCGAACGGGGTGTGAAAGGACCCCAAGCCTGCCTCCGCTAGCTCAAATGTGGTGTTGATGCGTGTTGTTGTAGTGTGCGTTTTAAAAAGAACGGTGGAAAGAGGGTCTGGCCCCCACCACCCCCCCCCCCCCGCACTCTGAACCCTCAATGTCTAAATGCAATTAAACCCTTAGAGGTGAGCGCAGGCACCAGAGTTAGGATACAAGGATATCCTCCCTCTTGATGCCATGGAGTGCGGCCACCCCCAGGCCCTACATGTGAATGTCGTGAAAAATGTTATAAGTGAGAGTGTCTAGTTGTACAGTAAAATTGGGCACAGGCTGCCATAGGACGCAGAGATGGAAAACCCTTGCGGCACTCCAATGGTGCACCTGCACCCAAGGCCCTCCATGAGTGGTAATGTGATGGAGCTGGCGGAGGGAGGTGTCCGGGGATGGGGAGGGAAGGACAGGGGGCAAAAATGCTCTCCCAGGGAGGCCAGCTCCCCGGCTGACCCCAATAGGCACCCCCGTTTGCCAAGTCCCCAACAAAGGACGGAGGCATAGCCGCATCCACCGGGCAAAAGACTAGGGACAGGTTACAGGCCCCGAGAACCAACTGAAAACCGGGATCAACGTCCCCAGCCACAGCCACAGCAAACGGCAAACCCCACCCCAGTACGAGGCCCAGAAGCCCGACGCAAGCGTAGAGCCCAGCGACGCCCGCCCTGCCGCACACAACACAGCGGAGGACGGAATGCAGCAAAGAGCACCCAGAGCAAAGGCTGCACACAAAACTCACACTGCGCAAGTGCACCCCCAACAGCCCCCCAAAAACAAAGTCCCCCGTGAAAGCGCACCCCCCACAAAAAGAAGATCCGCAGCATCCAGGTTCCAGAAACATGCCCGACACCCCCCCCCCATACCCCTGCCAGAAGCAGGCCCCGCAAGGAGGCCCACCCCGAGGCCCCCAAAGGCAAGAGAGCCCACAGAGCCAAAACCAAAACCATCCGGAAGCCAAGACCGGTCCACCCCCAGGACCAACCCGGCCCGCCCGCTCACCTGAACCATGCGGACCCCTCCGAACTCCCTCCCCAGACAGAAAAGGGCACCGGCATCAGCAAACCGGAACCTAAGACAAGGAACCAGAAAATGAGCCGGAACCACCCAGGACCAAACAACGCCGAAACCATCCAAGGCCCAAACCACCATCCCACCCCAGAAGGAACCTACACCCACCCCAAAACATTCAAACAACTCCCCAGAGCACGTAAGACATGGACAACCCAGGTTGAACCCGCCCAACCCCCTCCCGCCAGATCTCCGCCCACCAGCAGAATGTGCTCCTTGAAGGAAGAGCACCTGCCATGAGATGAGACCTACCCGCCAGTTCGGTGCCCTTATGCCCGCCGATGCACAAAGGCCCCAAGCCAGGGCGGGCGCCGGGTATGCCACCAGCCCAAAACCCCGGCGACATAACCCGCCAGGGACCAAGACCCCCAAGGCCCAGCCAGACCCCGCCAGGGGGGCGACACGCCCCGGGAACCCCGAGCCCCCAAGCCCCCCCCAGACCCACCCAGGAGGGGAGCACGACACCAGGCCAGTGACCTATGTCCGTCGGCGCAGGCACCCCGAGAGCACCGCATGCAGCTACCAGATGTCCCCCCGAGAGACACCAAAACCCACCCCGGCCGGGGACACAGCCCCCAGCGCCAGACCCCCCAGCGATCCCCTCCCAGGGACACCAAAAATGCCCCAAACCCAGACAACCCCCCCGAATCGCCACAACGCCCCACAGGACGAAGCAAAGGGCGCCACCCCCACTAGGTGATGGAGCCGATTAAAGGAGCCCAGAGAGATCGATCTGACGTGGAGGCAGAGGCTGTCTCAAGGCTTATATAATCTAATAGAAAATTTCTATACTGATTGATATTAAGAAGGTTTTATTTTTTCCAGTTCATGAGGATAGTTTTCTTAGCGATGCATAAGGCAGTGAAGACCAAGTGAACTGAAATTTGTCTCTATGGGACATCATCTAAGTTGCCCACAAGCAAAACTGAAGGGGAAGGTGAAATATTACATTTCAGACACTTTGATAAGTCTTCACATATCAGGCACCAGAACCTCTAGACGGGTGTACATAGCCATAGTGCATGGATGTAATTGTCTCGGTAATTACTTGTGCAGTGTAAGCAAGTATTAGAAGGTGCCAAGCCCTTCCGGAATATCCGTGACCTGTATAGTATACTCTATGAAGGATTTTATATTGTATAATTGAAAATGGGGTTACTAGTCAGTTTAAAGGTTCTGGAACAATATCTGAGACCAGAATGTTTGGTCAAAGTTAACTGCTAAGTCCACCCCCCATTTTGAAATAGGAGGGAAATTGATTCATCTATATTAGACAGTATCCTGTATATTTTAGACATAATTTGGGGGGGTTGAGTTTTAGGAACTCTAGTACACTTGATGGCAGTTTCGTAACCCATGTTTTTAAGACTGAACTTTATTTTTATTATAGATTTAATTGTCTGATATGGAAAAATTGTATTCTTGTCCATCCCGTATTGCATAATAAATTGCATGATAAACTGAATTCCTTCAAATATATGGTCCAGGTATTCAATTCCTTTACTCCTCCAATATGGAAAATTTATCATATTATTTTTTTGTAGGATGTCAGGATTGTTCCAGATGGGTGTACGTCTGCATGGGATTAGTGAAGACCCTGTCATTTTTAGATATCCCCCAAGCTGTCAGAGAGGTGCTGACGTTGAGGCTTTTGAAGCATACATGCCGTTTTATATTTGTGCTAATAAATGGTAGATCGGAAATCCTTATATTATTGCATAATGTCTGTTCTACGTCTAGCCAGGGTTCATCTAGAGGACTGTATTTAAACCATTTTGAGATGTAATGTAGCCTGTTAGCTAAGAAGTAAAGATGAAAGTTAGGCAGATCTAGTCCTCCTTTTTATCTTGGTCTTTTGAGTGTTTTTAGGCTAATACGTAGGGGCTTATCTTCCAGAGAAATTTAGTGATGGAGGAGTCCAAAGATCTAAAACAGTCAGATGACGGTTTATTCGGAATCATTGAGAATAAGTAATTGATTTTTGGCAAGACCATCATTTTAATTGAGGCAACCCTGCCCCTGAGTGATATGGGTAGAGATTTCCATCTAGCAAGATCATCTTCCACTTTTTTTAAGAGTGGGATGTGGTTTCAGTTTTGTTTAAACTGCCAATCTAGGAGACACCTTGATGCCCAAAATATGTAATATTCCCAGACTGTAGTTGTATATTAGGAAAATTGTGGGAAAGAACAATTAATTGAAGAACAGTCGATTTTAACCAATTTATAGAATAGTCTGAAATTCTTGAGAAAGAATTTATCAATTCAATTACCTGAGCGACAGAGGTTTGCGAATGCTGGAAAAGAGGAAATACATCATCTGCATAAAGACATATTGTTATGTTCAATATTCCTGCATTTTATGCCTTTAATACCTTTAGATGTCTGATTGCTGCTGCTAGTTGGTTCAATAAAAATAGCAAATAGTGAGGGGAAAGTGGGCATCCCTGCCTGGTGCCCCTCTGAACGACAGAAGCGGGGAAGATGTTTGGTATTTGTTCTGATACATGCCGCTGGGGAACTGTATAATATTTTTATCCAGTTTATGAAAGAGCTTCCCAAAAACCAAATTTAGTCAAGGTTGCAAACAAGAATTTCCAGTTAACTCTATCAAATGCTTTTTCTGCATCTAGAGATAATATATTGGTCTCAATATTTTTACTGTAACGGTTATCCCCTTTCCAAGTTGTGTTTGGTTTTCAGCCACCCTTGTTCACAGTCCAGGAGAAAGGGGCTGAGGTTCCTTCTGCTCAGGCCGCGGCCCTAAGATGTCAGCGCATCTGGAGGAAGGCAAGAAGGTCTATGATCAGAATGTCGGAGGTGCAGGCACGCACAACAAATCGTCGGAGAATCCCTGCTCCAAGCTACCAGGTGGGACAGAAGGTTTGGCTATCCACCAAGGACCTCCCGCTTCTGGTTGACTCCCGTAAGCTGGCACCTCGTTTTGTGGGACCCTTCCCATATCCAAGATTCATCAATCCTGTGGCTGTTCGTTTACGTCTGCCTCGTGCCATGAGAGTTCACCCTACCTTCCACGTGTCCCGGATCAAGCCCTATGTGGTGTCCCGTCTCGGGCCCACCTCCGGGCCCCCTCCACCTGCCCGGCTTCTTGCTGATGGCCCAGTCTACACTGTCCGGGGCATTCTCTTCTTGAGGAGGGGGTACTGTTATGATTCTGGCCCGTCTGCCTGCTCTGCTCTCACTCTTGCAATTAACTCATCTGCTTCACCTGTCTGCTGCTGCGCTGCTGCGCAATCACCGTCATGCCACACACCTGTGGAGCTGCAGTTATATACAGCCCTCTGACCGGCAGATGGTGCCAGATTTCCATGACCTTGCCTTGCCTTATGGATTATTCCCTCTTGCGTGCTCCTTGTCTGACGGATTGGATTTTGGATTTCGACTCTGTTTTCTGCCTCTGGTTTATGTCTCTGCCTGCCCCTTGTCTGACGCCTCTAGCCCTGGAATTCGACCCTGTTTCTGTCCCTGGATTTACGTCTCAGCCTAGCCACTGGTTTATTCAGCCTGAGTTCGCCTGGCTCTCTAGTCTGCCTGGATTTATTGTCAAGAGGACAATCACAGCTCTCAGTCTGTTGGACGCTTCCTCATTAACTGTCTGGATCTCTTCCTCCTCTGGATTCTGTGCCTCATCACCAGACTGAGAAGGTTAGTGGCTTTATCTAACTCCTTGCAGATCCTGAGTTTTATTCAGCCACTAACTAGTCTCTCTGTTCTCAGTGGTTCCTGGAAGCTGACTGCTGTTCTTCTGCTCTCTGATCCTGAGTTTCTGAATAAACCTTTTTACTTATCACTTTGTGTTTGGCTGAATTTGGGTTCTCTGTCTCTGGTCGTGATACTACGTTGAGGTTAGCAAAACTTTTTTTCTCCTACACATGCAAAATACAGATAAGATGTGCACCTAAAATTATTCACTCCCCCTCCCCACAAATTAAGTTTACTAGAAAAAAATTACAAACTAGCAGCAGTTTGCAACAAACAGCTCCAACAAAAAAGATTAAAGTAGCTCAACACAATTAACATTACAAATGGTTCTCCAAATACAAAACACCACTTTTAATGATTTCATCTTCCGATTCAGGGAGGAAAAATTGAGATGTTTCCTCCCTGAAACATCCCCAGTTGGTCCAGAACGCAGCTGTTAGGCTTCTAACTGGAGTTGATAAGGGTGAACACATCATGGTTTGTTAAGGATGAGACTTCTACTTTTTACTTCTGTTTTTATGGTTTTATTGATTTTAGTGTTGTTCATCTTGTTCATTTTCCTTGTTTCATGTTTTAAATGTTCCTTTATTTTAGTTCTGCAGCACTTTGTTGCAGCTGTGGTTGTTTTAAAGTGCTTTATCAATAAAGTAGTAGTAGTAGACTACAGCGGTCTCAACATTATTCAACCTCTTCAGGACCAGCATCTTTAGTAATTAGTAGAGCAGTCTTTTGGTGCCATGACCTGCTACAAACGTGATTCCTTCCCAGACACACACTGTGGATCCATGCGCCCAGAAGCTCTTACTTTTGTTTTATTGTTCCACAAAGCAGAATCCCAGAACCTCCTTGATCACTCTGCACTGTCCTTCAGATAAAGCTTGACAATATATACATAAAATATGAGCAATTTGGAACTTACTTTTCTTGTTCTTATGGGTTAGTAGTAGTCAGGCATATAGCACTTCAGATTTTATTACTTCATTGTGAAAAAGGAAACCTCAGGACATTTGCTTTCAGCTACAATGAAATGATCTCATCAACAGCCCTGGCATGTCAGGTGCTTAATTTCAAATGTAGTTGATGCAGCTAGCAAAGTGTGGATTGTCTGCATCAAGTGTGCTTGAAAACTCTCCTGATTGACACATGAGCTCTAATGAATAAGTTTTCTTCTGAGAAGGCACTGGGCATTAGCTGTCATGGCACTCAAACTGTGGAAGAAGTTATTAGTTATGAGACGGATCACTTTTATGCCCATTTTGAAATCACTTTTAAAACTCCCTTTGTTCTGGCTTTTCACACAATGTGAGTTGAACTTTGGTTCAACTCTGAAGCTATTTTCTGAACAACAAAAGCCTTCCAACTGCATTAAAAAAAACAGCAATCTATCTGAATCAGCATGGCCATACAGTTTTTATGCTTCCTGACGAAACAATGTCAGGGTCAGGCAGCATTCCTTTAAACATTCCTCTGCACCAGGTATAGAATCTCCTGGAGGTATGCTAAACGGCAGCAGGTTGACCTCGGACAGGAATAGCTGGCGTTTGTTATACTTCACATTCCTTCAAAGCCTGACACATGACACAAACATGCCGCTTTAAATGGACCCTAAACAAGTAGCCTGCTGACCATGTGTGGAAAAACAAAAATTTAGTTGGACAGGTCACGGTCAACTAGCCAACAGAACACCAAAGCGCACAGCTGCATTTAATTTAAAAGTGAGCGCTAGAAGTCTGAGTAAATTTTGGACTGAACTCATTCACTTACTGCCTATGAATACCACTGTGTGCAATCATAAAATATTACTGAACAGATAAATAATCAAGTGAAATTATCATCCATAAAAATGTCAAAACCAGAGCAAAGAGTTCAGTCAATTTCTCTGCTTTGCTGTTAATGCCATACAACAGTACTTTGCCAGTGAGCATGACATCTGAAATGACTTCACAAAAAAAGAATCCTGTTCCATCCACATATGGTACAGAATGGTGTCTTTTTAGAAGTCATCCACAGATATTAGACAACTTTTTAGAATCTGACTTTTTTTTTTTAAACCTTTCCCACAGAGTCACTGGGGCATTCTGAAAAGCAAATTTTGCTTTTTGGAGTGAGCTTCTGCACACATGCACCGCACATGGCTAACAGTATTTGGAACTCAACTGTTCAAAGAAATAGGTTTACAACTGTAGGCTTGATGGATGAAGCCCTGGACTGCCTTGATAAAGAAATAGCTAAATGCATGAGGGAGAAACCTTTTGTGGCTGGTTTGTACTGGAAACGTTTGCATGAAGCATAGGGAAGAACTTTTGAAATTTGTCATTGGGTCAACATAAAATGTGAAAGCTGTTCAAGTCAATTCATGTCAGTTGGATATGCAAGCATGTTAACAAAGGTGTGCGTTGTGCCTATGAAACCCTAGAGTTATCCAGGGACTCAGTTTCTCTAATTTATATGTTGTTTAGACCCTGTTCACAAGCTGTACCAATGGTCCGGACTACATCAGGATGAAGCAACACGCTAGAATATCATGCCAGACCTGTTTGAACTCCCTACCACCCTGTTGGTGCTAAACTGATTCTTTCAGGTGGTTATGATCCCTACAAGAGATTTCTAGGCCGCCACTTTCACTGTCAGCCTTTCTATGCCAAAAAGGTAATCATGAGTATTTTTAATCAATCCAGTAATTAACAGTATGAGGTGATGGGGGCAAATGAGCTTCCCCACAGCCACTTTCTTTCCTTCCTTGTCCAACACATGAGGCCATGACATCAACAAGTGCTACTTGCTTTGCCTTCTAAAGCCTAGTAGCCATGATGCCAACAAGTGCAACTAAAGTTTGTTTCCAAACAGTGAATAGCCTTGATTTCAACAAGTCACTCTTGTTTTGTGTTCCAAAGGCAAATTAAGAATGAGCATGGCACTGTTTTTATTAACAGATGAAACGTGTTACTGGATGTTATAGTAACCTGGTTTTAAAATTATTTGTTTTGCAGCACTAATGGCCTTTATTTTGTGATTTTTTTTTCTCCATTTTTTTAGACAGGAAATGGGGTGAGGGAGGAGAAAGACATGCAGCACAGGGCGCCATTGCCTGGACTCGAACCAGGGTACAGTCGCGTTGAGGGCCGAAGCCTCTCTGTACATGGGCTGCTTGCTCTACTGCTGAGCCAGCTTTGGACCCATAGTGACCTGTGTTTATATGACCTTCAACCCTTGAGAGTAGTTGTATATTGGTGCATGTGTGTGTGTGTGTGTGTGTGTGTGTGTGTGTGTGGTGTGTGTGTGTTTGTGTAGGTGGGTGAGCAAATGTGTATAAACCAGTGTTTTTGTGTTAAATGGGTGTATGTGAGTGTGGGTTTGTCACCTAGAAGTGCACATTTGTAAGAGTGGCGAGAACAAACAGGCTGCAGCAGTCGCAGAAAGACATAAACCATCACCCCAGGGCAGCCATACACCCTGCACAAAGCTAGGTGGCCAGCAAGGCACTGGAGCAGCAGCCCCTATGCCAAAGAGATACAAAGAGGATACACTGCACCAAGCCCCCCAGCCCAGCCACAACGCCACCCCCAGCTGCACAAACCAAGCCCATGAACCTGTCCCCCCAGTGGCCCAGGGCCCACACCAACATGCCAGGCAGGCACCAGCTCACCACAGCAGAAACCAGAGGGACCAAGGGGACCACTGTATTTTACCCAAGGGGGGCAGTCATTGAGAGGCATAGAAGGAAGGATGCCCACCAGAGCCCAGCACACCCCCACCCCCTCAACCAGCCCAACACACCTCTGGGAGTCCTACGGGGCACCACTCCAGGATGTGGCCCAAGTACCCACACAGATAACAACCTACCAAGGCGGGCAGCCCCCTGCTGGTGCATGGTGCTTCTGAATATAAGATAAATGGGGGGGGGGGGGGGGGGGGGGGAAAAAAAGGGGATTTTTGGAAAAAAAAAAAAAAAAAAAACAACAAAAAAAAAAATCAAATCTTTAAACTCTGTAAATAATTTTTTTCTGTGGAAACACAGGTTGAACAACGCTGTCTTAATATATCAAATACCAATCAAAATATAGAGATGTGCAGAATGGAACAGATTAGACTTGCTGTCAGGAGTCAAAAGGAGCCAAGTTAAGTAGACCTTTCACTTAACTTGGCTCCTTTTGACTCCTGACAGCAAGTCTAATCTGTTCCATTCTGCACATCTCTATATTTTGATTGGTATTTGATATATTAAGACAGCGTTGCTCAACCTGTGTTTCCACAGAAAAAAGTTATTTACAGATAAACTCCTACTTCTTTTATTCATTTTTGCAGGGGGAGCACAGGGGGATAAGAAAATACCATAATAGTATTCAACAAGGATAAAAGTGCAACTCAGATTCAGTGTCACACACTGGCATCCAAACTCATACTCTTCGCTGAAAGAAACATCTCTGTGCTCCGCAGTTCACGTTTTGCCAAAAAGAAGACTATGTAGTGGCTGAATATATACAGACACTCCCAAGAAAATTTGCACATCCAAGTTAATTCTTCCTTCTTAACAAATCCCATCCTAAACATGGGGAACAACGCTGACTTTGGCTGTAACAAAATAAAAGAGTGGGCAACTTTATGGCTTCTCTGATTGGCTGATTAAGGATGAGAAGAGTGTTAACAACCATTGTCATTGGGCAGTAATAGATGAAGTGGTTGGTGCCCAGAAGGCAGGACAAGAGGTTTTTCTCAGCACCATGGATACCATCAAGTTACTCATTCAGACACTTGTCTTGGAGAAGCTCTTGCCCTGGGAAAGAAAAACAGGAAGTTTTACATCGAAGAGATGCTTTCAGACCTGATTCTTCTCATGTGCTGAGCTCCATCCACAGTGAATTTAGAACAACTTCTGGATCAACTGCTAATAAGAATTGAGTTTTGACTTTGGGGTTATGAGCATGTAGCATTTATTTAATTCCGGGATAAAGGTTTGTACTTCTTATTGAAGTAATTCTGGTAGGCAGTCACAGATGAGAACCCAGATAGCAATACCTAAATGTTTTACCATTCTCTAAGAAGCGCATTTGTGAGGCCAGACACTGGTGTTTTTACAAGGCCTGGTTTGAAGTTTTCATTTTAATTCACACCAAATTTGTTCTGCCAAAGCTCTCTGCAGACTGATCAAGTTATTCCAAACCGAACAGACTTATCCATATCTTTATAGACCTTGCTTTGTTAACTGGTGTGCAGTCAGGGTGGAACAGGAAGGGGCTTTCCCCAAACTGCTTCTAGAAAGGTGGGGGCATGAAATTGTCTGAAATGTCATGGTATGCTGAAGTATTAGGAGGTAATTTCTCTATAACTTAAGGATTGAGCCCAACCCCTGAAAAAGAGTCTCACACTAAAATCCCCTCTGCACTGAACTTGGCACAGTGTAGACAGGGAAGTGTCGTTCTCCTGGCAAATGCCAAACGTATAGTCATCCAACAGATTGCTAGAATTAGAGGGATGATTTGTCTAATGCTGGAAAAAAAAAAAAACAATTTCAATAGTTTTGTCAGAGATCTGCCCCATGTTCTGTGTTGTTTTTTTTCATGTTCTTCTGAAGCTGCAGGTTTCGCGAGGGCAGGGCTCAGCCGTCTATGCAGCGCAGCTGCATCTCATTAGACCTCGTCAGCAGGAGCTTAGGAGGAGCTGGTTGCTGATCAGCCAACCATGTCTCCCTTCGTGGTACCTCTAGCCTCCATGACCGAACATTTGCTCTTGCTGTTTTGCTCCCAGCTAACTCCTTGTTGCATTTTCTCCTCCCAAAGGTTACCTCCCGCCTCAGCCTAACCGGCCTTCCCGAACTACGATCGGATTCTCGGATTCCTTCTAAGCTGGTCGGAACAAATCAAATGGTTTCCTCGGCTCCTCTGTTACAAGCCCTGTCCGCCCTTCGATGCAAAGTTACCAGAAAGCTAGCAGTACCTTGGCAATCTCTCAAAACCCTCTCCTAAAGCAGAGCCCCTGCACCTGCACAAGTAAGCCTCTTATTTACCTTCACTATTTTCTTCCTGGACCAGAATATTGCTGTTGGAAACCTGAAGTCTACCTGGGCCAGAATATTTCAATAAACCCTTTGAAACTGTTTTGAGTCTCCTGTTGATTTCCTGCATGGGGGTCAGAAGTTTACCTAAAACTATGACAAGTTTATCGAGAAACAAGAAATAACAATGATAAAGGGAGGCTTTTAAGTTCTATAGTGATCGAATGTAGTCCAAACTCATTAAAGAACTATGAAATAACCCTTTAATTTAGCACCGATGTAGAGGTATGAAACAGATGTTAACTTTAGCATCGTTAGCTGCTAAACTACTTTTTTTTGTACAGTTTGTTGGCTGTCACTCTGTCACTGTATCTTGCAATAACACCAGAAGATAATATAAAATATATCTATGAGTTGCGTAAAAAAGTTAGGCTTTTAAATTCAAAAGAGAGACAAATAAATGTGGCCCATCAAGCAGTGTGCGGGCCACCATTATATAAGCATTTACAAGGTGGAGAAGAGATGGCAAGCACCTTAATGAACTCGATTTGCATTATTTTATGGTTGTACGCAAACACATTTCCACTCTTAAACAGCACTGCAAATGGAATGGTCACATCAGTATATTGCTATTTGAGAAATTATGATTATCCATAATCAATTCTTAAGGGAAATTCAGTGTTATGAAAATTTGTGAAAATTCATCATTATAAATGTTTTACAACTTATTTTAAGTTTTTCTTTAAGTTTGTATTGAAACTGTTTCTTAGAAACTAGGCTTGTTGGGCACGGAGGTGGCGCAGAGATGAAGCGTGCGACCTAGGTACATAGGCTACAGTCCTCAACGCAGCTGTCAATTGTTCGACTCCCAGCCCTTTGACCCCTGCTGCATGTCTTCCCCTCTCTCTCAACCCCATTTTCTGTTGGTCAACTTACAAAATAAAGGCCACTAGTGCCACAAAATAAAACAAAAAAGGAAACTAGGCTTGTGATAATTATCAAAACTGTTTAGTACAGAAATATATATTGATATTTTTTTTGTCCATATCGCCCAGCTTTAGATTTGTCACTTCATAGACCAAGTCTCCATTGCTCTAGAGTCCAGTGGGGGTGTGGTTTACACCACTTCATCCAGTCCACTGAATTGTACTTGCTAATGTAAGGCTTGGACGCAGCTCATCAGCCCTTGAAAATCCATGCCATGAAGTTTTCTTCACACTATCTGAAGGCCCCGTGAAATCTGGAGGTCCTTAGCTACTGACTTTGCAGAAAGTAATTGACCTCCGAGTAATATTTGCCCTTGGCATCTGCAAACCCTGCTTTGTGATTTTACATAGCCTACTACACAGAGATTTGGCACTATAAACATCAGCAATAGACACCGCTTTCCAGAGCATCACTGGCTATTAAATTTGTGGGTAAAAACAGATATATAAAACTGGTTGAGACCCTGTCCGCAGTAAGACGGATATTTTTCAAAACTTATTTTTCACTTCCCATCTACAAACTGACTTTTTGGTGACAAATTTTTAAAAACGGTGACCAAAATGGAGATTTTTAATCTACTGTAGACTATTGTCGCAAATTGGCCTCAAACTGCTTCCACCCTTAACGCAGCCAATGTGCCTGTTGACTCATTTTCCACTCATACCAAGAATTTTACAGAAAAAAACATTTTAGTGGTCAGGCTATGAACTATCTGGAGAATTGATTTCAATATTTTGATGGTGGAACAACAATGACTGTACAGAAATACATGTAATAAGATTTCAAAGCCCTGTCTTAACAACAGGAGCACTGATAATTTAGTTACTATTATGGTCAAATAGGCCTTACATCAGTGTCAGGGCTGAATACAAATGCATGACACACTTTTCAGATTGTAAAACAAAAAATCATGATAACATGATTATGATGAAAATTAACAATGAAGTCCATATATTTTTTGTATCTCCGAATAAGCAACAGAAGAAAATTGGATGAAATAAACAGAGTTTTCTGTATGGAATACATTAGAATGGTTTAACAAATGGGTAGCACACAGTTGCAGCTTGGCAGACTGTATATTTTACTAGAACTGCAATTTCTGTAATTTCTAAATAAAATGGGCTAAATTGGACACCAATACAGCTACAGAGTTAGAACTACAGTAGCCTACTCACATCGACCTTATTTGTATCGCTTAATCTTTACCAAGTACTGTGAATATTCAATTTTCCAAAGCCCTAAATTATATAATTTAACACAATTACCAAGCCCAACAGAACAAGGCCATGAGGGCAAGTGAATAAATCAAATATCTGCAACTAGTAACAATCCAAATAATCTGTTATGTGCTCGCTCTGCACAGATGCCTTATGTCAGAGGTGAAAACTAGCCAAAAAAAGGGGCTACTGATAACATCCAGCCAACTGCCTGGGAGCTGGCATGGCTGCAACCAAAACAAGCGTCGATAATACTGAAGTCACACAGCTGCTGAGCAGATGTTGCCCCACAAGAGCCTAAACAACAGAGGTGCCCCTTGTTCCAGCTGGGTTTGGGGTTCAAAATACAAACAGAAAATGTTAGAGATGAAGAAGGATTGCTAAAAGTGAAAGTAACAATGATAAAAAATCTAGTTATGTATATAAGAAAAACTAAGAATGATGACTAGCTTACGAGACGAGACATTTGGTTCACAACAATGAGACGAGACAAGATTTTTGCAATGTTTTTTGTTTCTACGAATATAATACAGGTTTCATAAATCCCAAACAGTAATTGAGTCTGTATGTGTTGAAATATTTCACTTCATGTTTGACTAGTCCATATGTTGAGGTTTTTATGCTTGATTCTACCTAAGGCGGTCCCTAATGCCAGAAAAAGCATTAAAATTATCCTGTTTTTGTTTTCCGAGATTTCATAAATTTCAAACTGAACAACCGTGAGATTACAAAAATCAGACCGTTCTCAAAAACTGATGAAAAGACAAGATGTAATCCTGTCAAGGAGGCACTAATTTCTGTCAAGCACCTGTTGTATTTTCCGTATGTGTAGGCTAAGAAGGAAGGGCGTAAGGCAGAAGCCTTTTACTTCAAATAAAACAGAATGTGTTATGGTTGGATATAGCCAAGCTGAAACATAGGCACAATTTCAAAATGTGTGTTTAGAAAAAAAACAACACAGCACATCTTTGAAAAAAACACCATACAGACAGTGAAACAACATCATGATCTGAGGTTACTTTTCTTCAAGATGGAAATGGGGGTTTTGTCAGGGTAAAACAAAAATGGACCGTTCCAAACAGCATTCAGTTTTAGACCCAAAGGCTAGACAGCAGAAAATAAACTGGGATTTTGTTTTCAGCATCACAGTCCAAGCATACATCCAAATCACCAAAAATTATGATTTCCTGAGGGTAAAATTAATGTTTTGGCAGAAAATCTGTTGAATCTGTAGAAGGGAACTGTGGATAAGAGATGTCTTAACAATCTGATATAAATGGAGAACTTTTGGAC
The DNA here is from genome assembly GCA_036173005.1 of Crenichthys baileyi. Taxonomy (NCBI): domain Eukaryota; kingdom Metazoa; phylum Chordata; class Actinopteri; order Cyprinodontiformes; family Goodeidae; genus Crenichthys; species Crenichthys baileyi. Next base: position 40,468 of record JAHHUM010001544.1, read on the forward strand.
AACTTTTTATCTGAGTAACTTCTAAAAAAAGCCATTGCCTGTGCTCCAACAACCAGCTGTTTATTGGTCAAAAAGAGATTTGATTTCTATTTATAACTGGGACTTCAAAGTAGGTTGTGCAAAAAGGGACACCGGTCAGGTATGGTGACAAAACCAAGATTTTCTTTTTTATTTCTTTATAAAATAGGCTTGCATTACACCTATCTGCAGCACCACATGCTGTGAGTGTAAGTCTATGCTTTGGCATGGAGACCATTCCTTAAAAGACAGCAAGCAAACTAGAGAAGTCTGATAACGATGTGGGGCTGCTTCGGGGAGTTTACCACACATTATTAACATGGCAGATGGTAGAGCATATGATTTCTGAATCAAATGTCAATGTGTGCAAGAAATATATGGGATAATGACAAGGTGTAAAGACATGAGAAGATGAGAAAAACAGCTTTGTGGGGTGGCTTAAACAGCTTTGAGCCGCAGTTTGGCTCTGTATGGGTGCTGACCATGGTAAAAAGAAACCGGCTGGAGATAGAGTGGGATTTAAGAGAGGAGAGAGTGCAAAAGCTTTGGTTGTCATGTTGCATGTCATTTGCTTTTCACACAGTCTTCCTAAAGCTCAGCGAAAGCCACAGTCAATGAAATTTCTGGCTGCTGATGGCAATTAGCAAACTGACCTTTTATTCACAATGCAGAGAGCTTTAGGGAAAGTGCGTTGGGTCCAACAGGATCTAAGTAGGTCAGTGTCTGCTGGGTACTGGAGCACTCGTTTGGTCCCCAAACTATCAACTTTACACGCCTGAATAAATCTGTCAAATTTTCACTGACTTTATTATCCATGGCTCTACGGATATTCAAAGAAAGACGACTCACATTTCACAGAGAAATCTCTCAAACCATCCCAGGCAAAAAATGTAACCACAACAGTGGAGAGCTGAGCATACAGTCTATTAAAAAGATCACCGGTCCAGCTTTCTGTGGTTCCTTTTTTCTTCCCCCATAAACACCCACCAGTGCATTTTAAAGACAGCTTCAGTCTCAACAGTGGTTTACACATGGGTAACCTAACAGTTTTCTGGGGTAAATCTGATGCTGTTGACACTGTCAATGCTGCAAGTCTAGACATATAAATATGTTTCTGTGGATTCAGTTTGAAATACTTTTTCTTCAGATGGATTTTTAACAGCATGTTCTTTAGAGAACTAGGTCAATATCTGAGCAAGGATCACTTTGACTCTGTCCTAAAAAAGTAGGATATTCCAGGGCACTAATAAATACTTTGCAGCAACAGTTCTTCATAAGGACCAGAAGCCCTCAGAAACTAGCAGAAATGAAATATATTAATAGCCATATTCGCAATTAAAAGTATAATATAAAGTTGATTTAGTCGGGTCGGTGGAGTACTTATCAGTAGCTGCAGAAGACAACAGTCGAGGTGATCTCAGGTTTGAGAATCAGGGAGACATTCTCATTTGGGAGTCAATCTAGCAGGTACTTTATAAGGCTTATAAAATCAAATACAGCAATCAGCAAAAGTATTCATATACATTAAACATTTTCAAATTTTGTCAAACTATAACAAAAAGGGGAATTAATCAAATAAGCAAACAAGATGCCCTTGGTAACTCTGGAGGAGCTGCTGAGATCAAAAACAGGTGGAAGAATCTGTCAACAGGACCACAATTAGTTGCGAACTTTACAAATCTGACCTTTATAGAAGAACAGCACACAAAAAAAGACATACAACGTTTTGTTTACAGATAGGCCTGAAAAGGACACAGCAAACATGTGGAAGCAGGTGCTCTGGTCAGATGAGACCATAACTGAACTTTTTGACCTAAATGCAAACACCATGTATGAATACTTCAAGAGTAGCAATAATCTTGCTGTCAAATACCTGGGAAGAACATCTTTTTTATTTATAAACTGTTGTTTCCATAATAAAAAAGCATTTGATGAAAATACTTCAAATGGATGAACACGAAATGACTACTGAATAAGAACAGAACATGTTGCCACCGTTCCCAACAGTCTGGTCAAATGCTAATCAAAGAGTATAAATGAAATATACTCTACCTGCTCAACTCGGATCTCATATTCTCCATTCAGCTTCTTCCCCCGAAAATATTTGGCCCTGCATGGAAGGAGAACAGAAAAGGGATTGACTAAAACGTCGAAGATTAGGACATGAAGCATGTTATTTACACTATGCTTTAAAATGTACAGTTGAAAATTTTGACAACCATTGTATTAAAAAAATCAGTTTTTTCTCTCTTTTTGACATAAACAAATCTTTCGTATTTCCTATCTTTCCTATTATCTGTATAAAATGCCAGTTAAATGACAGAATTTTTTAGAGAATTTTTAAAACTTAAACTTGAACTGCCTTTTAATGTGTATCTTGGACACCTTCCAGATTTCCTTCCACAAGCTTCTCACAACAGTTTGCTAAAATTGTGTCCCATTCCTCCTGACAGAACTTCTGTAACTGAGTGAGGTTCGAAGCCCCCTTTGCCCACACACACCTTTTCAGTTCTGCCCACAAGATCAGAGCTGCTCAACTCTGCTGTCCTTAAGCCACTTTGCAACTAAACTGTTGGTATGCTGTGACTCATTGTCCATTTGGAAGACCCATTTGTGCCAAAACTTAAACTTCCTGCTAGATGTGTTGAGATTTTGCTTCAATATTCCCACACAATGCTCTTCTCTCATGATGCCATCTATTTTTTGAAGTGCACCAGTCCCTGCAGCAAAACACCCACACATCATGTAGATTCCCCTCCTGCACTACATAGTACAGGCTGCACAAAAAACGTTAAACAACCTTAAAATATCCTTGTTTATTTTGTTGAAGTCCAGCTCAACTTTCACTAGACCAGCCAAAATACCTTGCAAGCAGGCAAAGAAATGATTCACTTTTTCCATGATTTTAGAATCTGACCTTTGGAGGATTTCATATAGTTGGTGAGATTTTGTTCCCTTTTGCTAAATTCTGGTATCCATATACAGGTCACTTACACTGGTCTGGAGCATAGAATCAAAGACAGCAAAAATATACAGAAATCATCTGGCTGTGATGCCCCTGTTTGCTTGAAGGCTGTTCCAGTTACAGAGTTATCTTGCTTACTATCAGACATGGAGCATTTAGCTTGAGCAAAAAGCATTCAAGGATTCTTTGTGCTATTTTAAAAGAAAATAGTGGAAATTGACCATAAAAACATTTTTCTACATGGTTAATTCATGTGAACACTACTCCATTTGGTCTGTTTACAGCTAGCCTAGTCTGGCTAACATGCCAACACCAGGGCTTTGTCAATAGCCTCCATTATGGCTGCCTTCTTTTTGCTTCCACTTCATGATTTAAACATAATAAATCAAAATAGAGACATCAGTGCTAAGACAGGAACAATTTTTAAAATGTCTTGAGTATTTATTTTGAAACATTTACTTCAAAACAGGGGTGGTTAGCAATGAAGTTATAGCTAAGAATTATGAGAACAACATTTGTTTTGGTTATTTCCCAAAAATAACATACATATTTACAAAGATATTTATATACACATCACTAAAAAAGTTAATTAACCAAATTGGGAACCAATTACTCAGCCAGAACTGACACATAGCGCCAATATAGGAAGCTTGAAAATGGGCCCAGATATGATTGTCCACAGACTAGAAATTTCTCCCTCATTATTTGCCTATATGGGTTTTATGGGTGACGAAATTGAGTAAAACGTGAAACCCATAATATTCTAAAATTGATATTCCTAATACCAATTTAAGACCTTCAGAGGGTCTTCAAATGGTTTTGATGATATTGGGTGCTATTTGTCAAACCAAGTGGGTTTCTTAACAGATGTCCTGTTTGGTAGGCCTTTGGTCGCACATTATCTGGAAGTCAAAACATTACCACGATATGTCTCTGAATGTCAAAAATGCTACCCTGTGGTCTCAATAAAAGGACAAGTCAGGGATCCACTGAGAAAGAAGAGATCAATGAGATGTTTGCGATGTTAGTGGAACAAACTTGGTTAAATGAAGGAAATGAAAAAATGAATGAGCTCTGTCCTTATGAAACAAATATTACAGGTAATCATTATTTGCTGCAATGCGTTATTCTAGAACTAAGTGACCGCTCAAGGAAAAAAGTTCTCCCCACACGAATATGTCTATCATTTCACACAAGCATGGTTTACTTTGTCCTGAAGGGTTTTTTTTTTCACTATGATTCCAGGTAAATAGTACAAGATTAAAAAGCACTAGGGCATTTCCAGCACATTCATCTATTAAAAAAATATATATACAGCCCTATTTGCAAACCTGGTAGATATTTATGAAAAGCTCTACAATAAATTTGTGTTTTGTTGTTTGAACACAATTTCACACTGAAATACTTGGAAATATCTAACCTTTGAGTATGTTTATTCAGCTGAGAAAAAAGCTGCTAAAATGTACATTTGTAACATTTCCCTGTTGAAAGACCCAATGACAAAACAGTTTTCAGTTTTCTAGAAGAGTCCACAAGAGTTTTATTCAAAGTCCTCACACATTTGAGGAGGTCCTAATGATTCACATTCTAAGGTTACCAGGGCCTTTGGATGAGAAACAGGCCCACAGCATCACAGGTCTTTCACTATGCCGAACCGTGGAAATGGGGTGCTTTTCCACAGATCTGTCCTTGGTTTCACATTAAACCCACTTAGTGAGTGCTTGCTGCCAAAAAGCCCAATTTCTGTCTCATCTGACCAAAGCACAAGGTACCAGTTAAAGTACCATTAGCAACTCTACGTGTTTATATTTGTGATGATGGGACAAAAAGAAGGTTCCTGGCATATCGACTAAACAACCAGCTTGCATATAGATAGTGTCTAATAGGCGTTATGGAGACTTGATGATCTCACCTTTTACTGCCAGTTGTCTAAAAGCAAGCTTTGGAGATTTTGTACCTCTCTTACCTCACAGGTGCAAAATTAAGGTTACCTGGTTTCAACATTACATTACATTATTAGCATTTGGACAATACTGGTGTCTACCGGTCTATTTGTGTGAACCATGACACACTTCTTGTATTATGAAAACCGCTGGTGTTACTTTAGTGGCATTTGCACCGCTGTTTTATCGAGTTAAATTTATCGAGTTGATTCTAGGTAAAGCATCATCACTGTCAATGGAAAATTGCTTATGTCTTTAAGTTCCTCAGGAAAAGGAAAGTATTTAAAGGGTGAACTTGTTCAGCTCAAATTTGAGGGTGATTTTTTTCTAGCTACTGATTCTCAAATTCACATCTTTGCTCATTTTATTGCCTCACTTGTTTTAGGTCCAATTTTTCCATGTGGCCAAGATGTGAACTCTCACCTTTGACATGCACGGGGCAGTTGACAATCTGTCAAGGCCTTCAGGCTGAAGTGTTGAGTAGCTGGTTATCTAGGTTGCATGCTAGAGACCTTTGGGTACTGTGACAGGCAGTTTGTAAAATGGAAATATGCTGCAAAGTCAAAAGATTCAAAAGATAAAACTGGCCATTTTCCCCAGAGCCGCAACATGCAAACTTCTTGTTCTGCCCGTTTTCTTGAAGTCCGACTTTGTAATCCACCTTCATACATCTGTCTCTTTACACTCTTCTTTCATGTTCATCGCATGCAATAAAGAGCTTCTTGAACCTAAAACCTCCCAGCTGTTACACTTGAAGTTACTTGAAGTGCATCATTTTCCACAATTTAGGAACCCATGAATCTTCAGTGGTCAATGCCTCCTGTCACTGAGAACTACTTTTGTTGTCACAAAGTGTGAGCCACGACCATATAGCTCAATCACGAGAAATGGCTGGTGCCAATAAATAAGGCAGAAAGAAACTGGATTTAAGGTTTCACTCACTTTCCTCAAAACTTTCCTTACCTTTCAGGCACTTCTCAGAGTAGATCTAGTGGGAGCTGTTGGGCCGCTAATGCTGCTGCTGCAGATCATGAACTTTTGCACTCTTCTTGAGGCACAGCACAGATTAACAAATCCCCTGAGAGAATTTCCAGCTTCCTCTTGCCAGTGTGTGGGCTCGCTGGTTCTTCTGTAGATATTAAGTTAACTTAAATCTCCTCTTCATATGGCTCAGGGTAAGCAGGGGTTCTCATAGCGTTCTACTGTATACAAAGAAGTAAACACTTTGCCAGAGCAAGACTGAATTAAGCAACCAGGTGCTCATATAATTCTGAACACAATCAAACAGACTGACAGATACTTGGCCAATTGGCCTGCGTGCCGGCTTTAAAGAGAAGGAGAGAGGGAGACATGGAGAGAGCAAAGGAGGAAATGTTGGTGGTTGTGGTGATGCTCCAAGTGCTCTGTGTTGCTATTGTGCATCAGTCACTGCTGGAAGCCAAGACTGTCAGGACAGAGCAGGGTTTCCCCAGAGACCCCAGACTCTCTGCTGGAATGACCAGGAGGAAATTCAGCCTCAGGGAGTAAAGGACGGATGGACAAATGCCCGCATAGTCAAGACTTTTCATAGAACCTGGAAAAACTGATGAGTAACATTTACGATTGTATCACAGCAAAGGACTGTGGCATGAAAATCTGACTTGGCTTTGGGGGTATACAAAGTTAGTATAAGCTAATATACATCTAAATTAAAAACTAAATTCTAACCCACTAGGCATGAGTTATCAGTATCATGGTACACAAAGATTTTAAAGATTACGGAGTCAAAAATGCTAAAATTTTGTTTTGAAGTGATGCCTGGAGTACATATAGGATGTTTCAGACAGGTCACAAGAGGTCTCTCCTAAACTGTTTGATACACCTTTAATGAGTGGTTGTTTTTATTTTATTTTGTTTTTATGATTATCAAAGCAGAACCACAAATATTCAAAACAAGTCACAGAGGGCTAAATGACAATGGAAATGGACATCCATTTTAGGACATCCTCAGGTTTCAAAATAGTCATCAAAAACAAGATCTCAGAAAAATCTAATCATCAGATAAAAAGGTCTCAGAAAAAAAAAAAAAAAAATCAGAAAAAAATGGTATCAGACTAAAAAGTCTCAGACATTTGTGCCTCACAAAGAAAATCCTACTGCAGGGGATGCAAATAGATAATCATACGACAGTGTCTTTTTCCTCTGAGGAACAAGTTTCTGAGACTTTTAAGTCTGATACCATTTTTCTAAAACCTAATTTTCTGATGACTTTTTAGTCTGATGCCTTTTTTTAAAAAAAGATTAAACTCAAAACAAAAAGCATGAAAAAAATAAGCACACAAGATAAAGATTGGTTATTTTCTCAAGAATTAAAAACAAAAGTTTTAAAAAGTTACAAACTGCTGCAATTTATTGTTGCAGGTCAGCTGGCTGAAAGAAGTTTGCCTTTTCTCACAAAAAAGTCAGTTCCACAGAGGTAAACTATATATCCAGGAACTGCCCCAGTAATTCATTCATTCATTTTCTATACTGCTTATTCCATAGTGGATCACGGGGGAGCTGGTGCCTACCTCCAGCCGTCTACGGGCGAGAGGCAGGTTACACCCTGGACAGGCCACTGTAATATATGGACATTGCTAATAAGTGGACTCCTGTGACTGATGTAGTTTCCATGAAAAAACAAGAAAAAACTAAATGTGTTCAGAAAGCTACATTTGTAGGTAGAAACTTTTGAAAGAACCAAAAAGTTGCAGAAACATTTTAGCAGGCTTTCCCATTTATCAGCAGCTCAACTGTTAGATGTATTTAAGATTAACGTTTGCCGCCATCTGCTGGTTGAAGCTCTCCGCTCAGAGGGTTTCTCTGTAAGCCTTTAACTGAACTGCACTGCCACCATGTGGCCAAAATGGAACAGTTAAAACATAATGTCAAATGTTATATTTCATACTTGGAATAATGTCACAGGTATATTCATTGGAATATACACATCACTTTACGCAGCCTCTTGAAACACAGAACAAACTATACAAAAACATATACACTGTAAGAATGAGGTCACAAATTAGGTTTTTATACTTCAAGCAAGAACCTTTTAAAGTTTTTATTTCTTTTGGATGTAATGATGTTCTATAATATGAGTTTTGTTCTCTCCTTTAGATTACGATAAAAAAAAAAAGAAGACTGAATGATAAACCTAATAGAATCAAAGATTTTGTATGTGTTATTTATGCCACCAGGTTATTGCAGGTTTTAATTTTTAATTTTCCCTCAAACAGATTAGTAGTTAATTAATACAGGACATATGTCACATTAACAATGAGAAAGTTTTGAAATGATTCATCTTGGTTTCTTTTTTTACATCACAAAAACCTTTAATTTTAGATGTATGTTGGTGGGATGTTTTTGTTTAAATGATTCTGATCCAGATCTAGTGATGTCATTCCTCCCAAAGATTATTTCCCAGATAAAACCAGTTACCCCAGGTTGCCTAATCAACCTAAAGGTGAGCCAAAAAAAAAGCCTTAAATACCACATCTATACTAACAATAGCTCAATTTGAGCCCTCCACCAGTAACATCTTCTACAACGAGGACGGTTGTTGTTAACGTAGCCTGACAGTTTAGCTGTGGTGGATTCATTCATCATTAAAAAGACTGGATTTATGACTTTCAGGATAAGGTGGAAATCCACCACTTCCAGTCACCAGTCAATTTTTTAGGGGCATCTTTAAAAATAGTAAATTTAAACAAGCACCAAATAACATTAAAAGGGTGGAACTGTTCCTTTAAGGAGTGCGTCAGATTTGCTCAGAGAGGCTGAACTAGCCTGGAAGCCTCAGGGGGAGGATGATCACCTAATGCCTCATTTCAGAAACATCAGGGTATAAAGACGGATTGGCTCCTTCAGGTATTTCAGCCTGCTAACTTACAGAAAAGAAGCCACCCAACGCCTTAAAAGATCCAAGGCAAAACAGAACGTTTTGATGCATCTGTCAGCGGGAGACTTTCATTTGTATATCAATTTTTGACCCTGACCTGATCTCGCCACAGAAGACGGTTCTAGACACAATGATCCCTGCTGGCGCTGGGAATAAATTCAAAGGGAGGGGATTGGCTCATAACAAGCTTGCTGAAGTCAATCTCCCAGAAAACATCAGACAACACAATAACAATCCATGAAAAGTTTGATTTAGTTGGACAAGCAAGTTAAACTCGCAGCTGAACGCCTTGACCTGAGCTCTGGAAATCGATCACTACCTCGTGTGGTGGAAAACAGCTAACAGTGTCTTACAGACATGTGGTTTCAGAGAAGGATGAACCAGTTCTTTATCATTTAACCTCATGAATTGTCACCTAAACAGCTAAACTTCCTCTCGTTACAATGGCAATTTTCATTTTGGCATAGAGAGCTTTGGCATGCCTGCTAAGCCCAAGGACATGCAAGCCCACCTAAAAAAATATGATGTTCTGCTCCATTCAAACAGAACTAAAGAGGCAGCAGAGTTGAATTAGTGGGTTTCGCAGCCATATAAAAGTTGCCCATGCTAAACACCTTTTGCTGGTGGTAGTGTTATGGTGTGGGGTGGCATCTCTTTACTGGAGAAATGAGGCTCGTCATCATTGCAGACAATCTCAGGGCAGATGGATCTTGAGATGAGATTCTATAACCAGTGGTGATGCAATTCGTTTTCATTCTTTCAGACCAAACTGTCTCTCGAGATGTCTAAACTCGCCCCCAACAGAGTGGGGTTTTACGAGAGACTCCTCCGAAATTTGGGTGTGGAGAAAAGGGAATGGCCCACCGTCAGTCCTGACCTCAACTCCATTGAAGACTCGTAGGATCAGCTTAAGCGTGTCGTTTGCGCCAGACTGACCAGTTGGCTGAATTGTGACAAATGCTGTGGGACCAAGCTTGTGATCAGCATGATGAGGAATTGGAGTTGGCAGTTTTCTCAACCCAGGCAGATACTTTACTCTGCTGCAGAATTTTAATTACAAAGATAGCATAATGTAGAAGAAAATAAAGAGGCTTTCCAATAGTATAAGACTTTTGTTAAAAAGCATGGTTATAACAAAGCAATAATCAAACATTTTCTTTGTGCCGATTTTACATGGTTAAAGACATTCAGATTTTATTTCTTTAGTAACAATTTCACAGCTAATATTTTTCTTTTGCTGAGTTGCATATACTTTATGTAATTTATAAAAGTTTGTTATATTTTTGGCATTAAAAAGAACATGCCAAAGTGGGATGGGAATCTCAATTAGACCAGGCTTTGTGTGTATTAGTTTTTAAAATTATTTGTTTCCTCTTTCTTATTTCTTTGCTTTATCTTTTGTTTCCTTTTAAAAGACAAAGTCATTGGTCGGCTGACTATAGGAGAGATGGGATATTAGCAAACATTAGCTATACATCTAGTATATGACCTGGTCTGAATGAACACCTTCAGAATTCAGTCATATGAAAAACAATACAAAAATTAACAAAACTGAATAAATAAAACCATAAACTTAAAATTACCTTCAGAATAAAAGTATGCCATAAACTAAAAGCTTGTTTGATTAAAAAAAAAGTCCTTAGTTGCCATTAAAAGGAATCCATATTGTCAACACAATGAGAAGATGGAGGTAGCACATTCCACAGCTGAGGTGTTAGTGCTTGAAAGCAGCAATCCCCACGATTCAAGGTCTTTTTTGTTAAGACAGGTAAAAAGTCAATTTTAATAAACTAAAGGAGAAGGAAAAACATATATGGATGATCATCTCTAATTGATGTTTTCACACCAGCTTTCTTAATGTGGAAATATCTTGAAATTAAAGGAACAATTTCATACCAGTTTTGTGAGATTCCTTAAGCAATCGTTACATGGAGCCAACTGTATCTGCACAGACAAGCTTGACCATAAAGATTAAACCAACCAAAGCCGGAGGAGCCGTTTCAGGGATTTTAATACTTGTGATAATGCAGCATCAGAGCTAAAAAGACAAATCACATTGCGCATGTTCAACCAGTACCTTCATGATGGCCCTTCTGGTTGTCCTCCCCTGAGGATCTAAACCCCTGTAGACGTAGTTTTCTAACTCCTGTTTGCACTTGCACTCACGCTCACCCTAGAGGAGGTCCGCCTCTGTTGTTGCTGTTGTTTTTGGCTTGTCGGCGCATGCGTATTGAGGGAGAGGGGAAGGAAGCTCGCCAATTTGTGGCCGGCTAAGCGGTTAGTGCTGTCCACACTGACCCATCAAGGGCGGTGGCTTCAAACTTTCCCACTCTGGGAGCAGGTTTCAAATGTGGTCAGTTTCACGGCCGCTTCGTATGGACGGAACCCCCTATCCAACCAAGACATTTTGCGTGTGGACGGGGCCTTAGAGACGTGGTCTGATCAAACAAAACAGCTCAGTTTCTTAGACTAGACAGCTGGATCTAACAGGCCAATTTGTTGTCTTATTTGAGAAGTGATGCTACAACGAGCAAAAATCTGGGATTTTATAAAACATGTCCTGATCAACGGTGAGACTAAGGAATGTAAACTGCTGCAGCCCTAATTAGTGCCATCCAGAGTAAATGAATGGCTTAGCAGCTTGTCTAGTTTATTTACATTCAGGTTTTAGGTACGTTTATTTTATTTTTTTTTATTAATTATTTCACTTGTTCCTTTCTTCTCTCACCCATTCCTCAACTCAACTATGAATTATTTAGGTGCACAAATTTTATCTTTATAGTAAATAAGCAGACATTTTATAGTACACACTTGAAAATTATAACAATAGTTAATATTTGGATATTTATACCTTAAAACAGTACATTTCTTTCTGCTAGCAGGTTCATTAGCATTTCTCACAGTAACTTGGCTAATAAAAGGCTCACCCATGCAAAAAACCTGAAAGTAAACCTAAAAGCAGACCTTCTAAACTTGCACTCACCAGTCAGTGTGCTGATCATCAATCACCAGCAGGATCTTGGGCTTGCGTATCACAGGCTTGGCAGGCTGACTGCCTCCTGCAGGGGCACCTTCAGTGGCTGTAGCTGCAGCCGATTTAGCGTGTGCAGCAGCTGCGACATTCTGGGCCATCTGTGCACTCTTCACCACACTGGAGAAGGAGCTGAGAAAGCTCCCTGAGCCCACTGCTGAGGCCGAGGCTGGGCCTGAACCTGTACCTGAACTTGGGGTCAGGCTCTGGAGGCTCGGGGGCTGACGCCTCTCTGTGGCCGGGGAGGCAGGGGACGAAGTAGATGATCCTGGTGGGGTTGGCCTCTGCAGATCCACCATGTAGCCGTTGGGCAGGTTGGCCACAAAGCTGCTGTCTGACAGGCGCCGGCGAAGGTAGTTCATGATGATGGGCTTTTGGGTCAGTCAAGCAAGATGAGGTCAGAGAAGAAACAAGTCCTACAAAAAGAGATAAACACAGTGGCTCTGTTTATATCCAACTTTAGTGAACACCAATTTCTGTTTTACTAAAAATACAAAGGTAAAATTAAAATTGAGGGAAGTCCAAACTGGCAAAGACGTTTTTTCAAAACCAATCAAATTTTTATATATAAAAACAACAAGTGAATGCCAAAGTGCTGTACATATAAATAAAAGACCATGTATGAAACAGGGAACAATAAAACAATAAAAACCGAATGGCACAACGTTTAATTAAGACACAAAGGTCACTACTCAGTCTGGTTTAAATGCCAAAGAATAAAAACAAGTTTTTAAACGTGATTTAAAATGTCGAGTGATGGAGAGGCCCTGACGGGAAGGATCAGGCTGTTCCAGAGTTAAGGTGTAGTTGTGGCCAAATAATCTGCTCCTCAGTGCATCCAACAGCATCTGTGTACACTGCCAGAAGCCCTGAATGGTAAGGAGGTGCCAGCCCATCTAAGCCTAAAAACAAGTAATCAGATTTTTTTTTATTTAATATAAAAAAAATAAATAAAAAAACAAAAAAAATTAACAAAAAGTCATCAGATCTTAAATTTTTTTTTTTAATGAATACGAATCTAAGGAAGCTAAAACCGGTGTGATATGTTCATAGTAACATGTGGCCTGTCAGAAGTTGTGTATTTTGAACCAGTTGTGAAAGGGAACAATGATTAATTGATACCAAATACAGACTGCAGTCTTAATTAGTTAAAGGCAGAATGAGATGAAGACTTGATCTTAGCAAGGGCCCTCAACTGGAAAGATCTTGGTGGGAGGATGTTTTTCAGAAGAAATTTATGGCCAAAAGATTTCGCCAATGTTTTTTTAGGGTTTTTAAAAGGCGTTTAAAAACTGTCAAGGTGTCAAGATCAGAACTGGAAGAAGAGTGACAATTAGGTCCAAAAATTATTATATCAGTTTTTTCTTTATATAGTTTTAGGGTTTAAGTGCCATCCATGATTTTATGTCACCCAGACATTGCAGCAGGTCAGTAAAGCACCATTTTTTGTAAAAATTAATTTTTTACATATTTGTTAAAATTGTCACTATGTCCCGACAATAGAATATGGGACAGATTAATTTTGAAAAAAAATAAAGCTTCTCTGGCTCCTCCCAGTGGTCCTACTGCCATTCGCCATCAGTCAGGAGAAATTTCTTAGCGGTGTCAATCACGCTCATGTGTGCGCTGCTCACGCCCCTTCCCTGCACACCGCGTACTGTTGTTCAAGTTCAAGATTGGCGGTGTGCTGCAGCAGTGCTAATGGCGGAGAAACAATCTAACGTTACAGGAAAGCCAATTTCTCGAGTGGCACCTGTTCAAAAAACAGGTAACCAGAAGAATACTGATGACGAAAGCAAGCTGCGCATTTACAGCAGGTTCCACTGTGGGAGAGGAGCTCTGAAGGGAGCGGTGTAGAGCAGCAGAGAGCAAGGGGGAGGGACCTGTAAGGTGTGCTTGTTCAAATTTTCAGGCTAAGTCTACTGCAGCTTTACATGGCACTGTATTCTTCCTCTTGAGGAGCTGACAGATTTATGAATCAAAACAAATGATTTTGACAGTGCAGCGTTGTCTTCTAGGTATAATTCAAGCCACTCCCTGTGTAGAATGTTGCAATAAGATCTAAGAGAACAAAAATAGCAGAATTCCCTGAGTCTGTTATCAATAAAGGTGTGTCAAAACGTTTAAAAAAATGCTAATTCATTACCACCGAGCTTTAAAACAAACCAAAAAAAAAAAATGATTCCCTCTTACCATTTGTGGACCATAATCTGTGGAGCAGGGAAAAAGCATACGTTATGCCATCCAATGGAAACATTTTTTTTTTGCTGCTTATTATTACAGACCTTCTCAGCCTTCTTAACAAGTTAATTTTTAGTTTCCTTTGAGCATTGCCCAAGATACTGGCATGGACTTGGCAATCAGAAAGATTTGAATGTTTTACAAAGTGCAAAGCACTGCATTTGAAACCGGCTTAGTAAAAAAAGTCAAAACATTTTTCTTGACGACCAAATGAAGTGCTGTTTGAGAATCGGCTGCACCTAATAATCATATCGAGTGCATTGCTTTGGTCAGTTAGGAAAGAGAACAGCTGGTTGTGCCTCAGCACACCGCTCACTGATACCGGGCCCTTTTCTATACTAAATTGCCCAGCATACTTAATCTAACCCCAAGCTTTAAAATCAGATCTAAACATAATCCTTCTATAGAACTAAACAACTGGAGATTGTCCTGCGTTTTTGAGGTGATACAAAGCTTGAGATAACATTAGTCAAAGTTCAGACCAGTAGTAAATATGCTAAAACTACATTATAATCATCAAATCATTTTCCGTTGTTTATGCTCTGTTCTGCAGCACATTACTGCATCTGCAAAGACGGCTTCTCCAGAAGGACCAGCTCTACAAGCGACTTTTGCTTGCAAGTTAATGAAGGCTTCCTTTCATTCACCATCTGGCTGCCCTCAGAGCATTCTTGTACTTCGTTCCTAGCTTCAACAATTCAACATGACATCGAATCTGCTCATCTTGTGTGAATGTGCTGCCAAATAATTCAGTGACACAGAAGTGAAAATGCAGAGCTGAATGAGTTTCACAGCTAAGGTCTTTATAAAGCACATCGAGTTCATATGGAAAGATGCAGTTATATAACACATCTGATGCAGAGGAGAATTTTCAGCAGATTAGTGAGAACTATAGTGACGCAGGTATGCTAACAAGGGGAAAAAGAACCTTTGCACCTGATTAAAACTAGGCTCCTCTTATAAAAGACCTCTCAGGCGGATGCCGTCAGCGATTGTGGCGGCCTTTTGAAGTTAAAGACATAAGAGGGACTTACAAAGCAGCAGAAGCAGGACGAGAAGGAGCAAGGTCAAGTGTTAAATCATCATGACAAGTTAATGTGGTCAGATAATCACCATGAAGAATTATTTGATGGGAGTGAATCCAGCAGCTTCTACCTAATCATCTACATGCTGTGGACCAAGCACAGAAATCTCTCTGGGTAAAAGGTCATAGAATAAACCTTCCCTTCAGTAATGCATGTAGTGGACTACGTGACCATCTCCTATCAAGATGTCTTCTGTTGATTGACAGAATTTTAATTAAAACTGCTTTCACCTAAACCGCTCCTCTCAGGTTTTTCCACCATACCTCTGTTGCACAAAGATCTGTCCACTATCCCACAAATTAAATTTGTGCCTTGGATTTCGTACATGTTGCACAGCCTGCTTTCTCTTGATGATCAATTAACAAACCCTAGTCCCTAGTCATGCAGCATTTTCTTATGATTTCCAATAGAAATTTCCAAATTGGGAACCCAAATGTAGCATTGGGCTTCCCTGTCTATTTTGAAGAATAGTTTTAAGAATTTTGGAGGGATCATAATCTTAATCATCACCAAACTTACCTCCAAATGAGAAGTGTGTCCAAATGTTCAGTGTCCACCTTTGTAATTACTGTAGAGTGTCATAACCGGAGTGCAGTAAGACGCTTGGGAGCAGCATGGTAAGCTTCTCTGAATATTTATTTTAATGACAAGAAAAATAAACTTGCTGAGGAGTCCAGAGCCAATCTTAAACTGAGACATGGGACAGGAAATAACCGGGGGGGTAACAGAACCAACCGAAGAACAATGAAAATAACCAAACATTTATACTGAGGTAAGAGGAGTGTGAACCAGGTAATCAGATGAAAATGATAAAAGGTGTGGAACTGGGTTGCAGAGGAAAACTGAGGGAAGGTGACTGATTACAACAAACGAACCTAGACTGCTGATGGAGAAAACAAACACGAGGAAACAATACTAAATTACAAAACCCGGAGAACACAGATCTGAAGAGAACAGAATAAAACACCAGAATCTAGAAAATAATAACTAACAAAAGTAAACAAAAACACAACTCCAAAAAGGCAGAGCATGACATAGAGTTAATGACTGCCAACTGTCCTGCTTCTTCACAAATACCATCAATGACTGTAAATGTCCTTATTCTTTTCCAGGCAGTCATCTTAGTATGTTTTTTGGTGATAGTTCCAGAGTAATCTAGTCAACAATGTAGAATCAGGATTTTTCACTGAATCCCACTTTTCCTTGGTCTTCCCCTAATGTTTCTGTTGTACACACTTCCTGTTTTGGTTTGTACTTGCTTAAATTTCAGACAGCTTACTGGGGAGGACCAAGATCTTTTAGTTGGCTGTGGCCTTGACAGCAGACTGACCATCTTTCAAGAGAGAAGTGAGTCCATATTTTCACCAGGGTTTTTTTCTATGCAGTAAAATTGGCCAAATCAGAGGTCTTTAGAAATTCATCTTCTTTAATTTTTAATTTGTGACCTTAGGTAGTCAGCGACTATTACAAACCATACTTCGGAGGCCTTTTTTTGTAAAAATGTCTATGTGGTGAGCTTTAAAATTTACTTTCCAGTTACTACATATTGGTTTTCACCTATAATTAGGACTTGTAATGGAGACTGAACTTACCAACTAATTCCAAAAGCTTAGGAATCTTTTGCCATTCAGAAGTGCAATACTACACCAGCTTTAAAAGAATTACACATTAGTCTGATGTACATGCATACTTTAAGGACTTTCAAGACTGCTTGTTTTTTTCTACATGATCATGCTCTCCACCATCTCCTGAGCGGAGAAGCAGTTTTTTTTATATACTCACTGATTTTTAAAAAGAAGGCTTATTGACGGTTGCCATGGAATCTTTTGATACGTAATGAAGTTTAAATGCTAATGAGAAGGATGAAGGTAAAATCAAATAAATAAAATTGAAATGATGAGATTTATTTTTCTTTAGACTGTTTTCACTGTTAGATCTGATTGGAAAAGTTACAGTGCTATAAAAAGTATTTCCCCCACTTAGAGAGTTCTTCCATTTTTGCTTTATTTGTCGCTTAAATGTTTCAGATCAACAAATCCTAATGTCAAAATGACAATTCTGTGCCATTTTGTTTTTAAATGGAGATTTCATTTATTAAGGGTAAAAGCTATCTAAACCCACCTGGCTCTGTGCGACCTTCTCAGAAGTGAACAGCCTACCAGAATTACTGCAGGAGGGCATCACTGATTCTTCCAGGAGATAAAGAAAAAATCCAAGACTACATCTAAAGCACTGCAGGCCTCACGTGCCTCGGTTAAGGTCTGTGTTCATGGTTCAACAACAGATAAGAGACTTCTTTGGCTCTTTCTGCAAATTTTTTAATGCAGTTAATACACATAGGGCTTTTTACTAGAATATCCTGAAGGAGACGATCTGTCCATCAGTTTGTCACTTAGAGCTTCAGCAAACTTAGGTTATACATCAGGACAGTGATCCAAAACACACCAGCAAGCCCACCGCTAAATGGCTAAAAAAAGAAGAAAAAAAAAGCGTTGCAGTGACCTAGTTAAAGTCTGGACTTAAATCCAATTGAGATGCTGTGACGTGACCTTAAACAGAATTGGAGGTCATGCTCAAAAGCCCTCTAATGTGGTTGGAATTAAAATAATTCTGCAAAGAAGAATGGGTCAGCATTCCTCCACAGGGATGTGAAAGACAGTTGTCACAAATGCTTGATGGCAGTTGTTTCCACCAGAAGTGACGTTAGGTCATAGTCATTAGGTTTAGGTTTACCTTTTCACAACAATATTTTCCCATAATAAATTAAATCGACATGTGAAAACTGAATTTGTATTTGCCCAAGTTAGCATTTTCTAATTTAAAAATGTGCAATAAAAGATGAGTCTCATACATATTTACAAGGAGTGCCAAGAAATATGTGTGTGTGAGTGTGTGTTTCATTGAATTATTAAAAATAATTTAGTGATACAGAGCCTAAATGCCTGAGCTGTGAACTGTAGAGGATTGCAACATAACTGAAGCTGGCAAATGGGTCTGAGTCACGCTTTGTACTGATACAAAGGAGCTTGACGACCAGTTCAATGCTGACAACTTACAGTGTAGCTCTGAGTCTAATGAGAATTAGCTAGACTTCCACCACCCACAGGCAATAAGCCTAGGCTGTGTTACTTCACAATTCCAAACTTTTGCATGCAAGGTGTCACACCTATATACTCAAGCTTGGGGCTTTACTGAAGCTCCGAAATGCATTTCGGCATAGATGCCTTTTGTCACATGCATTACCACCCAACATAGTGGATGCATTTTGCCTCGGCATTTGGGCTGAACATTATTTCCACATCAGAGAGTGACAGGGTCTTTCCATTGGAAATATGACTTTGGCTTATCCAACATAAAGCTTAAAACTTGAGTAAATGTAGGGGAAACTCCAGGAAAACAAACATAAGCGACAATTCCAGTCACAGTGACTGCCAGCATCAACTTTGGAGGGATAGAAAATCACTATTGTTGCTCCACTGGCAAATTCTCCTCTTCCTTAACACCCGATAAGCTGCTTTATGCCTGTGCAGGAAGCTGTTAAACCCGTATCGTCTTCGCCTCTCTGCTCTCTCTGCAGTATATCCAGAGTGGGAGGAATCCACAGGAAGGCCTTGCTACATTACAGCTTCCCTTGTAGCAAACAGAAGCCAAAGAAGACTTTTTCAGGAAAGAACAAACAGTAGAAGGAGGACAGTGTGATGAAGCTTGATGTTTAGAACCATGCAGGGCCTTTGAAGAGGTCTCATTCTCTATTAGATTTAGGTCTGGATTTTTACTGGACAACTTTAATCACATGAATATACTTTGATCTAAACCTTTCCATTATAGCTGTGGCTGTATATTCAAGATCATTGTCCTGCCGAAAGCTAAAGCTTTGCCCCAGCCTTTTGTTGCCTAAACCAGTTCTAGTACTAAATCGGTTGTATTGCTGGCTTACCACTAGTTCTTTGTGTTTCCACCGCTAGATCTGGCTCTGCCACCAATACAGTGGTTCTTTCATCAGAAGCTGGGGGCAAAGTCGTGGAGGCCAATAACCAATTAGAACCTTGTGACCACCATGTTTAAAGTTTTAGAGTTTGTTTCATTTTTGATGTGTCTAAATTAAGACAAAAACAGTAAAATGTAAAAGCACAAAAAACAATAAAAGCACTGAACTTCAACAATGATTAAAAATGGATTACCATTAGAACAAGCCCACAGTCTCTGAGCTGTTCATCACAGAGTTTAGGTGAGTCAATGCATCACATGTAGAGGCACTCGAAGCCAATATTTTCCTCTGAACCTTTAAGATCAGTTCTAAAACAGTGTTGATGCTTTAATATTGTCTTCTCTAAAAATTGTGTTAAATATTTAGAGAAGACAATAATAAAAACTCCGATCAGATCTGAGATCAGCTGATAGGGACTGTAAGTACACTGCTCAAAAAAATGACAGGAATACACAGTATGATATCAAGTCAGTTAAACTCACGGAATATTGTTCTTGTCAATTAGGAGTAGAGGGGTTTGTTCTTCACTGTCAGCATACATTAACAACAGGTGCAATAAAGGAGCAACAAAAAGACAAACTTTTTTTTTTTTTTTTGCAAAGGCAGTTCGACGCCACCAGGATGGAACATCGATACTTACCCCTGAAAGTTTGCTGTGTCTCCCAGCAGAGTCTTAAAAGCATGAGGGGGATTCCAGGAGACAGGCAGTTACTCTAGGAGAGATGGACAGGGCCACCACAGGTCGCTAAACCATTAACAGGGTGAGTATCTGCTCTTTTAAGCAAGGACGAACAGGATGAGTACCTTAAGAGAGTAACCTCCAGTTGGCCACTGGTGTGAATATTACTGACAGAAACAGACTTTTTTTCTCAATTTTTCCAATTGAGACCTGATGTGTTTTCAATGTGTTCCTTTCATTTTTTTGAGCAGTGTATTTTTAATAAATTAAGGTGGTGACAGTAGGGCATCTGTTTGGAGGGATACTGAAATAAATAATGAGTTTCTCAATGCACTTCGATCCTCACAAAAATCTCATAAAATAGGGATACACCAAACACTCACTGGATGAGACTTCTACAGTGACATGATGACATGGCACAAAGTTGGCTCTCAGGTTGTGGAAAACCAAACCAATTTCTGCTCCAGGGTGGAAAGGTTTTCTTCCAGGATGGCCCTGTGTTTAGCTCTGTGTTTCTTCCCGTGATCTCTGACCAGCTTCCCTATCAAAGTGTTTCAACATGGGGATTGGTGTTCAGGGTAGTGAGCAGTGATGGTTTTCTCAACACAGAGCATTTTGAACATATGTCAAAGAGGTTAATTTTGGTCTTATTGGACCATATGTTAGCTGTGGTCTCTTCCTTCATGATGCTGTATGTTCACTAATGTTTTCTAATACACCTCTAAGGCCTTTACAGAACAGCTGGATTTATACCATGACACCGTACTCACAGGTGGGCTTGGATACACTTCCTTTTATTAAGGGGTATAAAAGTTAAGGGGCTGATTACAAATGCACTTGCAATAAGGAAAAAGCAGTACCAGAGAAGCCAATATTCAATATAACACTTGATTTTTTTGTTTCCAAAGAGGAACAGAGCATGACACCCAGTCCAACAATCTAAGCTAATATAGTGAGGATAATTTAGAGGAGGAATTGGAGAGGTACAAAAGCACTGACAGCAAACAGAGGGAGCAGTAATCACAGGTTTCTCTCTCTATAATGATGGGGAAGAGTGCGATAATGCCACATTAGACTCTGAGGGCCCTGTTGACGTACAAGCGTGACTTCTGCTATTTCCAAAATATCTTGTAAGTGAAGAAGACAGCAGCTCCATCCCGCTCCACTCAGATTTTTTTCACCTCCTGCCTGTGAATCCGTTAAATGTAGCACATAATCTCAATGGCTGCTCTGTGAATTTGCACATCGAAGCCTGACACAGTTGCTGATTAGTCTGCAAAGCAGCACAATGTCCATGTCATCTTCTAACACTTACTGTTCCTGTGGTACGTTTTCACATTCTACTACTACAAAACTATGAAATGTTAGTTTTCTTAAAGTTGTATTCCAGACGCTTAACAATCACCTGATTTCCCTAATAGCTGACACATCTTTAATCAGCAGTCATGCTTCGAACGTCTTTACCTCTTTGGGGAATTGGGCTTGGTCGAAGAAGTGTTAGATTATAGTAGTGGCACAAATATAGATCTAACATGATAAATACATTCACCTTTGTCACTCAGACTTTCATCTCACATTACAGGAACACAACCCAATAAATTAAAACAAGGCTAAAGATATCAGCATGGCTTTCTGAAAGCAGTTGAACATGGCTATTATTATTCGTGACATTCTGAGCCGGTTAAAGGGAAGGGTCGAATGGAGAACGTCAGGTCAGAAAGAGGCAAAAGAAAATGGAGAGAAGTGGGAAGACAGCAAAGCCTAATCCAAAAAAATTGTTAGGAGGTGGTAGAAGCCTGCCCCTAGGCATTATGGGAGATTATTAATAAATGTGCGGGGCCCGCTGCCAGATGGATTATCACGACAGTTTCTATTTTGGAGTTTTGCAGCAAGACCTTTTTAGATTTAGTGCTTTTATAATCACTACAATTGAATTTAGAGTTGAAACTAAATATTTACATAGAAAGACACACAACTCTTTTGCCTCACTGTCTGACATTAAATCAGACTTTTCCTGTTTTAGTTTATTTAGGATTACCGAAATGACTCGTATTTGCTAAATGTCTCATGACAATAACAGAGAACTTTTACACTTTTTTTAAACATAGACATTTTCATACTATACAATTACTATGCTTTTAAACGATTTGGGAAACTCAGATGATGATTTCATGGCGTAGTGAACTTCTGATTGGTTAATAAAAAAAATCCAAAGAAACTAGCCAAAGCCTCCGGAAGAGAACTGTGGACCTCAACAAGTTCATCCTTGGAGATTAAACATGTTAATATATTTTTTTAGCAAAATAATATATTAACATGTTGAATAATATATTGGGTAAAGTCTACCTACTGTGAGAATTGCACCATGCTAAAGGGCAGGTTTTAGTTTCCTTGACCTATGCTGTAGGCCTTGTATAGGATTTTTTGCCTGGTATTGTTACCAACTGATCCTTCTTTTTTTAAGTACTGAACATGTTAATGTTTTTGTCAACATCACTGACATAAAATTCAGACCAGATGTCAGCAACATCCTAAGTAACCCACACATACAAATGAATCAAAGCAAATTAGTTCACAAATAAGGTTATGGGTACAAAAAAGTTTTAAATACAGTTAGAGAAATGTATTAAATACTTTGTGGAAAACCCCTTTTTATTAATGACAACCTCCAGATATCACCTGCATGGAAAAAAAAACTAGTTACATGCCTTGCTCAGGTTGGGTTTTTGACCATTTTTCCACATAAACTGTCTTCAAAATGTTTGGTGTTCTACTGTTCCTTTAAACGCATTACATCCTTCGGTTCTTTCCATAGATTTTAAATAAGTGTAAGTTTAAAGTCGTGTATATATTTACATTTTTTTAATGTGAATGGATACAAGTCAGGTGGTTGCCTGTTCTAGCAGCACTTTGTTTCTCACTTTCTTTGGCTGTGTGTTTGGAACTAATGTCTTGTTTGGAAATCCCCGCTTGTTTCATCTTCAGAATCTTTTCAAGAGTGTCCCAGGACATTTCTGTACTCCTCTTTCCTTTAATTAGGTGAAGTCTATATGCAGTAGGAAAGCCCATACCATGATGTTGCAACCTCCAAACTTCAATTTTGCCATGGTTGTTTTCGGGCAATGTGCATCTAGTGAGAGTGAAGAGATCAGCTTTTAGCCTCATCTGACCGGACTATTTTCTCTAAGTGTTTATCTGGCTTGTCCAAATATTCTGCAGCAAACTTTAAACAACCTAAAGCATGCTTTTTCTTCAGGAGTGGAGTCAGTGAGTGTGCATAGAGGCCTTTTCAATTCAGTGCATGACTTTTGCAAAACAATTGTACCTGCTATTCCAGGTCTTTCTGAAGCTCAGTGGGAGTGTTCCTTGGTTTTTGGACAACTCTTTCTTTTCACTCCTCTGTTAGCACTTTTATAAGGGGCACCTGGTCATAGCTGGTTTATGGTGAAGTTATGATCTCTTCTTTTTCAGATTCTCGTTCTAATGGCACTCAGAAGAATGTTCAGAGGTTTAGAAATGCAGCTACAACCTTTGCCGTTGGTTTCTTTTGCAACAATAAGACTTTTTTCCGAAGGTCTCTGGTTTGACAAATCAAACAGCTCCGTACAATAGTTTGGTAAGGAGAAATCCTTCTATTGGCCAGTTAATATTAGTTAATATCAGTTAATATTAAGCCAGCTGGTATTTATTTGCACATAGCAGCAGGAATTCCTTGTAAATACAGATTTCAGCTGGTTTATGGCTTTTCGTAGCGATGGTGGCAACAGTGGTAGGAGTTCAGCCTTTAACCGGTGGGTTGCTGGTTCTAACCCATGCTCTGTCTTAGTCATTGTGTCCTTGGACAAGACACTTCACCAGACTTGGCTACTGATGGTGGTCAGAGGGCTCACTTCAGTCAGTATGCCCCAGGGCAGCTGTGGCTACAATGTAGCTCACCACTGTCAGTGTGTGAAAGTGTGTATGAATGGGTGGATGACTGATTGTAGTGTAAAGCACTTTGGGGTCTCTAGGGACTTGATAAAGTACTATACAAGTGCAGGCCATTTACCATTCATGTTTCCAATACTTATTTCCTGAGTTAATTTTTCGACATTTCTTTCTTTATTTCTTTGTATTTGGTGATTACTTGGGTTGTTGCTGATATCTCGTGTTAATTTTAAGTCAAAGGCTCCATTGAAAATATTTATATTGAAAAAAAAGGGTGTGTTTAATATGAAATGTACCTGCTGTATAATGTTGTCACAAAGTGCTTCACAAGCCTGTATGAAGCACTCTGTATTTTAACAGTAAACTCCCAACAAATGAGGCACAGTGCTCAGCAGTCCAGGTCTTACTACATTTTTAGTCCTACTTGAAGGGCAGTGGCGTCTCAAAGTAACACACTGCCCTTACATCACCACAATGTCGACAATATGACTCATCACTCTGTTTCGCTGCTTTAATCTAACTACTACTCATATTGCACAGGAAAAGAAGCTGCAGACTAGGGAACTTGGAGATACTGTCTACAAAATACTATGATCTCTGCAAAACTGTACCAACATTTGTTCTTAAAGAAGTTGATAACCTATATTTTCATGTAATGCTTACTGATTGTTTGTATATATGAAGGCAGAATCATCTGAACCAAGATTTTATCTTTCTGTATTACATTACCATTATAGGACAAGCATGTAATGTGTTGACTGTAACATCTGTACACCAGCCTCTATTCCTCTTATGTAATCATTGTTTTGACAGCTATTTTAATAAGGGATCATGACTGTATTCTAAAATTGCATACTCATGACAGGTGTGACTGTGATATTAATTTGGGTCTTTTAGATTCATTAGAGCTGTTGTTTCAGTCCAATAAAAATCCAGTGAATTGGGGTTAAAAGCTTTCATTTTGTGGAGTTAAAATTTTTGTATCTCCACCGACTTCCATTAAAAATGTTGCTGAGTATCTGACCACAGGTGGAAGTGTCATAGTTCAGGGATGCCTTGCTACAGCAGGACATTGCCAGCTCACCATCATCACTATGAGTTCTACCATGTATCACAGCATACAGTAGGGAAATGTGAGACCATCTGTAAAAACAAAAAAAGTGAAGAGCTGAAGCAGAACCAGATCCTGCAACACGACAAAGACCCAAAACTTATCAACTACTCCACCAAGAATTGGCAGAAATATTTTATATGGAAAGTCCTTCACCCATTGTCCAGGCTGATGCTTTTATCCTTTTGAGATGCTGTAGGGTGACCTGAAATATGATGTACATGCAAGAAATCCCTAAGAAATCTCACAGCTGAGAGTGAAAAGTGGGGAAAATCTTAATGAGACTGATGTCACTGATTGTAGAGGGCCACAAGAAGACTCTGACTGAAGTTATTTCAGACAATTTTCCCTTTCTCATTAGCAGCTTTATCACACAATTGTGAATTGTTGAGCGTTTGAACAAATATGTCCACAATGAATGTTGGAGCACAAATGGTCAATGTCCTCAACTTCCGCCATGTCTATGCTCATTGGTGTTGAGTTGCTGCAGGGTGGTTATGTGGAAGCCTACTGTTTCTTTTAATGACCCATGGAAAACATGTAAAATGCTCTGTTGGGACGACTCTGTTAGAAGTAGGGTGTTAATAGTGCACAAAAATGGAAGCATGGTGTGCAGTTAATTTTACTTCACTTGCATTTTTAAACAGAAGTACAAAGCAAACAAGTTTAGGAATACAATCCCACTTAGGAAATCTTAGCTAAATATATGATGTAAAATTTGTATTTTTGGAAATCTGTGCTCCAGCATAAGCAAGCACAAAAAGCAGTAATGAGAAAGACATTGCTGTACTTTGAACCTTTGTCGACTGCAGTGCCAGAACAAGCTCTGCGACACAACAGGCTCAGCTCACAGAGCGTCTCCTGCGGCACTGACGAGCCGGTGAAGCGAGGTGTCACAGTCGAGTCCCCACACAATGACCTCCCAGCACTTCTCACAGCAGACGCCACATTAGTTCAAACACACACAATAAAAACAGAAACACACTTCTGCCTGCCTATGGTAAGAGGACTACTGCCTCTGCAGTGATAGGAAAGGTTCATTAGAAACCTATAAAAACCATCTGATTAAAAGTGAGAGCTTCTCACAGCTCGCAGGAAAATAAAAAAAAGCATTCTCTACTAGATTAGTCAAGGATCTGCTGGATGAGCTTAATTGCAGGTTTTTGGGAAGTTAATATGATGATTCTAAGAAGTCATTGAGGAAAACGCTGGCTTTGAAAAGCAACGTGGAAAATGAACTACTTAACGTATCACACAGTCTGTCACATTTTTGGGCTCAGACAACCAGACCTTAAATAAAGCCTTCTTCTTAAAAACAGCAAAAAAAACACTTTTTATGCATTTGTATTAATACTACTTGTCTCAACTGGTCAATTTTCAGGATGCAATTAAGAAATAAAAAAAATTTAAAAAAGTCTGTTTTATTTTGCAACTCATCCTGAGGCCAGAAACCAGTAATCACCATTGGCTGTAGCCACCATCTCCTGCTGGGGAGCATCTGTTTGCAGAAATGTAGATAACTGGTTGTGGACAGCCTCATGATGCCCTGCTTAATATTTCATGAGAGAATTTAGTAGTATGACATCATTATCAGTTAATATTTAGAACTGACACAATCACTAAACCCATTGTGCAGCTATAGGTAAACTTTTTGTGAACAAACAGGTTAATAATATACATTGTTTGGCATGATGTGGTTACATTTACTGAAACAACATAAGTTGTTTGTATCCACAAACACAGCCAAATTTGAGTTTTAAATAAATCCAATTAAAAAACATGAAACGAAAGCTCAATAACAGTTAAAAAATGCAGGAAAAAAAAGATGTTGACCTATTCCTAATTACAAGAGGTTAAAAATGTAAGCCTATTATCAATAGCATGAAACTAAAAATGTAAACCACTCAAATAGCAGTGGCTAAAATATAAGTCCAGAAAGAGAAAAATCTTGGCTAAATGCTAAGAGAAAGATGCTAAAAATGTTAGCCTATCACTAAAAACAAAATACTAAAAAATTGTGTTTATCCACATAGTTGTGTGGTAAACAAACTTTGCAGGTACAATTTTGCTAAAATGTTAGCTTATGTCTAACAGCAAGATGCAAATAAAAAATGTTATGACACTAACAAGAAATGTTTGCCCATTGTTTTTTGTTTTTTTTTTTTTGTTTTTTTTAAGATATTTTTTCAGCACTAGAGGATTTTATTTATCATTTCGGGACTTCAACCCAGGATGGCAGCATCAAGGACTATAGCCTCTATATATACAGTATATCTCTTAAAACCTACACCACCAACGCCGCGCACTGCCCATTGTTAATAGCAAGCAGCTAAAAATGTTAACCTATCAGTGACAATAAGAGGCCTAAATGTGAGTCTATTGCTAATAAAAAGAGACCATCCATCCATCCATCCATTTTCTATACCCGCTACGCAGGGGAGCTAGTGCCTATCTCCAGCAGTCTATGGGCAAGAGTCGGGGTACACCTTGAACAGGTCGCCAGTCCATCGCAGGGCATAAAAAGAGACAAATTAATGCATTTATCAGGTTTTCAAGTTTTATGATTTATATTTAGCAATACAAAGCTCATTGCTTTAATTTCTCTGTGCATGTTACTTACAGCCTTGAACAGCTTCATTTTGCTGCCTAGATTATGTCCATTTACAGGCATAGAAGGTACATGTTATGAAAAATAGTTCCTTAAACTGTGTGTATGTGACCTGTGGGGCCAGTAAGAAAGACACTAGCTCTTTACCATAATAGAGCATTTCGCAGCAAAAGTATTATCTCTTGTTTGAGTTAACAAGAATACAAAAGAGAGTTATGTTAGCCAGGTAGTCAATAAGACGTAGCATGATACATGAAGGTAATCTATCCTGCTTAAATGGTGTAGTGTCTGTCATTTTTTGACTTGTCACTGACCAGGCCAAGGAACGTTGAGGAACTGAATAAGACTGAACATTTAAGGGTTGAACCGATCTCCTTCTGATTTAATATTTCCTTCATTATATATTTCCTCAGTAAATTTCCTCGGTTTTCCAAGTTTGTTGAACTGGTCTAAAGGCAGACGTCTGCGGAGTTAAGTATGCAAGTATCCTTGTTATTAATTGAAACAATTGTATATTTAAATATGCTGTCGTAGGTAGTCTCACATTTAAACTATGTGCTTTATCAGTCAATACTATGCTAAGGTTTTCTAATAACAAACTGATTTAATATTTTATAGCATTTTACATGTGAGCAGTGTAAAAGCGACTGGAGTTTGGATCTGATTTTATTGTTTAATAAAATTGATACTCAACAGTAAAAATAGTCAATGATGTTAAGTGAAAAGTGTTAAATAAGACTGTGGTGGTATTTGATATAAAAAATAGATTATATCATTTTAGAGACTTAAATGGTAAATGGACTGAATTTCCTGAGTGCTTTTTTTAGTCATACTGACCATTTAAAGCACTTTACACTGAGGGTACATTCACCCAATCACACATTCATTCACTGATAGACAGATCAGTAGACAGCTTGGAGTTAAGTGCCTTGCCCAAGGGCACACTGACATGTGGCAGGAGGAAGTAGAATCAAACCCACAACTTATGGAAAGCATGATGACTATTCTTACACTGAGCCACAGAGTATAGATACAGTACAGATCAAAAGTTTGGACACACCTTCTCATTCAAAGAGTTGTCCTTATTTTCATGGATATGAATATTGTAGCTTCACACTGAAGGCATCAAAACTATGAATTAACACATGTGGAATTATATACTGAACAAGAAAGTGTGAAACAACTGAAAATATGTCTTATATTCTAGGTTCCTCAAAGTAGCCACCTTTTGATTGGTTACTGCTCTGCACACTCTTGGCATTCTGTTGATGAGCTTCAAGAGGTAGTCACCTGAAATGGTTTTCCAACAGTCTTGAAGGAGTTCCCAGAGATGCTTAGCACTTGTTGGCCCTTTTGCCTTCACTCTGCGGTCCAGCTCAACCCAAACCATCTCGATTGGGTTCAGGTCCGGTGACTGTGGAGGCCAGGTCATCTGGCGCAGCACCCCATCACTCTCCTTCTTGGTCAAATAGCCCTTACACAGCCTGGAGGTGTGTTTGGGGTCAATGTCCTGTTGAAAAATAAATGATGGTCCAACTAAAAGCAAACCGAATGGAATAGCATGCCGCTGCAAGATGCTGTGGTAGCCATGCTGGTTCAGTATGCCTTCAATTTTGAATAAATCCCCAACAGTGTCACCAGCAAAGCACCCCCACACCATCACACCTCCTCTACCATGCTTCACGGTGGGAACCAGGCATGTAGAGTCCATCCGTTCACCTCTTCTGCGCCGCACAAAGACACGGTGGTTGGAACCAAAGACCTCAAACTTGGACTCATCAGACCAAAGCACAGATTTCCACTGGTCTAATGTCCATTCCTTGTGTTCTTTAGCCCAAACAAGTCTCTTCTGCTTGTTGCCTGTCCTCAGCAGTGGTTTCCTAGCAGCTATTTGACCATGAAGGCCTGATTAACACAGTCTCCTCTTAACAGTTGTTCTAGAGATGTGTCTGCTGCTAGAACTCTGTGTGGCATTGACCTGTTCTCTAATCTGAGCTGCTGTTAACCTGCGATTTCTAAGGCTGGTGACTCGGATGAACTTATTGTCCGCAGCAGAGGTGACTCTTGGTCTTCCTTTCCTCATGTGAGCCAGTTTCTTTGTAGCGCTTGATGGTTTTTGCGACTGCACTTGGGGACACTTTCAAAGTTTTCCCAATTGTTCGGACTAACTGACCTTCATTTCTTAAAGTAATGATGGCCACTCGTTTTTCTTTACTTAGCTGCTTTTCTTTGCCATAATACAAATTCTAACAGTCTATTCAGTAGGACTATCAGCTGTGTACTGTATCCACCTCCTGCACAACACAACTGATGGTCCCAACCCCATTTATAAGGCTTGAAATCCCACTTATTAAACCTGACAGGGCACACCTGTGAAGTGAAAACCATTTCAGGTGACTACCTCTTGAAGCTCATCAACAGAATGCCAAGAGTGTGCGGAGCAGTAATCAAAGCAAAAGGTGGCTACTTTGAATAACCTAGAATATAAGACATATTTTCAGTTGTTTAACATTTTTTTGTTAAGTATATAATTCCACATGTGTTAATTCATAGTTTTGATGCCTTCAGTGTGAAGCTACAATATTCATAGTCATGAAAATAAGGACAACTCTTTGAATTAGAAGGTGTGTCCAAACTTTTGGTCTGTACTGTATATAAAATATGATTATGAATCACTTTCATTATCTATATAATCTAATGTGCAAGGTGCACTTTAATGCACCATGAAGTTATCTCTGTGGCAATAAATGCTGTGCAATGGCACACTAGTCTGATATCAGGGCAGGGCTGGTGGGTCAAACACATCTTGATGTTAGGCACCTTGCCACAGTCGTGTTATTTTACACCTCCCACATAACAGAATCAATCCAGCAATTGCAAAGATTAACAAGTTGACTGGAGGCTTGGCAGTTAACTTTCCACTTTAGCTTAAACTGTGCCAAAAATATATAGTTTTCAGTTTCATGTTAGGTCAGAATTAATAAGCTAGCTAAGCTGTAGCGGTTTGTTGGATTCGAAATGATTTGACATGACCCTTGGTTTAGATTCTGTCACCCAATACACTTAGATAACACAATAAGTAATAGACAAGGAGACTGCTGTTTTAGTAACATTAGCTAAGCTAATCACTTATACAGATGCTAAACTCCATAATCATTTGGTTTGATTAAAAAAATAAATGCTGTTCAACAGCAAGCATGTCATTGCCTCTGCTCAAATTACAAATAATGCATCACTCTTTACAGCACAAATGCTACAAAATTCTTTTTAATTCTGCTGTTTTTAGATTATAGTTCTGAAAGAGAAATCTGAATCAACCAAAATCGTTATCAGCAAGCCTTACAAAAAAAAACAAATATCAAAAATATGCCACAAAATTCTGACTGGCATAAAGATGCTAAAAGAGTTATCCACCCCAGGAAAGATACTGACTGTATGTTGTGTGTGTTGTGGAAGTGATTTTTCTAGTGCATCATTTTAATGGCAATCCAGATCGCAACTGGAAATTCGCTGCTGTCCTGAGACAAAAAAAAAAAAAAAACTAAATAAAATTAAAGCAAACAAAAAAAATTTAGATATAAAATAAAAACACCAGAGACTTCTTCTAAATACCGCCTTTCATTTCTGTGCTTCCTCTAACCTCACTGATACAGAAAACAGCCAAGCTAGAGTCCTCTTCACTCAGTTACACAATCAACACAAAAGATTGCTGTTAACACATTCTGGCAGTGCTTAGTAATGACACAGACATCAAAAAACCATTGAAATTTCAGTTGGTGATTCAGGTCACCAGCCACTAAGACAATTTTGAGCTACGAGTTGTTTTACATGGCAGAAAAACACATTTGTCTCTGCTCTACTCTGACTAGCAAGAAGCTGTGTTTATGCTGCATTCCATTTGTACTCGGATGTCGGATTTTCCGGCCTCCGAGTAGGAAATTTCAGCGGGAACACCAGTAAAAGTCGGAATTACAACTTGGAAAGTCGGGGCAACACGACCATACCCGACTTCCGCATTCAAGGTGGTTGCTACTCGCATCAATAGTAGTCAAATATTCTTAATCTGACTGTTTTTAGCAGTTCTTTATTATTTATGCACAAAATACCACATAGAACAGTGTAATTGTCATTGTTGCTGTTGTAAGACTGCTTTAACCCTTTATGACCGGTGGGAGCACCGGCGCTTCCATTTGCATATCTATTTTTAAACACCTGAAGAATTTTTTGTGACCAAATAAGCAAGAACAATACTTTTTTTTGCAAATGAAACCGGAGAGTTCAACTTAAATATTCTACTCACCACGTGTCCCAGAGCACGGTTTTTATTTTCCACAAACTGTTGCAGAAATCCAGTAAAAAAATCGCAAAAAACAAACATTAAAATCCAGACAGAAATGTGCTTCCTACATCGGAATATGCATGATGACATTGGTGGATGAACTATCACATGGTTTTTTCTTTAAAAAAACCAATGCCCCACAACAACCCAAGTGATGGCCCATTTCCTGGTTTTTTTTTTTCCCGGGAGTGGTCCTTTTTTTTTTTCCCTGAAGTTGCAGTTTTTTCGCGGTAAACTCGCACTCTCGCTTTCATTTTCGTTGTTTTTATTGTTTGAAGATGGCCTTAAAACAATATACGGGGGTTTGGGAACAATGAAACTAAAAACACCTGCCCCTTTTTTGGGTGGGGGAAGGGTTTCATGGCCCAAAATTTGGGACCAGCCTGGTAGCCAGTCTTAAATTGATTGCACATTGCACCAGTAAGAGCAGAGTGTGAAGGTTCAATTAGCAGGGTAAGAGCACAGTTTTTTGCTAAAATATTGAAATGCACACAACATTATGGGTGACATACCAGAGTTCAAAAAAGGGCACAAATTGTTGGTCACGTCTTGCTGGCGCATCTTTTGGGCCACCAAGACAGCAAGTCTTTGTGATGTACCCAAGAGCCACGGTATCCGGGGTAATGTCAGCAAAAACCACCAAAAGGACGAACCACATCCAACAGGATTAACGGGTGGACGCAAGGGAAGTTTGTCTGAAAGGGATTTTTTCGGGGGGGGGGGGGGGGGGTGCTAACCCGGATTTGATCCAAAAAACATAAAACCACGGCTGCCCAAAATCACGGCAGAATTAAAGGTGCCACCTCAACTCCCCCTTTTTTCCACCAGAACTGTCCGTCCGGGAGCCCCACAGGGTCAATATACACGGCCCCCGGGGCTGCTATACCCCAAACCTTTTTGGGTCCCTCATGCCAATGCCAAACGTCGGTTTTCAATGGTTTAAGGAGCGAAAAACCCTTGGGCTGAGGACAATGGAAACATGTATTTTTCTCTGAAGGTCCCCCTTTATTTTTTTCCCCCACCCCGGGAGAGTTACCGGTGTGGAGAAGCCCCAAAAAGCGTACCCCCAGACTTTTTTGCATCTCAGAGTAAAAGGCATGGGGGGGGGATCAAAAGGGTTTTTGGGCTGCCATATCATGGAAATTCCCCTTTGGGCCCAATCTTGTGCTAGAGGGGGCGCTTCACGGCCAAGGATTACCGAACCTTTCCTTGAGGACCATGTGCACCCCTTGTTAAAACTTGTATCCTAAAGGCGGTCCCAAGTGTATCAGGATGAAATGCCCCAATACACCAGCAAGACTGGGGGGAAAAGATTGGTTTGATGAACATAAAAAGTGAAGTTGAACATTTTCCCATGGCCCCGTCACCAGTTTTCAAAATATTTTTGGACCATTTTTTGGGGTTTTTTTGGGAGGGGCCGTTCAAAAAACTTTTTCCCTCCCCCAAAGTTCACGTAGTGACCTGGCCACTATCCTGAAACCCAAAAAGGGCTTAAAAATCCCTCTGACCACGGGTGCAGGATTTTGTAATTTCATTCAAAAGGCAAATTGAGGGCTGTATTGGCCCCCAAAAGGGGGCCCCCTCCCAAAACTAAAAAATTTTATTGGGGTTCTAAAACCGGTTTTTTCGGGTTTTCATTGCCCAACCCCTTTTGTATTTGTGCTCTTTAGGTACTGGCACACTTAGAGATTTAATTACCTTTTGTAAAAATAGTTTTTTTTTATGTAAAATATTATCTTTTCTCAAATTTTTTCACAATGTACTTTTTTTATTTTTCTTTTTTTGCCCTCTTTTTCATAAAAATTTTGTGTATTTAAAAAAAAGGGTTATAGACACACCCCAAAAAAAATTTCCTGTGGTATAAAAGGGGTTTTGTGCAACTTTTTAATATTCCCTAATTTTTGAGGGATACAGCTATGATTTTTTCTGTAATTTTGGGAAAAATATGTGCAAAAAAAAAGAAGATTTTTAAATTTTTTTGGGGTTAAAATTTCACTGTTTAGCAATTTAATTAGTTAATTGGAGTTAAATTAAATACAAAATATTAAAATGTACGATGTAAGGGTTGTATTGATGAATTAAAAAATTTAAAATTCTCCAAAAAATGGCTCTACAGCATGTACAAATTTAAAAATATGCTCTGGGGAACTTGTTCTATGGTAGGGGCCCTAAAGGGGTTAATAGTTTCCCTAGCAAATGGGAAAGAAAACGAGCAGGAAACTGGAACGCTACAACTCGGAGATGACATCCCAGTTCTGACTTCCGAGGGTAATGGAACTCAGCATAATCAAAGGGAGACATATCCACAAGTAAAACACTGACAACTCACAAGGGCTTAACACAAACCCGGTCAAAAAACTAAAAGTAAAAATCGGAACTACGTCCTTAAACTACCGTGTCTTTACACATTGGGAATTTACTGCAATCCTAAAAGTAAAATATTCATCAAATTAAAAAAAAACATATATAAAAGGAAATAAAAGGGGCATAACAGGAAACCTGCATTAGAATTTTTAAGAACTGACTTTATAAGCTGACTAAGACAGCAGCTCGCCGGGTCACGGTGATGAAATGGATCCCCTGCTCCCCTGCTGTCCCCCGGTGGGGTGAGTGAACTGAGGGCTGCAGAGCCACGGTAGAGGGAATCCCAGCACAGACTGGTTCAGCCCTACTCTGGTTCTAAAACTGCTCACACACCTCGCACCGCTTCCTGTAAGGCTGATCAGTACCGATAAGGACTGAAAGGATACTAGCAAAAGAGAAGCTTCATTAAAATAAGCATGTGTTCATCTCCAAAAACCAAAGCTCGCAGCAGGAAGCAATAAAACACGGACACAAAGGCTGCAAACAAAGACGCGATGCGGAGCTTAAATGCGCAAATACGCACAATTTACCTAAGCGGCTGGTAAAGATGCACAATCGTTGGATGAGGACCCCTCTTCTTCTTCCTCGGAAGATGCTATTGGGTTTCTCTTTTCTTCTTCTTCCCGCTCTCCGATCCGTGGTTTCCCCTTTCCCGAGCTTCCCCGCCCAGACCCCCCTTTCCTCAAAAACACACAAAACCCCAAAACCCCCCCCCACACACACACAAGCTCTCTCTCTCTCTCTCTACTGCTGGGAACGTGACGAGTGTACCGGATTCATTACTGCAGTTGGTCCCTGCAGCTCATTGGCTGATGGGTTAATTAACACATTCAAAATAAAATCACCCACCCACACAACACACACACACACACACACACACGCATATATATATATATATATATATATATACACACATAAATAATTTCTACTTATTCTGGATTTCAACTTTTGGGCCAAATCATTTTTATTAGTAAGAGAGCTTTGCATAGGTATTCACACACTTTTAGTTTTCAACACATTTTGTTTTAATCCCAGACTTCTATATATTTTATTGGGATTTAATGTGTTCGACCAACACAACGTAGCTGTGAGGTGGAAGGAAAAAATATATTTTTCAACAAATAGAAATCTGAAAAGTGTGGCTTGTTTTGTATCCCCTGAATCAATATGTTGTAGAACCACATTTCAGTATCGTTACGGCTGCAAGGCGTTTGGGTTATATCTGGACATCTAGAAAGAGATCTTAGATTTTTTATTCGTCTGTGCAAAAAAACAGCTCAAACTCAGTCAGACTGGATTGGGACCATACGTGAACAGCAAGTTTCAAGCTTTGCCGCAGATTCCTATTGGATTAGGTCTGCACTTTGACTAGGCCACTTTATTACCTATAATATAGGATATGACAATAGGATTGTCCTGTATTTAGTTTCATCCTTCTTTCCATAAACACTGACTAGCTGCTGTCCTCCTTAAAAAAAACATGAATAGTATAATCCCTTTTTATTTTGCCAAACAGCATGTAGTCTGTAGACCAAATTGTTGTGATCTTATCTGACCAGACTTGTGAAAAAGGTGTCATATTTAGTGGTTTTTAAGGACCCAAAATGCAGGTGTAGCCTCCTGATTTATAAAATGTAATACAAGACAAAAATCCAGAACTTAAATGACACAAAAACCAGAAAAACTCAGAAGAGCCATGAACATAAGAAGGATCCAACAAGGACTGAAAGGCTTAGGAATGAAATGGAATCAGTAGCATGGGAACCAGTTGAGTCTAAGTTAAGGCTGGTCATATTGTGAGCAGCGAGGACGTCCGCGGAGTCAGGTATGCCCGACTCTGTGGGAGCCCTAACTGAATGCACTTCTGCAGAGTGCTGTAATAAACTTGGGAGCTGAGGGAAAATAACTAATGAACAGGGAATGAATACAAAGAAAAACTCACCAAAACACAAAAAGAACCAACACCATAAAATTCTGAAGACTGCAATTAAAATCAGAATACTGACCCAAACATGAAGAACAGACCACGTAAGAACCAGGAGTTAAAAAAAAAAAGTTAATTTAATACAAAATACAAAATCTAAGCAGCAAGGATCAGGACAAACAAAACTTTTTATGGCTTTGATTCATCAGTAGCTATGCTCGTGCCACTCTTCCATTGACATTATGTCAGAGTGACTTTGTTTCTGTTAACCCAAATGCAGTGATGCAGTTAATTTCGTACCACATTTGTGCTCTACTTAATACTGCAATTATTTTTTAACCACTTCACTGCCATCCTCTCTTCATGTTGAGATGATGGATTGAACTGAGCTCTGTTAGATGTTCAAAGCTTGGGATATTGTTTTAGAGCCTACCTCTGCTTTGAACTTCTCCATAACTTCCTCTCTGGCCTGTCTGCTGTTTTCCTCGGTCTTCATGGTGCAGTCTGTTCACCAATGTTCTCTAACGAACCTCTGGATGCATTTTATTTTATTAAGAGGTATAAAATTAAAGAGGATGATTACAAATACACTTATAATAAAAAAAAACTAATTGGTGACTTCTGAAGGTAATTTGTTGCACTGGATTTTTTCGAGGTGTTGGGACCATGGATTTCAACTTTAAAACTCCGGTACAAACTCTTCTGGAGTTTTCAAAATAAATTGCATTTAACTGACTTCCAGCAACTGAAAAAGGAGGAGTAGCAGCAGACTTCCCATGATGCCACTGGCTGTAAAAAAAGACCCCCGCTCCCAAAAAGCCGATCCCCTCCAAGCCGGTTGACCATCAGAGCAGGACAAAACCACGCGGCTGAAGTTTTTTGCGGGGAAAAAAGACTTAACTCTTCAAACTGGATCCATGAGTCTCATATGATCACCGATCATATGCCAAAAGTTGAGTATTGAATGAATTGCTTTTTTGTGTATCCGGTATTCATTCACGAACGGGGAATTAAGGTTCCAGCATTGTTGACTTCTTCTCCGAGCCCTGCAGACGCACACAGTTTTTCGAGAAAAGCCTCCAGCAGAGACGGGGGTTTACAACCCGAGTCAATGGGGTTTTTTCCTTGCCTGAAAAAAAGGACGACGCCGCATCACCGGTAACGTGCAGGTTTTGTCCGGCCGAAAAAAAGGGCCCCCCCACCCACAGCTTCGTTAGGGTTGCCGAAGGCTAACCGCTTGTTGACTGGGGGAACGTTTCTTCAAACTTCGGCCCCCCCCGGGGACATCTTTTCCTCAGCATGGTCAGAGGTTAGGTTTGGGGCAGAATAACAGTTAGGATGAAATGATCTAAAAAAACGTTTTTCTTTTTATGAAGTTTGGTTTTGTTTTGTGGAAACTGCTATCTTAGTGCTAGCAGGCTATCTGCCACACATGATCAGCTTTGGGGTGTTCGTTTTTTTGTTTTTTTAAAGTTAAGACCAAACTTTATTTAAAGGGTGTTTTTTAAACACAGAAGGTTTTCATACGCGCCTTTCCTTCCTTATGCTTTTTTAACCCTTTTGTTGCCCCGGGATTTTCAGGTGTGGTTTTGATTCTGGATCCTAAGCTATCATCCTCCTTTGTTAGTTTTTAACTGCTAACCCCTAGCCCACGTGCTTGTTGCGGGGGGGGGGGGGAAAGTTTTTTTTCCCCAGAACGGTTTAGTTTTCAATAACAGAAAAATGTCCCAACATAAATTTACTACATTTGATAACTAAGTAAAAACCATTGGAAGCCCCTTTCCCCCAGAAAGATTTGGTCTCTTTTAAAAGGGATATTTCCTTAAAAAAATTTACCATTACCTTTTAAAAAATTTTTTTTTAAAATATTATTTCAAAAAATAAAGACAGCTAATTAGAAAACCGGGGTTGAAAAATTTTTCACCCCAAATTTTTGGGGTTTTTTATTCAGCAGATCATTGTTTTTTAAAAAAACATTTTTTTATTAAAGAAAATATTTTATTTTGTTTCTTGCATTTTGAATGGTTGTCTAAAGGTATGCTGATTACTGCCTAAGTTGGTTCCAAGACTAACTTAACTTCTTTTCCAGATTCTTCAAGATAATCCCCCTTTGGGTTTCTTAAACTTAAAAAACTTGCATGGAAATTTTTCACCCCAACTCTTTTGGTCATGGTTTCAACCATCTTTTATTCAACTTTTTTATATTGTACATAGCCCATTAGTTTCCCCCTTATTCTTTAATTCTGCTTGGAAAAATTTTAAGTGGATTGTTTTAGCATAGTAAAGAGTTTGTTTGTTGAAATATGTTTGACTTTGGGGTTGATTTTTTTTGTTAATAAATTCTTGTATTTTAAAAAAATTGTGTGAATTTCATTCCATGTGGTGTGCAGATTTTATGCTGTTCAATAATGTCAGAGCTTTGGGCTCCACCTTCAAACTTTGTCCTAATATCATCGCCTTACGGGGGGGGGGTTTTTCACGGGGACCACCCTAAACAGGAACCGAAATATTATTTGATAAAATTTTAAAAAAATTTATAAAAAAAAAAAAAAATAATTTTTGGGTCAGATTAATAATTTTCAAAACATTATGGGCCCCGGGGGGGCCATTTATCATGAGCAGCTGGACACTGTACAAAAAATGTGAAGAAAAAAAAACCCACAACTGCACATTATTGCTGTACCTAGTGATTAGCTTAAAAAAACCAGCTGTCACGGCCACAAAAGGACTCAGAAACATCAGATTTTCTAACATCAGATGTCACTGTTTTTATTGGTAAGAGAAACATTATAACTCATGACATTACAGGAGTTCACAATTTTAGACTTTCGTCAAATTAATAACTCCAATATCCCCGTGCTAGTAACCAATTTTCACCTCCGCTACATAGGAAAATTTTTTAGATGTTCTGACTCGCCCGGGTTTCTCTGTGTAAGAAAATAACTTGAGATTTTTTAAAACTTCAAAATTAACCTCCCCTTTTCCAGACAGTTGCTGGAAATCTGTATCCGAGGCTGTTTTTTTTTTGGGGGGTGGGGGAACCCCCCAAAATCAAAAATTTAAAATTAAAACTTTGGCAGTTAATTTTCAGTTAATTCAGCTGACCTAATTTTGATGCTTTGTATCCTTCAGTAACTTTATAGTTTGTTTTTTTTTTTGTTTGAAAAACAGGATTTATTGGCCAAAAATTTAAACCCCAAATTTAATCTAATCCAACCCCCTCCCCCCCCCCCCCCCCAATTAAGGGGGGGGGTGCCCAAAAGTCAAATTGCAATTATTACCCCTAGGAGGTGTACCAATTTTTTTTTTTCCTTTAAAATTTTAAAAACAAAAAAATTCTCTTAAAGGTTAAGAGTAGTTTTATAATCACTAGTTCCTCCCAAAGAAAGGTGAAAAATGTATGCTAAAAAATCACAAATACCTTAGAGAAAGGAGTAGCATTGTAAATTTTAAGGCATAGTTTTGTCACAAGTCACAGGTTGAATGATCAACTTCTGTGCCCAATTTTACACTCATACAAATGTGGGGCAAATATATGTATAGTCCAAAAAAACTATATAGCTGGACAGACATTTGTTACTGTGTTCCCTTTTAGCAAATTCTAATAACTTTGTTGGTTTTTTTGTAAGTGTTCTGCCAGAATGATGGAATCAAACTCCATTATGACTTCAGCAAAACGTGGAGATGCAGAAGGTTTTTTGTCGCTGATCTCATCCGTTTTGGTCCCCCCAGATGAGGGAATGCTTTAAAAATCAGTTTGACCTTGCTGCATGTGAAAAACCAGATTCAAGTTTTTACTTGAACTAATTAAAAAACCCAAACCCCTTAGAGAGTTTTCTGATTTCCCGATGTTTGGTTGGTAGGCTTACCTTTTTGTATCAGCAGAAATCACAACTGGAAGCTAAAAGGGATATTCTCAGTTACAGACTGGCCACCAAAATGGCCCTTGAAAGGAGAAAGGCCTGCAAACCCTTGAGCTCTCAAAAGCTGAGGGAGAGGACCATTTAAAAAGCTGAAAGGCAAAAGTTAGAGGACCTGAAGGCAGATGAGCTCAAGAAAGCTTCATCCCCAAAAAGGGGGGGGTCAGCCCCCCACCTTTCGGTACCAAAATTTTGATTTTCACTCACAGCAGACACAGCAGGGGGCAGACTCAGACAGCAGCCACCACCAACCCTTAGGTCAGGGGTTCCCCCCTTCCTAAATTTAGTCCAAGTTTTTCAACTTACTTCCACCGACCTTAACAGAAGTTTTTGGAAGTCAGATGGCCCTCCAGTGGTGTCCTGCCAAACCCTTTTGCAGTGAACAACCACCAAGATGACCAAGTGCCCGGATTTTTGGGCGTGCACAAGTGGGACAATTAGGTGGAAGGAGCACCCCCCCGGGCCTGATCGGCCCCCCCTCCCCTTTTCTGACTCTGGTTCAACCCCTAGGGGCCAGGAGAGGCCCCAAATGGCTCTCCGAGGTGACTCAATCCAACCTGACCCCCCACCACTTGCACGAGTCCCTTTTCATTAGAAAGCTCCTCATTTAAATCAGAAAAAAATTTTTTTTCCTTCCCCAGAGGATAGATCATGATCTTCCACCATTTCATGAACTTAACCAGCGTGATTTTCCTCTCAGATGGACGTGGTCCCCTTAGGGCATGGTGTCCGTTTCAAACAGCTTGAACCCTTGCTAAGTACATAGAATTTTTTGATTCAGGTAGCCAGGAGTCAAATATTGATGCTTACCTGCCTGAGGTTGAACATTGTTTTTTGACTTGCGTTTTCCTTTCTGATCGTGAAAAGCTGAGGCTTTTTTTGGAAAAAAACAGCTAAGAGTGTTTCTGTGTTCATAAAAACTTTCCCTTTCCAAAATTAGTGACAGTTATCCAGCTCTCTGCCAGGCTCTTAGAGAAGGAAACCATGTTCCCAGAGATGAAGCTGCTGCCACTATTAAAGGGCTTTGACAGTTTTCCCAAAAAAACAGGAAAACCCCTCCCAGAGAAAAATTTTCCACCGTTTAAAGACAGCTTATTTTCAGGGATGTTATGCTCCAGGTCTTGAAGAAGACCACACTTTTAAGTCATGTTTTTTCACAACCCCACGTTAGCGTGCAGTATAAGGCCCCCATGCATTGCATAACAGAGAATCCCCCATGCAGGAGATTCGTAGATATGCTCAGCTTGTGTGGGAAACAAGGGGTAGTTCAGACAGAGCAGGAAAAAGTCAAAGTTAGGGTTTTTAAAAAATTCAAACCTGACAACAGGCCTAATAAGAAGCCAAAGTAAGTCCCCAAGTGATGCAACAGAACCAGCCAAAAACCCCCAAGCCACCAGTTAAAAACCCCCTTTTCACAGGGGCCAACAAAAAACTGTAAGGGGTTGGTGGTAAAGAGTGGAGCTACTCCAAAGATGTCATCCCCCACAAAGGAAGAGTTTGAGATGATCTGCAGATGTTTTATTACTGAGGTAACAGCGTTCAAAAAAGACATGGCAAGCCGTTGCAGTCCAGAATCAACCCCTGTAAAATCTATCAAACAAGGTATGAAGATTGTAAATTAATTTTCCAACACCCTATATTCTGTTTTTCTTTTTCCCTTTTTTATGGTTTTGAACTTGAGAAATTTATTAAGGTTTAAAAGCAGTAGTATGAGGGTGAAAATTATCACATGTTTTTTTTTTTTTCTCTTTAAATCATTTAAAATTAGTGTTAGTCTCTGCCCAAGCCTGCCTCATTCCTGTCCAAAAACCACTAACCTCTGAACCAAAAAAATGAACTTTTAGAAACTCTGCCTACCTACAGGACCCCAGTGATTTTTTTCTCATGGCTGAGGATGGATTGTTACCCCCAAAACTGTGGACTTAACCCCATTCTTCGGGAACTAAAAGGGGGGATTTTGGGACCATGGATTTCAACTTTAAAACTCCGGTAAAAACCTTTTCCCGGGGGTTTTCAAAATAAATTGCATTTAAAACTGACTTCCAGCAACTGAAAAAAAGGGGGGTAGCAACAGACTTCCCCATGATCCACTGGCTGTATAAAAGCACCCCCCCCCCAAAAAGCCGACCTCTCCAAGCCGGTTGACCATCGGACCAGGAGCAGACACAGTGCGCTGAAGTCTTTTTGCTGGAAAAAAGACTTAAAAACTCTTCAAAACTGGATCCAAGATTTCTATATGATCACCGATCATATGCAAAAGTTGAGTATTGAATGAAATTCTTTTTTGTGTATCCGGTATTCATTCACAAAGGGGAATTAAGGTTCCAGCATTGTGTGACTATCTCTCCGAGCCCTGCAGACGCACACGGTGTTCGAGAGAAGCCTCCAGCAGAGACGCGGTCTCTACAACCCGAGTCAAGCGGTTTTCCTTGCCTGAGAAAAGGACGACGCCGCATCACCGGTAACGTGCAGTTTTGTCCGGCCGACAGAACGGCCCCCACCCACAGCTTCGTTAGGTTAGCCTTCGGCTGAAGCTCGGTTGACAAAACTAGCCTCATCAGAACATGTTCTAATTTACTGAATATGACTATAAAAAACATAATTTCATACCAGCCTTATGGTGAAACATGGTGATGACAGCATTATGCTGTGGGGCTGGCTTTCTTTGACTTAATGATTTTTAAAATCATGTGTAATTTTCCTTCCACTTCACAATGATGTGTTATTTTCTATTGGTCTGTCACATTTCAAAATTTTAATGAAATACATTAAACCTGATTGTTGTAAAGTGGAAAAGTGTAGAAAAGTTCAAGGGTTGTGAGTATATTTCCAAGGCTCTGTTAAAAAACAATTACTGTATTATTCCTAGTGGTTAATCAGAAACTGAGGTATAACAGGACAAAATATATGTTGTGTAAAGTGCTAACACAGATCTTATGAACATAACTGAGCTAAAAGAAGAGTCTCAATATCAGACTCTTTCCAAACATAACAGCCTGCAGATGATCATGTTCCTCCATGTATGCATCATGATAAAACGATTAACTAAGAAGCAACCTGGTGGGAAATTCAAATGATTGAGGAATCTGTCAAGCTCATAACTGGAAATGTAAATATTTGATGACTGGCAGGAAAAAAGAACCAGTCGACCCGCTCCTGTCACTGGTGTGACTATCTGTAACGACATAGTCGTACTCTACTTTAACAGAGTTCAAAGTATGTACGTTTTTCTTTAATATCTGTAGTTTTACAGCTCATCTAACAGGATGTTTGGAGCCTAAATTGTCAAAAGTATTACAAACACAAAGCCAGATGAAGGGAAACTGAACAAACAAATCCTAAATTTTGTTGTGGCTAATTATGTGTTAATAAGAAGTGGTTGGTCCAACTCTCAGCCCTATGGAGGATGACATATGAACACATGCTGCAAATTTTGACTTATTAACTCCAGTTTTTATACTGCACTGCAGCAGAGGCCCCTCATCAGCAGGAACATGGTTATTTATAAACTCATGCATTGTATATTTTCTGCTGATTCATTCAAGCTCCAAGCATTTTTTGTTTTGGCTCTTTATAGATGCATTTTTTTGCCCATTTTTGCTTTGCATCAGTGAAACAGCTGTTGCTTCTGTGTGCGTCTGGGAAAAACAAGAAGCAGCAACCAAGATGAGCAATACAAATGTTGTCACCTAGTCACAGCAGGATACATCAGCACGAAGAAGCTGAACTGACACAACGTAGCACCCTCAGAGAGGCCAGCGGTCTCTCTCTTTGCATCTCATGAGGGTGCCTCCAAATGATACATAAAAAGGAACAATCCTCTAAAAAAAAAAAATGACACTAAGGATGCCTGGCGCGGCTGGCTAGTGATGCTACAGTTGGTGTTTGATTCACAGCAATTCCATCCTAAACTAGAGAAATACTTAATTGTTTTTAAGGAGTCCGGACTGAATATGTTTCTGTTTTTAAGATCTAAAGTACTAAAACTAATCAGACTTTTGTCAAACAATTTGCTTGAATTTTGGCCCATTCCTCTAGACAGAACCGTTGGAACTGAGTCAGGTTTGTAGGCCAAGTCACTTACACACACAATTCTTCAGCTCTGCCAACAGATTTTTGATGGGATTAAGAACAGGGCTTTGTGATGGCCACTCCAGCACATTGACTTTGTTGTCCCTAAGCCACTTTGTAACTAATTAGCCAGTTTAGTGTCTATGTTAATTTGGAAAACCTGTTTGTCCCCAAGCTTTAACTTCCTAGCTGATGTCTTGACATGTTGCTTCAATATCTCCACATAATGTTCCATCCTCTCTCCTCCAGCAAAAAACACCCCACAACAGGATGTTGCCATCTTTGTACTTTAGTGTTGGGATGGTTTTC
This sequence comes from Crenichthys baileyi, assembly GCA_036173005.1. Classification (NCBI taxonomy): domain Eukaryota; kingdom Metazoa; phylum Chordata; class Actinopteri; order Cyprinodontiformes; family Goodeidae; genus Crenichthys; species Crenichthys baileyi. Next base: position 84,907 of record JAHHUM010001544.1, read on the forward strand.
TCATGCCTGCAAGCATCCCCCTTTTACTCCAAATGTAACAATGGTCATTATGGCACTTGAGATTTAGTTGTGTCAGATCACAAGACATGTCTGGAAAGATAATCTTTACATATTCAGCCTTTTATTCCATTGACACCCAGACCTAGTAAATACCTAAACCGTAATCATATTCAATACTCATCCATGTTTTACCAGGCAGTGACAGTGTTAGGTGGATTGTATGTGTATTGGTGTATATTTTGACTGGCATGTTGCATATGGCACCTTCAGCTACTAACTGCATACAAAACTTAAGCATGCCAACATGGCCCTTTAATAATCAGCTGATCAACATGTACTAAACCACTGTGACTCAGCAGAAACATGTCAAACACCGTCAGGGCAGCCCAGAAACGAAGGAAAGGGACTCATATTTAATTCATGTGTTTTAGCAATGCATTGAAAAACTAGGTTTTCCAACAGGCTGAGGATGGGAAACTGATAGCAGCCTGGTGCTGGAAAGGATGGGGGTCTGCTCAGTCCACCAGTTAAAGAACAATCAGGGAACCACACAGCAGAAGCCATGTCGTGCACAATACAAAAAGTGGCTGCTTGGGCTGTTTAATGTCAGTGGATATTTACTGCCACCGGGTGGGCTGTTGCATCCTGCAGGGCACAGCTGCAGCTCCCATAGGAAAGCTCCATCTTAATGGGCTGCTGAGGCATAATGAAGCAGAGCAGGCAGATAAATGGATGCAGTGGACAAGAAAGCCAAATCCATTTCCCCACCGGGAATTGTCTGTTTGTAATCTTATCTACAGTCAGAACCATTTGTCTTTTTCTTTATATGAATGAGATGGGGAAATAAGCGACCTCAAATAAACTCAACTACAGTGCCTTGCAAAAGTATTTACACCCCTTTGTATTTTATTGGGCTGTTATGTGGTAGACCAACACATTTCATGAATATGAAGCTGAAGGAAAATATAAGTTTTCCAAATTGTTTCGCAAATAAAAATCGGTGGAGTACCTTTCTGTTTGGCTCCCCTGAATTAATACTTTGAAGGACCACCTTATTCAACAACTGCAAAGTTTAAGCAAGACCAATTTTAAAATTGAAGATGACCAGCTCTTTTATTTGAGAGAGTATGTAGTTTAATACTGGCTGAATGGACTTTTAAGAGTACTTACTGGTTACATGCCTCAGGGGTAGGGCTGCACCAATCTCACCAATAGAAATTTGCAGTTCTCTTTAAGATCAGACATACAGATTTGGAAATTAACAAATGCTTTATTCTTTAGACCATGTGTCCTTGTTCTTTCACAATTAATTGCTACACTGGGTTGGTAGGTAAAATCTAACTACAATAAAATGCACTGAATTTTGTAGTTGCAATGCAATGACGTTCCAGGGATGTAAATAGTTTTCCAAGGCACTGCATGTACATTCAAGTCATCCAACTCAGTGGCACTTATACATCTACCAGTTCCATTTCCTCTCAGCTTTTATTTGCTGGTGAACAACTCAGATGCAAGCTCGTAATAGGAAACAGCTTTATTTTGAAAAGACACAGATGGAAGCATACATGTAAAAACAGATTAGCATGAAGTTTTGGAAAATCCTGTAATCAAGTCATTACTTAATCTGTTACCTAAAAAGAAAAACTAAAATCAAGGAGCCCTTATTGTTTTTCTCACAAATTACTTTATACTTTGATTTTTAAAGGAACATACACATTTATTGGCTTGACAAACGGCAGGTTTGCATACATGTATTGCTCTACTTCAGTGTACTCCTGATTAAAACTAACAAAATTAATTCAAAAACGAAACCAACAAGAATTAGCTAGAGGATTTAGAGAGCCATCACAAGAATGTTGTTACAGTTAAATGTCAATTCATTTTTAAGCAAACTTCACAGCTCTGAAATAGACAAAACAAGCTTGGAATAAAAACCCCAAAAAAGTAAGATAAGAAGATGCTGTAAAAGTGACAGTTGTCAATGCTCTTAACAGTAAACTGAGCAGTTTTAACTTGCTAATTCTGAACCAGGGTTAATTTATATATGTCAGACATAATGTTTCTTTTTTTAAAGCTCATTTCAATAGGAGAAAATAAGCAACTTCTGATGGAATATTTTGTTCAACGTAGAGAGAAACTGCAGCTCCAGCAAAGCAGTGAATCTACTTCAAAGCTTAAGGTTTGTTTGCAGTTTGTGTGAATCTAAAAGTACAAAATGATTAATGTTAAAGTAGTGACACATTTGGAACAAACACCTGAGACATTATACCCATCCACCCTAAACTCACAGTGAGAAATCATTCATTTGCCACACACTCAATCAGATAGGTCAACGTTTCATGTATTTTTTTGAATGACAAGTGATTTAGTTACCCTCTACTGGCTGTTAGAAGATACATTCAAAGAAAATGGATCTGCTGTTGTTTATTAAACCGTAGCAGGTGACAAACCAATGTGATGTCTGTTCATGCATACTACGTCTTTACGCTTTACGGCATTTTTCCGTACGCCAACCGTAGACAGCGTAAATACAGTTCGGCTCACTGGTCACCGAAGACATTACGCATGCCATTAAATGCGCTAAGTTAGGGTGGTTGGAAACCACCATATTATTTGTGATGTGTCTCAGTCAGAACAGTAAAAGAATTCTGGACTTGTCTGATCTGACACATTGAGCACTCATACATTAAAAGCAGTCGAAGTCCATTTTCTAAAAGTTACAGTGTAGTTGATTGCCGTTCACATGGAAACGATTTTATTAGAATATGCAGCTTTTTTTTCTTTATTGTTTCAGCTTTTAATCCACAAAGAAATTGCTTATTAAGAGCTGGAAACAGATTTCAGAGTGAAAAACATTGTGAAACGTCACTCTTACGTTTTTTCGTGTAGCTATTCAAATCAAAATGTTTTGAAACTGAATGCTATATTCCAACAGAGCAAACTATGTGCTTGCTCAGTCCCACCTTGTTTTTTCTTTTCTTTTTTTATCTTAGAAATATTACAGCGCCACCCACGGAGCTGTTGTCGTGCTTTCCTGCGGATAAAGATTTCTAATAAAAATCCTGTGATTATGAGAATCTTTTTACAAATGTCAAATCGTTTTTGCTTGGACAGGGCCGAGAGCTTTGTATTTACCGCATCCCGTCAAACAGCCTGCTGGTGTTGTGATGTAATCAGCAGTGACGACAGCATTATTAGTGTTTTCGGGACACTGTGTTCCTCCAGAATGGAGCCCCTTTACATACAAAGTGTACGTAAAGTCAGTCACAACAATTAAAGTCCTAGCAATCCAGCTTTATGCAGGGTTTGAGCGTCGGTCTGCAGAGCAGCGTTTAATTACGTATACCTCTCTGATGAAAGCACTTCTGTTTCACCGAGTTAGCCCACTAATGGTAACAAAAGCACTAAATGAAAAAAATAACTGCAATAAGTAATTTAGAATTAAAACGAAATATTTTCACAAAGTAGTCAAATTTGCCTTTGCTTGTAATTTTCCTTCCATTTTTGGAATATGTTTGACATACAGGCTCAGTAAGGATAACATACACATATTTCTTTAAGCTTACCAAAAACTATAATTGCCCCTATTAACACAATTTTTTTCAGATATATGAAAAAGCTTCCTCAACTATTAACACCCACTGCTTTAATTTCTCCACTGCCTTTAAGCTATAACGCAGGAATCCGATTTTTTGGTATTTGGTTTTGAGGATGAAGATGAGGAAGAATGGGAGGGTTGGTAAACAGGTCTGGTTTGGTACGGGGAGGAGGTTGCGGTGGAAAGATTTGATGAGGAGCTGGGTTGATACGACGCTGTGCCGGATAGATATGAGGAGGAGCTGGGTTGATACGACGCTGTGCCGGATAGATATGAGGAGGAGCTGGGTTGATACGACGCTGTGCTGGGTTGATACGACGCTGTGCTGGGTTGATACGACGCTGTGCTGGGTTGATACGACGCTGTGCTGGGTTGATACGACGCTGTGCTGGGTTGATACGTTGGTGGTTTAGATGAAGGCACTGGTTTCGGTTGCTGAACTGACACAGATGTGCTAGGTTTGTTGACTGCCAGCTGTGTGGTCTTGTACTGCAGCAGGTACTCAGGATAGATTTGGTGCTTCTCAAACACAACAAATATGGAAGGGTTTGTGATGTTGTCGACACAGCTGTCATAGAAGTTTATGTCTCCACTGTCTTTGGAAGGAGGCCGGACGTAGCTGGACTGCCCTTTTGTGTAGCTCCCCACCAGCACACGGGTGATGAACATGGTTTTGACATCAGAGTCACCAGTGTAACTGTGGGAGTATTTAGCGTCCCGGGCAAAGTAGCTTCCTGGGATTAAAAACAAAGAAATGAGTGAGAAAACAAAACAAGCATCAACTTCTATGGCTGACAACACTTCCTGTAAAGGCCACTTGAAATCAATCAATTCATGTTAAACAGAATGTTTTAGAGCTTGCATCACGTATGCATTTGCAGCACTTAGCAGGTTGCTGCACGGCTGCACAGTTGCACCTGTCGGCCACCGTAAGATAAGGCTTTTTCCTGGCATCACTTCCAAACTGTTGAGCAGAACGTAGAGAGGCGTGGTAAGGCGTATTCGTCACTTCCTGTTTTGCACTTGGTGAATTGTTTGGTGCGTGAAGGCTCTCTCGTTTGATCTGATTTCTCTCTACTTTGATATCTCTTACTTGTTAATATACATAAGCACGTTAAAACACAGGAAATCAGGAAAATCTCATAAAAATAAACACAACTCAGACTAAAAATAAAAATAAAACAATTAAATGTGGCTTACTGAACATAAGATCTCTCTCTTCAAAGACTTTGCTAGTTAGTGACCTGATTTGTGACAATCAGATTGATTTATTTTGCCTCACAGAAACCTGGCTGCAGCAAGAGGATTATGTTACTATAAATGAGTCAACTCCTACTAATTATTTAAATTTTCACATTCCTCGAAATACTGGGCGAGGAGGAGGAGTAGCAACCATCTTTCAGTCCGATTTATTGATTAGTCCCAGACCAATCAATAGCTACAACTCTTTTGAATATTTAATCCTTAGTTTTCCTCATCCAAATTGCAAAGCACTAAAACCACTTCTGTTGTTTTGTACCGTCCACCAGGCCCTTACTCTCAATTTATAGATCAGTTTTCAGACCTTTTATCTGATTTAGTGTTAAATACAGATAAAGTTATTATAGTGGGGGATTTTAACATTCATGTTGACACTGAAAGGGATAGCTTAAATATAGCCTTTAATGGTATCTTAGACTCAATTGGCTTTACTCAAAACATTAACAAACCTACCCACGTTTGTCTTCATTCTCTGGACCTTGTGCTGACATATGGCATTGAGTGTACAGACATTACAATATTTTCTCACAACCCTGTGCTGTCTGACCATTTTTTAATAACCTTTGAGTTTAATTTAACCGAGTACTCCACACCTGAAAGAAAATTTCATTATAGTAGATCATTATCAGACGATGCTGTAACAACCTTTAAAGAATCTGTTCCACTTTTAATTTGCTCATTATCACAGAAAAACAGAGTGGAGGGAGGGCAATAATTTTGTTTCTTCTCCTTCACAAATTGATTCTCTTGTTCAGAGTGTTACTTCATCATTGCGTGGTGCATTAGACAATGCAGCCCCCTTGAAAAAGAAGGAAATTATTCATAGGAGGCAGGCTCCCTGGTTTAATTCAGAGCTGCGTACTTTAAAGCACAATGTTAGAAAATTGGAGCGAAAATGGCGCTCTACACACCTAGAGGATTCCTACTTAATCTGGAAAAATAGCCTACTGTTGTATAAAAAGAGACTTCACCAAGCTAGAACAGCTTATTTCTCATCCTTAATAGAAGAGAACAAGAATAATCCTAGGTTTCTCTTTAGTACAGTTGCTAAACTTACACAGAGTCATAGCTCTGTTGAGCCATCCATTCCCTTAGCTCTCAGCAGTCATGATTTTATGGGATTCTTCCAAAATAAAATTGATTCTATTAAGAAGAAGAACTTTGACAATCTCCCAGAGATGACTACTTCATCCTCAACAAGTGAGACAACATTGGAAATAACTGTAGAACCTGATCTGTGTTTGGACTGTTTTGATCCTGTGGAGCTTCCTGAGTTATCAGAAATATTAGCTTTATCTAAACCTTCAACTTGTATTTTAGACCCAATCCCAACCAAATTATTTAAGGAAGTGTTCCCTCTGATTACCAGCCCCATTTTAGATATGATTAATCTATCCTTAGTAAATGGATATGTACCACAAGCTTTTAAGGTAGCTGTAATTAAACCTTTGCTTAAGAAACCTTCGCTTGATCGAGATGACTTAATAAATTACAGACCGATATCCAATCTTCCGTTCTTATCTAAAATTCTTGAGAAAATAGTTGCTAATCAAATGTGTGGGCATTTACACAGCAATGAAATGTTTGAAGAGTTTCAGTCAGGTTTCAGAGCTCATCATAGCACTGAAACAGCTCTGCTGAAAGTCACTAATGATATTCTTATTGCCTCAGATAATGGACTTGTGTCTGTACTGGTTCTGTTAGATCTCAGTGCTGCATTTGATACAGTCGATCATAATATTCTCTTAGAAAGGCTGGAATATGCTGTAGGGATCAGGGGAACAGCACTAGGCTGGTTTAAATCTTATTTGTCTGACAGATTCCAGTTTGTTCATGTAAATGATAAATCATCTTTAAACTCCAGGGTTAATTGTGGAGTACCACAGGGTTCAGTACTTGGGCCAATTCTCTTTACTATATATATGCTTCCAATAGGTAAAATTATCAGGCAGCATAGAATAAATTTTCACTGTTACGCTGATGACACTCAGCTTTACTTATCCATAAATCCTGATGAACCCAACCAGTTAGATAGACTACAAGCATGTCTTGAAGACATAAAAACTTGGATGACTTTAAATTTTCTGCTTCTAAATTCAGACAAGAGGACCGGAGGACACCGGAGTCTTTAAAAGAGAAACTGCTTAGTCAATCACTTAACCTGGATGGCATTAAATTGACCTCCGATAATAAAGTAAAAAACCTTGGTGTTATTTTTGACCAGGACATGTCATTTAAATCCCATATTAAACAGGTTTCCAGGATTTCCTTCTTTCATCTCCGGAACATTGCCAAAATTAGAAATATCCTGTCCAGGATTGATGCTGAAAAACTAGTCCATGCATTTGTTACTTCAAGGCTGGACTATTGTAATTCTTTACTATCAGGATGTCCACAAAATGCAGTTGAAAGCCTTCAGCTGATTCAAAATGCTGCAGCAAGAGTTCTGATGAAAATTAAAAAGAGAGATCATATTTCCCCTACTTTAGCTTCCCTTCATTGGCTCCCTGTTAAATCCAGAATAGAATTTAAAATTCTCCTCCTAACATATAAAGCCCTTAATGATTTAGCTCCATCATACATCAGAGATCTGATTGTTCCATATGTTCCTAACAGAGCACTTCGTTCTCAGACTGCAGGTTTACTGGTGGTTCCTAAAGTCTCTAGAAGTAGAATGGGAGGCAGATCGTTTAGTTATCAGGCTCCTCTCCTGTGGAACCAGCTCCCAGTTTTAATCCGTGAGGCGGACACCCTGTCTACTTTTAAGGCTAGGCTTAAAACTTTCCTTTTTGATAAAGCTTATAGTTAGAGTGGCTTAGGTTATCCTGAGCTATCTCTGTAGTTATGCTGCTATAGGCTTAGGCTGCTGGAGGACATAATGACCACTTTCACCCTCTTCGCTACTTTCTCACACTACTTTTCAATTTTGTATTATTTGCTGTTATTTCAGCTTTTAACTTTGTTCTCTCTCTTCTCTCTTCCTAGAAGCTACACCTGGCCTGACTCTGTGTCTACCTGTGACAACTGTCTGGAGAGGGGCATCGTCCGAGCTTCTGCTGGCAACAACTTGGTGCTCACCCTCTACCGATGATCCACATGGCCCTGTCTTTCAGTGTTTAACCCTTTCTCTCTCCTAGACATGGCGATTGACTGAGCTTTTACTGTAACTAACTCTACGTGCTCTCTTCAGACTCTAACATTGAAAACTGGCTCAGAGTTTATCTGTTCTTTCTTTCTAGGTGAAACGACTAAAGGAGCTACATCCATTAACATTTACCTTTTCCTTCCCATAGAAAGTACTCCTGGATCAGTGTTTCTTTGTTCTCTTTGTGTCTCTGCTCTGTTCTCTCTAACCCCCAGTCGGTCGTGGCAGATGGCCGCTCACACTGAGCCTGGTTCTGCTGGAGGTTTCTTCCTGTTAAAAGGGAGTTTTTCCTCTCCACTGTCACTACATGCATGCTCAGTATGAGGGATTGCTGCAAAGTCAACACCAGTGACTGTCCACTGTCTCTACATGCTCATCGAGGAGGAGTGAATGCTGCAAGTCACTGACTGGATGCAATCTGCTGGGTTTCCTTAGATAGACAAACTTTTTATCCAATTTGAATAAATAACAGAATCTGACTGCACTGTTCAATGATTTGGATTAATTGTAATGCATGTACCTGACTTTTGTGAAGTGCCTTGAGACGACATGTGTTGTGAATTGGCGCTATATAAATAAACTGAATTGAATTGAATTGAACGTAGATGGCATTGAATTGCTGTTATTGAGATGACCTGTAGATGGCCCTGTTTCCAGGAGGTATTTAATTGATGAGTTATGGAAATCTTCTCTTCTCTAGTATAATAATATGTCATCTTTCCACTAATATAAAAATTCCCACTCAAAAATAAGCATTTAAGTTGTTTACATTTAAAACAGTTGTTAGATGGGTTAGTATGGTAAATTAAATATATTTATATGTAGATGGGATGATACGGGAGGGTGCTGTAGATGCCCTGAACTGTCATCTTTAACTCACCTTTTCCATAAGCTGTTCCATTAACCCCACAGATCCTCCAGTCGAAGTTGTTGAGGCAAATGGCCTCGACATGTTTAGAGTCGGTGCCATGAAAAAGTTGCTTTTCTTCCACCTCGCATCCATTGTTGTTGTTCTTCATCTGATTCTTTTGCCTTTAAATTAAAGGGTTGCAAGTTATTTCTAAGTGATTTCTATTATATTCTTTTTAAAAATGTATAGCAAAAAAATAACTCCACTAACAGTGGGAAGCAAAAATTATATCAAAATAAAATGAACGACCAGTAAGAAACCATCCTAGGATGGTTTAAACAGGATACGTACCACTGAAAGACTTCCCAAAGCGCTTTGTTCTGGATCCTCTCTATCTTGACAATATTGAAGCCTCTCAAGGTTGAAAAAAAAAGTACTTCGAGCCTTTTAAATTCATCCGAAGTGTGCGGGAGGGCGACCTTCTACAATAAACAGAAACAGGATTGCTTTCAGTGGCAGTCACCAGGACAAGTTCAACCCCTTGGATGGAGCAAATATTTGACTTAATATGGAAACTAATATAGAAGGTATATGAAGACTGGAGCAGAAATAGGATCATCTAAAGCAACAATTGCAAAAAGTACATGAAGGTTAAAAGATTCCATAAACTATGTAAAAAGGACATTGCGGAGTCTCTTCCCTAAAAAACACAGCAATCATCAGTATCTGGACTATATGGTAAAAGTATAAAAGAACTATTATTTACTTAAACCTAGTTAACTTTTGCTTCACCCAAAGCTTTGACCTCAGCCTATTCCTCCACTGAAAGCTCCTGCCACATAATTTTTTTGCCATGTATAGTATCCCACAAAAGTGAGTACACTCCTAACATTTTCGTAAATATTTTTTTTATATATTTTCCTGGGACACTGTGAAGATATGACACTTTGATACAATGTAGTTAGGGTATAGTTTCTATAACACTTAATGTAGAGGAACAATTAATTTTTTCAGATCCTCAGAGAGTTCTTTGCAATGAGGTGTCATGTTGAACTTCCATCGACCAACATGGGAGTGATAACGCCAAATGTAACACACCTGATCCCCATTCACACCTGAGACGTTGTAACACTAACGAGTCACATGACAATGGGGAGGGAAAATGGCTAATTGGACATTATTACTTTGGGGTGTACTCCCTTATGTTGCCAGTGGTCTTTTCAATTCAGTTTAATTCAGTTGATTTATATAGGGCCAATTCACATCACATGTCGTCTCAAGGCACTTCACTAAAGTCAGGTACATACATTCCAATTAGTCCTAATCAATGAACAGTGCAGTCTAGACCTTAATGGCTGTGTGTTGAGATATTTTGAGGAGTCATATTTACACTGTTATACGAGCTGTACTACTCTACATTGTATCAAAGTGTCACATGTTTAGTTTTGTCCCATGAAGACATAACAAAATATTTACAAAAATGTGAAGGGTCTACTCATTTTTGTGAGATACACAGGCAAAATGAATAACATTGCACAGGTCCAAACTTAAGATAATTGAGTTTTTAGGAACATAAAGTCTGGTCACACCTTTAAACTATATGTGAAGCTTTTGATGTTCTCGTGTTCTGCATAATGCATGTGTATTCGGATCAAGGGTGTGAAATACAGTATTAAACAGAAACCGGGCGGAGTTTGTTATTTTCACTGTGAAGTCACCATATTTAGGGATCAACTGACCTGGACATTAAATTTCAAAGCCCTGAGTGCCCCCAAGTGGTCAAATAAATATTTGCCAAATTTTTCCAAAATATTTCATCAGCGCAGACTGAATGTTTGCATAGTGTATCATGCGATTAGGTCAGGCTATTATTGGGTTATCGCTGTGAGATTGCAGCAGCAGTTGTTTACATTTAGTGTTGCACATTAACACTATGTAAAAATGTTGCAGCGCTCTTGCTGTGGAATTATCTACATGTCCAAAGAAATCTAAGGCAGCATGACTGAGCGGGTGATAAATTTATACATGATGATGGTCCATTATTTACCAATTGCATCATATCTTCCTACCCAGTGGAAATACAAGGCTAACACACAATAGTGTGTTAGAGGCATTCTTGTTTCGTTGTAATTACAGTTTATGTAGCTCAAAATTCAAATTGGTCAATGACAAAGTCATTGTAGCACAAAAAAAAACATTAAATAGCTGAAGGACTGGAAAGATGTTGTAATGTCAGAAAAAAAAAAAAAAAACTTACTAGCGTCACAAAAACTTTCAGACAGGAGTTTATTTAGGAGTGCACATATGACATTACCTTTCCTAATTGAGCTCACAAACACACCTTTTTACCATAAGGCAAATGGAGTTACTAAATAACTTGGCAAAAATATGGAATCCCTATTACGAGAGAATGTTGCTGAAGGATATATATACAGTATGTCAAAAAAAAGTCACAGATATGACACAAATCTGTTTTATTTAACTGCTAAACATTCTAGCTTCCTAAAACATACAGCAAAAACATAAAATGACATAGCTACAAAGGCCTTTTATAGATCCAGTAGATGTAAGTTTGTAAAAAGACATTTTGTTTCCTTTAACGCTTTTTGTTTTAAAGTGGTAAATACAATATCTATAATTTGAGACAGACAAAAAGAAAAAGCATGGTTACTCTTTATGTTAAGTTGTGCAGCATTCATTGTATTTTAGAAATCTTTCAGAATGCTATTGCTAGTTCCAATAACTAATAGCCACTTAGACTTTATATTGACTAATTTATTCCCCCGTCTGTTTGCATGGGCCATCAGTTCCATCTCTACACTGGATTTACAAATCATTTCGCACTAATAATAAGCCAACTGGTGCAGGCCATTTTTTCCCTTTGCCTTTTTCTACCTTTGTAGTATGGGTGGCTTCATATCAGCCTTTTTTGGGAACAAAACAGATCTGTCTGCATTGGGAAGTGATTTTCTATCTTCTGCTCATACAGTGAATATAAAATGTTAGCACGCCCTTGCTTAAGTGTGTCATTTTTTTGTGATGACCAAGCTAAATCGTTTTAGAACCTTTTCCATCTTTACTCTGATTTATATCCAGTATTATTCAGCTTAAGATTCAACACCAGAATTCAGTCTTCTTGAGTTCACACCTGCCATCAGTTACAGTCTGATTAACCTTAAATAAAGTTCATTTATCCTGAGAGGATTTTTCTTGGCATTTTCTCATTTGTATTTTTTAGAGCACAAAAAAATCTGCAGCATATACAGTGACACTGACTATAACGAAACTGGCGATTATGGAAACTGGTCAGGGAAGCTGCCATGAGGCTGACGTTAACACTGATGCCGGGCTCACACTGAACGCGTTGCAGTTCCGGTGCAGCTGGGGTGCGGGCCTCGCAGGGAACCCAAATCATTAAAATCAATGTGTGCACTCACAACCACGGTGCAGTGCGGTTGCGGTTACCGAGGTCGTGCGGCTCAACGAACTGTTTCCACAAGAAGGAAGTTTGACCGTTCGCCGCAGCAGCTTCTGCATCAACCTCATGAATTTTACCAGCCAAACAGGAAGCGAAACAGGAGTGTGTTCCGGTGAATTTCATAATAAAATCTACCCACCAACATACGCTAACTTGACTAGTGTAAACAAAACGACAAAAAACAGAAAAACGAGGGAACAAGGTACTATTTGAGGATGAAAAAGGATAGTTATGCCACGGATAACATGTTTTGCCATAGAAAACTAAATCCATAGCTGTTTTTACTCATTTAGAGGGACAGCAACAGAAAGGAGCAGACAGGGATTTTCCTTTCTTGTTTTGCCTATACGCTCCGGAACGTGAACATTACTTCATAACCGGTGACACGGGGTCGGTTTTCGCAGCCGGGTCGGGGTGGCCGCAGGGCAGTGTGAGTGGCTTTCTGCAGCACGACCGCACCGCATCTGCACCGCGTTCAGTGTGAACCCGCCGTGAAAGAGCGGTTTTAACTCAAAATCCCTCAGGTTTTAATTGATTGTTACAGGATATAAGTGACATTAATCATGGAATACGTTTTGAAATGATTTCAAACTGGGCTGTGTTCATTTTTTATATCCCCTGTAGTCTAGGAAATGGGGTTATATGAGTTCTGTGAATTACATCTAGTAGCGGAAGTTGCTTTTTTATTAATATTTTGCTTTGATCAACGATCATAATCTCTTCACATTTCATTTGAGTCAATTAATTTAAATCATTTAAAATGGAGAATGAAAGCATTTTTAGAAACTTAAAAACAGTTCAATTATGTCAGATTTCCACAACTATTTATCTCTGTAATATTGGAAATTGTTTTATTTTATTCTCATGGCATTTTCATTTATTATTGTAAGACATGAGGAACAAACTAAGAACTGAGTTTCACAGATAAGAATGCAGAAGTTCTCCATATATCATGATGTTTAGACAAGTCTTTTTAGGGCACCATGCTGTTCCAGCCACAGAATGGCGTAGATCTGTTTAATTAACACGCTTCCCTACCTACCACCCTCCATTGACCCAAACATTGGTATTTACAACACAGAGTTTACAACACAGTCTTTGACTCCAGTTCTGAGCAGATACCATTGTTGAATTGGACCAGAATGTTAAATGATCCTAGGGAGTGCTGCTATTTTATTTTGGGACCATGTCTTGTTTTATATACCCCGTTACCCTTTTAACAAATAAGAAAATACTGTGTTTTGCATCCAATTTGGTGTTTTGCTTTTTCTGACTCAGCAGAAATACAGTGAAGGACTGTTTATACGCAGTTTAGAACACAAAGCCAATTTTGGATCTGTAACTTGGTCTAGGACAAGTGTTCATTGTTTAAAATATGAAAATCTCCATAATTTATTAAAATACTAGGCTAAAGAAAAAGAGAACTAAACAGTGGTTTGTTTACAGGTGAAGAGTAGAAACAGGAAGGGATAAAAGGGCAAAGCTTAGGCACGAAAAGCTGGTATGAGTTTGGTGTATTGACCCAAAACCTCAACTTGTGCATTTGTGAGCCATTTTCATTCGCTGCAGTTGTCTTTGCTTCAAAATCTAAATACGATTTTAGGAAATGAATAAATATATTCATATAGAGCTCTAGGTCCAGATAGAGTAAGAACTGAGGAATTCCTGAAAACTGTAAGAACATCTCACTGCATGGGGGAAATGCAACCAGGATGGTGTTTCTAAACAAGGTAACGATTTATCCCTTTAACCATGCTGCACTCTGTTGCCAACGCATCTTATAAAAACATATGGTTTGGATTCTAAATCATAAAGAGAAACACAGGATTTTATGCACAATTGTCTTTGTTTATTTGTAGATTACAGAACTCTGTTTCACCATCAGACTCTTTTTATTGTAAAAAGAGAATAAATTCCTTTTGACATTGCTGCCCTCTTCAAGAATGCACCAAGATTGCTACAATTATCAGAAAACGTTCAATATTCAGCATGAACTATGTCGCAAATAACGCTGCTCTTAGAGAATCGGATGCTTTCCTCCCTGGGAGTTACTTACATGCATAAAAAACGGGAAGTGTCACCCTTTAAATTCCTCCATAATGCCTAATTCCAGTGTGGACAAACTATAAGCAACGTCAGATAAAGTTTGCTTGGAAGTGCATTTTGAGGAGATATATCTTTAAGTAGATGCACAAAATTCTCATTTAATAGTTCTACACCACTCATCATATTTGACTTGGTATAATCTGATAAGTATTCAACAATAATCTGCGTTTTAATGGAAATTCAGTGCTTGACTTTTTGTATGTACTACTAACTAAGGAAACCTCAGTAAGGGTTTAGGGATATCCGACCATCTACAACACACCTTTCTAAAACTGAATCCAAACCACAAATGCTCTGTTAGGGCTGCAGCAAATTATTAGCAACGTGTAAAAAAAGTGTCTTAAACATTTGTTTCAAACAAAGAGTTAGACAAACACTTTCGCCAATCCAGTTTTAGTTGTCATCATTATTTTGCTGATTTTGTCCCTCGTCTTTCAGGGGTAAAATAGCGGTGGTGACTTATTCCTTTAGAGGCTAGAGGAAGATAATTTGAACTTCAACACCATTATTATTCCATCTGAAAAAGTAAATAATTCCCCAAATCCTATTTCCCACCCGGCATAACGGAGTGGTAGGAAATAGGTGCCTGAAGTGAATTTATAATACCGAGAATCCTGTTAGAGGGATCTGTGTCTTGTCCCAGTTGTCTGGCACAGGTGAAGAATTTGCTGTAGGCCTTCTGCAGGAAGAAAGGCGGAGGATTAGTTTCACTTTGACTTAGTTGAACCATTTTTAAACAAAGAGAACACATTCAGGACAGGAGGACTGATGCAAAGCTGTTCTAGAACATTTTCCCTCAGCCTACCTCACTTTCTTTGTTCGGACATCTGCGGCAGAGACAAACTGAGGACGTCTGCTCACAAGCCTCTTAGTGCTATAACGCTTGTTTGTTTGAATCATGTCTGAAGAGGGAAAAAAAACATATGAGGCCAAGTTTATTTTCTTTAATACATTTTTAAAAACGCACAGACTTGTGTTTACCCTGGAAACTAAGAGAATAAGACTGGGAGCCAGCGGAGAACTCCACAACATCGTTCTCATTGTCCAGGAACTTCTGCTCCAGCGTTGCGCAGTTGATGTTTGCTGATTTCCTTCCAGTGCTCTGCAACACAGTATGGGTGGTTCTCTCTCAGTATATGGAGAAGTAGATCATATGATAGACCGAGCAGGAAATTACCCATTACGTGTAGACTTGATGTCTTTTGTTCAGTGGGTTAGAACTGCAGAAATGTGTCACATTTATCATTCACAGCTTGACGGTCTTAAAACATGCATGTTGGAAATGAAAACCTTACCATTTTTTTAAGTAATTCAGAATGATATACAGAGCAGATTTATTTGTTTTGGGCACCTCCATTTTTAAAACTATTTTCATATATTACCATGTATACAAAGCATCCCTCTCTATGGAGTAGGAAAGCATCCCCACAGCCGGCTGCCATGTTACTACCATGTTCCACTATGGGGATGGTGATGCGAAGCTGTAGTTTGTAGCGCACAACTAATAGTTGACCTATTGATAGAGTCTCCCACCTGAACTACGCATGTCTGCAGCACCTCCAGAGTTCCCATGGGACTCTTGATTAATGCTCTCCTTGCCCAACATGTACGTTTAGCTAATGATTAACTGATCAGAGCTCTGTGGGATGTTTAAAGTTTGAAACATTTTAGAACCTAACCCAGTTTTGAACTCCCTGACCCGTCTGCTGTTTTCCTTGGTTTTCATGAAGCTGTTTGTTCCCTGATGTTATCCATCAAACCGCCTATGCCTTCATAGAACTGGATTTATAAAGAGAATATACTTATTTTTTTTATTCTTGATAATGTCTTTTTTTTTATTTGAATAAATGCCACAAGGTATCTTGTTAAAAATTGTTTTCTATATTTCTGAAAACAAAAAAAGCTGAATTTGAAAAATTGAAGAGTGAAATTCACGTTAGTTTAATAGGAAGAAAAAAAGGGTAGCACAATCACTTGTTATAACATTTGCAATTTAAAAAATTTGTGATTTTAAATGAAATTAATTATGCCCACTCAAGTCTAAATCTATAACAGAGACTTTTCCTTCTAAGGTGGCAGGAGTCAGCGTTTTTGTAAGACTGAAAAACATCCCTAATAGCACTGGTATGTTGGCCATTTTTAGCCCGAATCACCTCATCTGCCTTTGCTTGCTGAGGCATCGTGTCACTGTGCATATCTCCAGTACATGCTCGACTGCCACACTGACTTTTTACCCATTTATCTGCTGTTGGCCAACCCAGGTATACCTGTAGGAAGTGCTATGCAGGTATTATGAAGTGGCGTTGCTGAGGGCAAAGGCTACAAACCTTGATTAGGTCAAACTGGCCTGAAAATAGTTCCTCAACATGACTGCTGGTGCTCGGATATTTGGAAAAATACGCAGCATGCCATGTGTTTAGAGGTAAATCAGCAACATTTAACATATTTTAGTGTTCCTAATGAAATTTCTTGAGTTCAATAGTGGAAAGAATTAAACCCTCAGTAGTTCTTTTCTGGATAACTAAAATAGTCTCTCTGGTCTTTTTGAAGCTATTTTGTCCCACATTTTGTTTTCCTTCCGCAAGGTTTGCAAACATTATTTCAGCACAGCTCTCTTCAGGACCCAGCATAGCACACTAGTCAAAGCTTGGGCTTTGGCTCGAACCCAGCAGCACCATCATTTTTTCCTTAGGCAGCCATTCAGCTGTAGATTTGCTGTCATTTTTAGAACTGTTCCGTTTCATGATCCAATTTCTAAAAAGCTTTCAGACAGATGGCTTTACATCTGCCTCTGTAATACTTTGTTAAGCAGAGGACTTCATGGTTCACTTATGCTGGTACAAAAAAAAAAAAAAAATCATCAGTCTTCCACCACTTAGCTGACAGTTGGTATGATGTGTAGTGCTTCATCATTATGGCCAAACATCTCTGCTCTGCTCTGTCCAAAAGCAAATTGTTCCCGAAGTCTTGTGGTCGATTCAGATGCAAATTTGCAAACCTAAGTCATGCTGCTATATTCTATTTAAGGGAGAAGAGGCTCTTTGATCTTTAAAAAATCCTTACAAGTGAACCCCACTTATTCAGTCTTTTTCTAATCTTATTATCA
The DNA here is from genome assembly GCA_036173005.1 of Crenichthys baileyi. NCBI lineage: Eukaryota > Metazoa > Chordata > Actinopteri > Cyprinodontiformes > Goodeidae > Crenichthys > Crenichthys baileyi. The sequence continues at coordinate 102,450 of JAHHUM010001544.1, forward strand.
CAAACTTTAACATTTTACACACTAACTGAGGCCTGTGGAGTTTGAGATGGAGCTGTTGTTTCTGCAGTTTCTCAGGGTTCTCCAAGCTCTCACCTTGGGTTGAAAACGCTGGGATGGCTAATTGCTAATGTAAAATGCTTTCCACTTGTGAATAATGTTTTGGACTGTAGAATGACGGACTTATAACCTTTCCTAGATTGTTGCGCAGAAACAATTGCTTCTCTGTGGTTACTGCTGTGTTCTTTCCACCTTGGCAACCCACCTACAAGCTCCAGTCAAGCAAATGGTAGATGTGATCACACTTGCTGAGGATCTGTTAATCAAGTGCATTTGCTTAGCAGCACCAGTTTGTTGTTTTTCCTCTTCCATCTTATGGAAGCAGTGAGGGTGTACTTATTTTTTCCTCATGATTGAATTGACAGTCATTAACGGTTTTACAACTAACTTTTTTGCATTCTGATTTTGGAGACCAAATGAGCAAAAACTTGTGGCAACACAAGTGTTTAGATAGCATCTATGGACTTCATGTACTCACATCTGAACCGTAACGGTTCCACTTTCCAAACTCGTCCTGCCAGTACCAGACCCACTCCGTGGTGTGGATGAAGTTCGGCTCAACCAAAGAGTTTACCGTAGTGAGCCTTCGTACTTTGTTCTCTCCACGCGTCATCGTGTCAAAATGCACAGGCGGACTGCCGCTGCTACAAAAAACAAAACAAGACAGTGTTTTAGTGAATTTAGTTACTGCCAGAAAAATACATTCTGTAATTCTATATTCGTTAAACGCATCATTATCATTGATGGAGTTATTCGATGTAGATGCCTGTTTCATATTTTGAGGGCTTTTTTCATATTTCAGTGCTTCCATCTTGTTCCCTAGAAAAGTTGCGCAAAATATTAACATTTCGATTCATAAAAAAGGCAATTCAAAAAGATTTCTACACCATTTGCTTAACTTTAGGGGTCAGGTGGGGGCACTAAAAACAAGAATAAAGATAAATTGACTGGAATATAGGCCAATGAAGAATCTGTTGACTGGGACCGTTGAGTCCTTGAATTATGTTCATTTGTACTTGGAAGGCATGATTTGCAAGTTCCAAGTCAATCACATGAATATCTGACAACAATTATAGCCGCCCGATGACGCTGGCATTCTTACCTCAGTCAGAGTTAGCTCATGAACCCTGAACTAAGAATCCAACATGGCTGCCACACTTAAACCATTAACCTTCTGATTTGGGGCTCATTGCAACAGCTTTAATTATCCGCCAGGAGAAATCACATGCTAATACACTAGACATCACTTTGACAAGAAGTATAATGATGGTTTTATATTGTGAGACCTTTGTTACAAGCTCTCATGAAACCGAATAAAAGCAGCCACTTTTTCTGTCTGAGACAGCTGAGTTTAAAATGTACGTTCGCTTTTACGCTGCGGCCTTGAGAGGAGGGTACCTGTATGTGTTGCCTGGGTCACTGTATTCCTTTTCAATTGTCTCATTGTCAGGCAACGCTTTCCACTGATCGCCTTCCTGGACCTGCCACCTGTACGGCATCTTGTCGTGAGCTTTAAAACACTTGTCTGAAAACAGAACCATGAACATCTGAGGCACAAGGAAAGCAAAAGAGGTTGCATAGGGAAAAACAAGTAATAGCTTACCATCATGCTTACAGTAGCCTTTAATGAAGTACATGCATATCTCAGTTTTATCTAATGGAAACAAAAAAAACACAAAATTAACTTCTTTTATGCATTATTTCCTCCCATAGTACATTCTGCAGTTTGTGTATTTACCCTTTACAGGTTTGTTTCTTTGTCTTCTTTTCTGTTCATCCCCTCCATTTCCCTCTTCTCTACCAGCAGCAGCACAGATGTCATCAATGGCGGCGGCTCTTTGGAACCCTTGTTGGTTGCCGCCTCTCCCTTTATCTGCTGAAGTTCGACTGCGGCTTTTTGAGCGGCGTCTCCTACTTCCTTTGCCACTGGTGTCAGTGTCGTCACTGTTGGACGAATTAAGATCTCCCTGGCGACTCTCGCTTCGACTTGGTTCACGTTCATAGCCCAGATTTAAGCCATCAAACTCACTCCAGATGTCACTAAAGGAAGTGGATCGTAGTTGCTGTTGGAGGTTACATCCATTTCCCCTGCCCCCCCTGTTTCCTCTAAACCCCCTGTTACCACCTCTACTTCGGTTCCACTGCCTCTGCTCTATAAAGCCACTGTCACTGTTAGCATCCATGTCGTAGCCATCAGCAGAGATGTCGCTGCTGGAAAAATTTAAATATCTTTCAAGACTGTGACTTGATCCATCTTCAGAGCACAGATCCCACCCATCAAGGTCACCCTGAATGTCACTATCGGTAGGCGTTGGTTGGTGTCTGAAGTTTCCTCTATTTCCCCTACTGGCTCTAGGCCCCCTGTTACCCCTGTTGCCACCTCTTCCTCTTCCTCTGTAACCCCGCCTTTCACCTAAATGCGGCCCATCATTAGAGCTATGGTTGCCCCTGCGACCCCTACTAGCTCCCCCTCTGCTGGAGATCCTCAACACTTCTTTATTTGCATAAACGGACTTCAAGGACAGTTTGATGTTGTCGGGCACCATCTTTTCATCCAATTTTTTCTTCGGCTGAAAAGCAAGAAAGTCATGGGCCCGGAAGCAGCTGCAGTTTAGGGTCAGGAACTTCTCACAGACGTGAAGCCTTTCACAAGCTACACCGCTCGTACACCGACCAAATACTCCTTCACCATTATTGTAATCGTGACATATCTGGTGAAAACGGAAGAAAAGAAGAGAAGAGGGTGCGATTAAGTATAATTGGTGTTCTTACTGATTTGATACCTTAAGAGATAAGAACCTGAAAAAGTGGTGACACCTTCACAAAAAACTAACTTAAAGCAAGCCGCTCAGCCTCAGTATTCTGAGCATAGTGTGAATGTTGTCGGACTTACGGAAGGTAGCAGCATGTGGTCACTCTGTAGCAGCAGAGTACACAGCTCTGCCCTGCTCAGACCCTCCAGCTCATGTTCTTTCAGTAACTTTTGGTTGTAATCGGAGTTCAGATCATGGGAGAAACTGCAGCCTCTTCTGTTGTGAAAGAACACACACAGCTTTTTAATGACAGATTATGGCCTCATCCAGAAAACAGAGCTGTTCCAAAAATAATTAGTACTCTGGAGTGATGAGACAAAGCTCACAGTTTTTGGAAGTGATGGCTTCAAAACTGTATGGCGTCACAAAGGAGAAGATTTCAAAGAGAAATGCATGGTTCCATCAGTGAAACATGGTGGTGGCGCTGTCCAGGGGTGCATGAGTGCTGCTGGTGTCGGGGAGCTACATTTCATTGATGGTATCATGAACTCACAGATCTACTGCTCTATACTGAAAGGGAAGATGCTACCATCACTCTGCGCCATTGGTCGTCATGCACTTTTCCAACATGACCATGATCCAAAACACACATCTAAAGCTACTGTTGTATGTCTGAGGAACAGGGTGAAGGTGATTGAATGGCCAATTCTGTCTCCCAATCTGAACCCAATCAAACAGCAATGGGGAATTATGAAGAGACAAGTTGAGCATCACTCTCCATCCAGCATCCAGGTTCTAAAGGAGGTTGTTCTTGAAGAATAGAAAAATATAGATGTTGCAGTCTGTCGCCAACTTGTTCATTCCATGCCTATAAGACTTGGTGCTGTCCTTACAAATCACGGCGGTCATACAGAATATTAGATGTAGTGGGGTTTTTTTGCGGGGTGCATTCATTTTTGCTTCAACTAATTTAGTAAAACTGCAGATTTTGTGATCCAATGTATATTACAGTATTAACCTTGATTTCATGTTATGGAGAGAAACAAGTGTTCTATGAAACTCAGCATTGTGAAAACTTTGGAAATTATCCCTGTGTTTATTGAGATAGTGATTAAAATCTTACTTTTCAAAGGGGGTTTACTCATTTACGCTGAACACTGTACAAACCTTCCTTTCTCCATTTTATATTGATGTACTTGAATCAAATTCTTATCATTTTATTGTTCTTTGCAATTAAGAATTTTCATTAACTGTGGAGATAAAGAGTCATAAAAATGCTTAAATCTTGCACGGTTAAACTTTATTTGATGTAGTTCTTCTTGAGATGTTGATCCCAACTCATAAAATATGAGTCAGCTACTTTGGCCTGATCAAGAATCATAATCTGAGTGAACTCCTGCTAAAAGAAAACATTTATTGGAATTCCATAACCATATTTCCTTCTAGCAGATAACAGAACATTGCTTTAAATCATTGGCTGGATTTGTGGAAATTATGGATTAATACAAAATGTCAAACACCAGATGGCTATATTTTGTACTCCAAAAATGGGGGTAAGAAATTACCAAAAACGGTAAATGGACTGAACTTATATAGCGGTTTTCCAGTCATACAGACCGCTCAAAGCGCTTTACACTAGAGCCACATTCACCCAATCGCACTCACTAACGCTCACACATTCATACACCGATACACAGATCGGTAAGCAACTTGAGGTTGAGTGCCTTGCCCAGGGGCACATCGACATATGGCAGGAGGAAGCTGGAATCGAACCCACAACCTTCTGATTGAAAGACGACTACTCTTCCTACTGAGCCACAGTCGCCTCACAGTATAAATATACAGTATTATTGATGTCAGGCACAGAAAGTTAATCTTATTCCCACTTTTCGATATTAACAACATGCAAGGCAGTGATTTAGGTAGGCATGGGCTGGTTCAGATCCTATTTGACAGACCAAAAGGATTTACAATTGACAGTTATAAACCTGAGCAAACAATGATCTCATATGGGGTTCCTCAAGGTTCCCTTGTCAGATACCTTTTATTCAACATCTATGTAATCTCTGTGACGTGATCTATATAAAAAAATAACATCCATCATGCAGCTACACTACATGATTAGCTTATATGCTTCTCAGCTTTGTCATTTAGGTGGTATTAGGTGTTAGCTTTTCTTAAAGTTGCCTTTTAAAATTTTTCATTTTGTGATGCTTCGTGTTTTTAAGAGTGCCTTGCGTGTTTTATGTGTTTTTAATGTCTATTATGCATTTTCAAGTTGGAGTTTATTTTTATAGCATTTAACACAAGAATAGTACAGTAAACCAAAGTAGTGTAAACAACAAAAAAAGTACTATGACAAAACACTAAAAAAAGTGACATATGCAGTAAAATAGATCAATTAAGTCTGACAAATAGCACAATAGAAGCTAAAATAACCTGTTCAACTAGAACCAACATCCAAAGTACATGTTGGAAAAATGTGATTGTTATGTTAACATCTTTTAATCTTTTCACTTTGGAAATATACAGCATTGAAGTTGCATTGCTTTATGAACTAGCTGAACCTGGTATGACCTTATATGCAGGGGTTTGCTTGCAGAAGCGTGTGGCCTTCAAGAGACCGTCTCTGAAGGAGCAGATGCTCTGCAAAATGTTATCTGCTTAATGTTATCTCACCCAAGCTCGGAGAAAGAGCTCTTTCACTGCAGACTCGGGGATAATGAATATTGTGTGCACCAGGTGGCGGAAGACTTGCAGATAAATAGAGACACGTTCTCTGTATTAGGGTGTTAACCGGCAACAGACATGGTGTCAACTGGGGTGTTGTGGGTGAGACTGTACTGTGTGCTCTGTCTGTTGAAGTCCTTGCACAAGTAAAAAAGCCCTGTGCATTTTCCCAAACAGTCGAGTGTGCTTGTTTCTCTTTTAGTAAGTGAAGGTGAATATTAGAATTTTAGCATTTTTTTTAACAGTATAGAAGTGGGTTTTTAAAAGATCCTTAAAATGATGAACAGCCTGTGAAGCTCAGATGTGCAAAGGCAAGTTGTTCCACAGCAACTGAGAAAGTTTCGTCATCTCTACTTTTGAGCCGCGATCTCGGAGGCTGATAAATGATTGTTTGTTGATCGTAAAGCTCCAGATGAAGTATAAAGGTTCACACTGTGACACACGTTGTTCCATTGACTTTAAACACTAGTAGTTGGGATATCAATCATAATCATTTATCTATTGCTACATATATTTATTCCATTTAGTTTTTGCTTAATTTTCTCATATTCGAGTGGTGTATTTCTCTAAATTTACTGTTGTATGTTTCTTTTTACACTTTATACAGCACTTTCGAAAAGCAAATGTAGATCTGAGCTTGATCTAGAAGGTGCACTTGAATTATTATTCCACAATATTTTCCATAGTTGTTATTGGTGGAGAAAATGTATAATTTCAAACACAACAAAACTTGAATTTTGGCAAAATAAAAATGTTTAGATTTGTATTAAGTAAAGGTAAGTTTATTTATATAGCTCTTTCCAGTAACGAGACACTCAAAGCGCTGTACATACAATTAACAATTACAATATAATCACAAAGAAACTAAACAAAGTTACAGACACAGAAAAACAAATCAAATGACAAATAATCCTTGGGAGTAATAATAATTAATAATCCTTCCAAGTTTACTGGTCGAAATTGGTTCCAAGCCACTCTTAATAATAAAGCATCTTATGCTAAAAGAAGATGATAATATTGATAGTCTCATCATTGCTATGAATTCTAACTAGGGAAGCTGAGTCACTGGTACAAAACAGCTTTAATCCACGTTTTCAGGTGCTAATAATATAATTTTTACTGTTTACTGGTACTGAAGTTGAATTAAGTAATAAAAGTCCATTGTAGTCTAATTAAGAAAGCTGGGTCATTGGTGTAAGAGCAGCTAAAGTTCAAATTACTAATAATATTTGGTTTTCGGTGGTAATCCTTCTGATAAAACTAAAAATCAATGAAAAAGTAATGAAATCACACATTTAGGTGAAGTTAGATAGGAGGGGAAAAAAACATATTTCAGACTCTATTCTTAGCAGAACAGAGTCTGAAATAGTACAAAAAACCTCAGCAGGGGTAAGCAACACACATAAGTAAAGAATCAGCAAGGGTACGGTGGAATCTTGAGGGTGCGAATATATAAGTCTGAGTGTGTTTGCAAGAATTAGACTGTCAACACTGATAGAAGCGCCATTATCCTTGAGAAGAGAGGTGGAAGTTTTATCAATCGGTTGCATAGTCCTATCAGCACAGCTGGTAGGGGAGTGCTGGGGAAGAGCGTCGTGTTTATATAACATTCAGGAGATATTCTGTCGATAGCCAGTTAGCAGAAGTTGCCAAGGCCACATTGGGGCGCCAGATTCAGAAAAACAATAAATGTTGTGGTTCAGGCAGTTGTGAATTTCCAGCTACCTTAAGAGTTTTACTGGTATGACTCAATTGTGAATCCAAATAGCCACATTTTTGGTATTTTCCACAGATCTGGAGCGTACAACTTCCAAGATTATATCCTTTAACCTCTGAGTCCAACCGCTGCCAGGCTGCGATTCTGTTCAAGAATCGTGTCCAGCTTGCGATTCTGCTCTCTTAACATTTCAGTCTGAGTGTTAATCGCTCTACAGACTCCATCCAACATCGCAGGCAGCTTCGGAACGCTTTGAACAGCCGCCCACGTTTGTGAATCACTCGATAAGCCAGGTAACCACCAACTCCAAAAAGCAGAAATCCTGTTATCAAAAATCCAAATATGTACACATCTTCTACGTGCTCGACCGACATCGTAGTCAGGTACACAATCTTCCACTGCTGCCAAGATTCCATTGTGTATCCAGAGAAGAACGTCCCGTCTGGACAAGAGGGTTCTCCTTTACCCTGTCTTCCCGTTGAAAAAAAATTTGATCAATTACGTTGAGAGTCCAGCTGACCAAATCCATAATTTACAAGTTTGGAGGATATGCAAAGCGAGGCTCTGAGAAAAATACAGACCAAAAGCAGAAGCAGGGATCAGCAGGGAGGGAGGGAGAGAAAACGTGTGTGTCTTCCACCGAGAGCAATAGAAAGGAATAATATTTAAAAGTGATTAATATTTATTCCTGCCACTAAATCAAAAAAAGTAAAGCATTTATAAAAGCACATTTAGTGATTTCATATGTTGGTATGTTTAAAAGCCATGCAGAATTTATTTACAATTTTGCAATGAGAATTCTGTTTTGGGTCACAACTTTTTACGTGTTTATTATGGATTTTAAAGTGCAACACTTCATTATTTTTTTAACTTACCTACAAAATATTGGTACAATCAAAGGTGTTATTTTACCTGCATTTATTCGTTTATTCATTTGGCTAACATACTTCCTTTTAACAATATTGTTAAACGGAAGTGTGTTAAAAATGTAAACTACATTGAGAATATGTCCACAGTAGGTTTTAACCGGTACAACTGGTTTTTTTTTTTTTCACATTCTGTTCAGGCATCTAGTTCTGTGACTGTAGGAGACGCTGGTACTTCTGCCCCATGTATTTTTTCCACTAGCAAAGAATCGAGACAAAGCATTTCATATAAAAAAAACGGCTATCTAAAATTTTGAATAAATTGTTGCATTATTTAATGGCTTTATGAGCCGGATGTCGCAAATAATAGGCTCATAAAGCGAGGATGTATGGCGGGTGACGTCACGGGTATAGCATAAACTTTGCCAGTAAAAGATAAAGTTTCAGAATATGAGGAAACGGACCAATTTGATATTTTTTTTCCAGTGAGTTAAACTTTTTTATTAAATATCGAATTACAATCACGCTGAGTTAAAATGCTATTGATCTATTTTTGATTATATAAATGGCTTGTTGTGAAATGATTACTTGTTTGTTTATCCGTTACTGGTCTCTATTAGAAAGTTACCGAAACATTATTGGACTTTACCCGCTTGTTTTTGTTCTACGTGTTCTTGGGCGTGTGATTTTAAGAACAGACAAAGCCAGCTACGCCTTCAGCAGAGCAATAACGTCACTATGCTAATTTAGAATATATTTGCATCAATCTGGAAAACTTTCAAACATGGATTACTTGGATTCCGAGGGTATAAGGCACTTTTTCCAGATGTTTTCTGTTTTTTTCCCCATTTATTTAAAAGCTTTTCGGAAAGCCAATGAGGAGCAACATCACGTGAACGCACCACGGGTGATAAGGCCTTTAAACCAGGCAAACCAATAAATGTAACAATGGCGTTCAATCAGCTGTTGCAACATCAGTTTTAACTGAATATGTTCACACTTTGATACAAAAAGTGACAAACTGCTCGTTTCTTTCCACAGCAGATGTCAACAATCCCAGCTTCACCGTCTTATTTACCTGAGGAGGAACTGACAGGACCCGCTGAAGAGGAAGTTTTTACACAGGTGTAGCCCCCTGCATGGTCCCCCCGGGCAGTCTTTCTTCCTGCACAGTTTCAGGCTGGTCCTGGCCACAACTCTCTGCTGACCATTGATTGACCACAAGGCAAACTTGCTTTGGTTGGAAACCACCTCAGTCGTGGACTCCCCTGGGAAAAGATTGTACATCAAATCTTCAGTATCGACTGCTCCTTGATTAGCGCAGATGAACTTTAATATTTCAGCTTCCATTGCTCCGCTGCGGGTCCTGAAAGAACCCTTCCGCCTTGAGAGCAAGTGGCGAGTGCAGCTGTGGACACGGAGGCGCTCGGTTCAAGGAGAGTGGGAAATGCTCGGTATCATTTCTGCTGATTGGAAACCGAAACTGAACTATTTTTAGAGGGGTATCATGTCGTAATGCCGCAGTTTACCACTTGAGGGCGTCATGGTGCAGCATGATGATTTACAGGGCCTGAAGGAGAGTTGTTCTGTGCTTTAAAAGTGAATCCTGTGAAATCGGAAGAATTAAAAAATAACATAAACCAAAAGTCAGTATTAATGGGGCCTTAGCACGGGGGTGGAATGCTTAAATATTTCCCTATCCGGTCACAGACGATTTTCCTATGTCTTTAGCCTCAAACAGTATTTTCTAACAGAATCTCATAGGGCCAGAGAATAGCGTGTCATCTCAATCCATCCTAAATACTGCCAGCTGTGTTTTAGGATTTTGTGATTTTCCTTTTCTGGTCAGGATAAAATTCGTGGATCTAGTGCTGAACTTCATTCATTTGAGGTTCTTTTCATTGTTTCTGTGGCCAAATTCTACAACATAATGATGTCTGTTTTGCCAAGGAACCAAGGATCACTTCTTTTAAAAGAATTCTTTCGGCACTAAAGGCCTTTATTTTTTGATAGAAGCAGAAAGGAAGGAGGGGCAAACATTTGGCAAAGGTCGCCGGGTCCGGAACTCGAACCCAGGATGGCCGCTTTTTGGACTATATCCTCTATATGTGGTCGCGTGCTAACCCCTACACCACCAGCGCCGCACCACCAAAGATCACTTTTATTACTTTCTTGTTTTTAGTCAGTTTCCTTGAGACCAGACATTCTTTCTTCATTGTCTGTCATACATGACCATACATCATTACCTTTATTTTAAAACTGTGAAATCGTTTTTGTAGTGGCTTGCAAAACAGTTAATTCAGCTTGAACCAGTCAATGTATTTTATTGGGATTGTATGTTATAGGCCAACACAGAGTGCACATTTTTGAAAGTGGAAGGAAAATAATTCAGAATTTGTTCCATCTTTTAAAGTATGACATGAATTCAGCTCTTTTTATTCTGATACCCTATTGCCCTTAGAGAAACTGGACAGGTCAGAGGAGACACCTCAGGAAGAACACTGTTGACCTACAGTCAGAGCTACAATTAAATGTTTTAGATCAAAGCATATGCATATTTTAGAATTGCCTACTCAAAGTCCAGACCTAAAATATATTGAGAGTTTTGTTTAGCAGGACTTAAAAGTCGAGACTCACACAGACTCATCCAATCTGAGCTTGAGCTATTTTCCATAGATTAAGATAAAAAGATGGGAAGTTGCTTAACAAACAAATACACAATTCCTCTTGAATGTTACAGAATACAAAGACTGGATGCAAAATTAGTGAAAATAGTATAAACTAAAAGAACGACCTTCAGAGAGCCAGAAGAATAACTGATCCAGAAAGTCTTAGACTAAGTATTTTTTCTAATATATGGTGCCTAGGATAAAATAGACTTTAAAAATGCCTTTTACAAAAACACATTAGTTGGTACTTGAATTTCCCAAGATTTTATGTTTGTTCTTTGCATCATTTAAGTTCAGGTTTAGGTCCTAAAACATTTGGTTAGAGTTAGAAAAAGACTTGCCCCCCCTAAAAAAGTTTAATTTAGTTTTATATTCCCTGTAATCAGATATTTACATAAATTTATTAGAAATAAAATAATAACTTTTTAGCAAACCAAGCCGACACTAAACATTGCAGGCAGCTAAACATATTTTCATCTGTTAGGAACAAAAATTGCACCTCTAAACTGACACAGACAGTTTAATATAGCAGCACGAGCCCAGTAGTGTGGAAATGTTGTGAGAATATTCTCTCTTTTGGGATTTTTATAATTTATTTGTCAAAAATGTCCTACCACCTGCAACCTGTTTGATGCATTTTGTTTCTCCAAAATAATGTATGTGGTGTTTGGAAAATAAAGATATTTTTGTGTGGTTGTTGCTCTATAAACTGCTGGACTGGATATCAGTTACTCTTATCTACAGAAAAAGCAAATATCACATTAAAATAAGAAAAAAATCTAATTCAATGTAAAGGCCTGCCTTAATGTGCTTTAGAGGAAAAGGTCAACCTTCAACAATTTCATGTACACAGTGGCGCCACCAAGTGGAGATCATGGGGTAAATCCTCAATGGGTTACAATATTTATTTATGCTTATATACATTTTCTGCCTTTATCGCGTCACTTTTTAATATCCGTCACTCGCACCACCCATATGTATGACAGCAGCATAATATTATAGTGCCCGCTTCGGCTGGTTTTTTAAATAAGCATTTACTTACTTTTAGTATTTATGCACATATTTATTTTATTACCAATATGATCATATTAATTTACGGAGGGTAAAGAAACAACTGACCAACCAAAAATAAAACTAAAACACTTGATTGTTTCTTATAATTCATGTACCGATTGTTAAAAACGCTGCGTGAGATTTACCAAATCTTTTTCTATTTGGAAAAACACATAAAAGAGTATTTTTAATGTTTTTTTTTTTGTTTTTTTTTGCAAAATCGTGAAAAATATATAAAGTTACTGGCCAAAGCAACTTATTTCAAAAAGTTTTTTGTTTTTTTTCAAAAACGTTGAAAAAGATCTTTCCGTGATCAATTAATATTGGATAAATATTTTAGAGATCCTGATGTTTTGTGGGCGTGTCTTCGGCAGAAAAAGGGGCTCGCCCAGGGCGTTATTAATGCATTTATCTGTGCTCCACAAATCTTTCCTTTATGGAAGAATGACAGGAAAGCCATTATAAGAAGAATGAATTTGTGTTTGCAATGTGCCACAAGCCATTTCAGGGATACAGCAAGAGTGTGGAAGAGAGATTTCTGGTCAGTGGTGAGCAAAACTGAACTTTTTGGTCTCCATGCAAAACTGTGAAATATGGTAGTGGCAGCATCATGCTGTGGGGAAAACTTTTCTTCAGTTGAGTCACGGAAGTTGGTCAGATCTGATGGCAGTAAAACATTTTTAGTTAAATACTTTAGCTCTTATTTTAAATAATCAGACTTATGAGCTGCTTTGTGTTAGATTTCCACATACAATCTTGTATGTGATTTCATCAAAGAATACATACAAGTTTGTGGTTGTAACATTCCAACATGTGAAAACATGTAGGTATTAATACTTTCAAGGCATTGTAGGTCAAGTCATGCCGTTTTAGATTTCTCTCAGCATGGTCTAATTAAAGCATGGAGGCTAAGCCTATTGTGTAACCGCGTTGGCGTTCAGCTTTGATTTAAACAGTAAATAGAAAACCAGTCTGTGTCAGTCTTTCTGTCCCACAGCCTGACGTCGTGTGTGCGCGTCTGCAAAGCGATCCGCCGCGATTTCCTGCTTCGGGTTTCCCTTTAAAAGGGGGCAAGGCTCATTGCTGGGAATTCACGTCATTTCGCTGTTTTACACACATCCAGATCAATGAGAGAGACACAGAGAGAGAGAGAGAGAGAGAGGAGGGGGGGTGTCTCTCTCTTCCAGGAAGGGATTATTAACCAGCGCGCTGCCGACATGTGAAGGAAAACACACGCAGACAAAAGAAGTTTTCACACCGACAACAGCCGCGCCATGGACCGGGCCTGCAGATAAATAAAACGGGAAAATCCAAGTAGAAGAAACGGGGCTGCATGAGAAAAACAACTTCTTTAATACTGCCGAGGCGAGTGCTCGGTGTGCCGCTCCTGCTGCTGCAGCTGTTCGGGCTTCCGTGAAGGGAAGCGAAGAGGGATAAAACAAGCGACCGACAACGAGAGAGAGAGAGAGAGAGAGAGAGGAAGCACGACGGAAAAGTGGAAGGAGAGGGAGAGAAGTTGACGGGGAGATAATGTCTGAATCCTCCTCTGCTGCTGCGAACAAGGTAACACCGTCCGCCGGGCTAACCGAGCTCCTCTCCTCCAGCAGGAACACTTTCCGCACAGAGAAAGAAGCTCGCGCTGCGGACGCACGCCTCTGTTTTGCTGCTCATCTGTTGCTCGCGGCTCTCTCCACGCGCTCCGCTCCGCTCAGCTCAGCTCAGCTCGCGCTCGTGATGATGATGGTGGTGTTGATGGGAAGAGGTCGTGACAGTCGGTGACTGTTTCAATTACAAAAAGTGGTCGAAGCTGTAGAGGACCGCGTGTGAACATGCACATACAAACAGAGCTTTAACAGAGAGTAAGAACCGTTTCAACTCACCTTATATACTAACATTGCTTTAAAACGCCGAACTAACGCGACTGTAGCCTGCAGAGAAGTAGTTATTTTTTACATGCGAAACCAACAGCTTAATCTGAAAAAGCATTTAAATGACTTTTAAGATATCAGCATATTTGTGCAGGTTAAAATGAAGGCGGTTACAGTGTTTTAAAAGCTGACATTCAGGGGGTTTTTTTTGTTCATGAATTTGTTTTGAACCCAGTGAAAACTTTATTTTCACATATTGCTCTGAAACCAAAGGATCTCCGATGCATGTTTTGCCTCCTTATGAGTTAGAATAAATGTTACTTTATTGACCTGCAAGGGCCCTTTCATTCAGGGAACAAGTCGTGTTTGTCTCCGTGGAATATGGTATTTTCACCATTACAAACGACGATAGAGAATAATCTGCCTTGAAGCAGAAGCAATATGAAAAAAAAAATTCCCTAATCCTAAATTCAAATTTTTGATGGAACAAAGACTTTGCTATGGCTAATTAGGTATCACATCAATGGATTTTGGCTATAGACGTACTTATAAACATAATTTGCTCATCTGCATATCTCATTTTTTCCAGATCAAACCTTAATTTAAAAAAAAGAAAAAAAAGATGATTGGTGTTTCAGGTACGTTTGTTTTAGTTTATCATAGAACATTCTTCAAAGTTCATTACAGTATAGAAAATAAAATACAGTTTTTTAAGGGGATGCGCAGCCAGGAGCATAATCACAAATCAAGTCATTGGATCACTAATGGCAGCCACATACTCGCTGATAGTAAAGTGCCTCTAACAGAAACAAATAGCCCGGTAAGTGAGACATAGCAGGGACATGAAATGACTAATTCCAGTAAAATACTTTGGTTTTTGAATCAGTCAGAACGATCCATTTATTAATCAGTAATGACAACAATCTGTAATTAAAGACTCAACAAAAAAGTAGCGTAAAAGAGATTCAGTCAGTTTTCCCTTGATGTGCTCTGATCAGTCATCCCCAGGTCGAATACCGAAAAAAAATCTATTTTGGATTTCTTCTATCCATTAACACATCAACACTGAAAACTCCCACTTTTTCCAGTCTATAAATGCAGCAGCCAACAGCACGCACTTTGATGCACTTTTTTGAGAGAGGGTCTGCTTTGATTCACACGTAAGGATACTCTTCTTACTCATTCTTTTTCTGTTGGATTCAAAACTACCTCCTCTTAATGATAAACCTGCACCGTCATTATTTCTTTTACATGTTATGTCCTTGGTGAGAACCGGCTGGTCAGTCTGTAAGAGAAACCGGCATTGGCTCGGTTAAGTGTGATGGTGCATCTCTGTCTATAATGGCAGCAGCCTGAAGAAAATAAGGGTGAGAAGGGCAACAAATGAAGTCTAGCATTGGTGCTATGAGGTAGGCGAAAGAATTTTTATAAAATGTTAATTATTTTATGTTCGCCATCAGTTGAGCTGCTGGTCAAGGCAGGACATTTTGTTGTTCATCATTTAGGTATTATAGAAACACACCTAACTAGGAGACGTAGTGCTGGAAATACCAAGCTGTCGTCAGTGTAAAATGTCTGGAAGCAGTGCGAGCTTCTGCGTGACTGACAATGAGTGATGTTGCCTTGTTTATGTGGGATGCTCATTACTGAGTCTGATGTTGGCGCATGATTGCCGAAGGAGGATCAACGTTTGTCTCTGAGAAGTTCCACCTCTGGCAGCTGGAGAGAAGACAACTCCCGTCTTCCCACCCCCACCCTTCACCGATGTAGCGCAGCCCGGCTCCATCACAGATCACCTTCCTTTTGACTTTATCACATGCTTCAGCCTTAACTGCCACTCCTGCACTGAAACCGACCCAATCGTAGCTGCGTGAAGGCTTCGGGAAGTAAATGTTTAGACCGACGGCGAGATGGGCCTTCCTTTTCCAAGAGGCGGAAATAGGGGACTGAGAGATTATTGCTTGGCCTCCACAGGAAATTCCTGGTACATGCTGCTGGTATGCAGGTCTGTCAGTGGCTGGGTTGTGACAGGAGGCTGGAACCTGAAGACGAAGCTTAAAAAAAACAAAACTTGAGTTGATTTGTAATGTGTCTTTACTTAAAGGGAAGTAAGCTAATAAATGACGCAGTAAATGCATCAAAGCTGAAAACGTTTTAGTCTGTAAACACGTCGTGTATCCTTGTTTTGTCGCTAGTACAACGTGCATCTCAATGCACTGCCAAAGATCCAATACATGAGCAGAAATCACCCATCGGATACAATTCAATTCACTTTTTACCCATAATTCCAGTAAATTAAGGTCCTAACTCTTTATTGGCCAGTACCGATCTCCAGAGGTCTGACCGGCCGATTACAATTTATATTGTTTCCAACTTTTTCTTTCAGAGGACTATAACGCATAAAACATCTGCTGCAGGTTTTACAATGTAGGTTGTAGCTTTTCATCGATCACAAAAATGAAGAAATGACCCAAATTATCTAAATTTATGCACCAAGTAACATATATTCCTGAACCTTAAATGAGTTGAATAAAAATGAAAGTACATCAAATTACATGGTGCCGGTCGATACATTTATAGACCGAAAATTGCGTGAGGTCTCTTGATTCTTTTAATTAATTGGAAATAAATTGTGATTTCTTCTTTCTTTAGTATTTCACCTTGTGATCAGTAATCAGATCTGATTTCTGGCTGATTGGTGTATTTCACAAAAAACAGTTGCTGTTTTTGAAAACAAAAAACTCGTTTTACAAGACGTTTTTTGTGTTTTAATTGCAGTACGGTGAGACTGTGGTATATGGGGAATGTGTCGTGCAACAGAGAAGTTTATCAGCCTTTAACCTCTCATGAAGGAGACTTTATACCTGCTCATAAATGGAAGACTACTAACTTTGTGACTCTCATAGCATGCAAACTCTGGTATAGCTTAGCTGTGGTGACAATTTAAAAACAGAGACTGAAATAATCAGAAATATTTGTAGAATACCTCTCGGCAAATCAGAATCTTACTTCTTATAAGTCTGCACTTTGCTTAGCACAGTATTTCCAATAATACACACGATCAAGCCGGAATAAACTGTCCTCAACTGGTGAGGTTTTTTTTTTTTTTTTAGCAAACTCATTGCAGTTCCATAACCAAACTGTATGAATTGCTTTTGAGAAAGAAAATAATACCAACAGAAGAAGAGTCCTACCAGAGTTCATTCACTATTTCACTTTCAGGGGAAAGTACTGGTTTGTACAGCCAACATTTAAAAACCGGTGCATCTAGATTTCATTGTAAACCTGCAGCTGATCATAGCTGCATTACTGATCTCTGTCAGCCCGTAAAGATCGGTTAATCTATACATCCCTAAGACAAACGCGTTAGCAAACAGCATGCGGAAATGGAAAAAAGAAGTTTACCTAGTCGAATTTGCAGGTCTTAAATAAATATCGGTATTGGTTGGTAAAAGTCTGATCTGTGCATCTTCAGTCTCACTGCCTTGTAATGTTAAAAGGTGAATATCTGTAATCACAACGGTTGAATTAACTTTTCACAATTGATTAATTTGTTTGTTGACACTGAATAAAAATGAACTTTGCTCTGTTTTTGGGCGTCCTGGAGAATCAAGCTCCAGAAAGCTGTGAGTGCTCCTAGGTGGATACTGATGTTTGGTTATTGATTTGATTTGCCTAAATAGAACAGTATAAGAGCCATCTGCCAATAAATTACCTTTATTCTACCAAAATGTCAACGGCAGCCCGACAGAGGTTAACATTCTTTGACAGTTCTTATAAATATTTAAACAGAAATTTGCTGGAAATGTAAAGGTCTGTACCAGATTTATGGAACTGGGAATTGTAGTATTTAAATTTAACACGTAATCCAAGTTTATTGTGTTTGTTCCTAAGAATCTGAAGGTGAATCTGTCTGACCGTGTAGAACCTTGGTGTCCTGCATAGCAACACATGAGCTAAAGCATGTGTGGCATCCTGTGTATTAAAGGTTTCAGAAAGCCAGTTCATGACTCAACAGAGCTGTGTATCAGTTTATCAGAAGTGCATTTTGCTCTGGGTGCAGCGGTTGCTGTGGGAGCACGGCAAGGTGAACCGAGGCGGGGTGGCTGTTTGGGTTCAGGGCCAGTGCATCTCTCGGAGCTTTGTGAGCCATGCTTTGTGTCTCTGTGTCTATTCATAGCAGGAGAGGAGCTCTTTCAGTCCTTCCGCGAACCTGCTGCCAAACTCCACTTCCTCCCCCGTCCATGCTCCCGCCGCGAGGCCAGCCAGCCGAATGGAGGACGAGCCTGCCAGGCTGCCTGCGCACCTGCGTGAGTCATAAAAACACACTCGCAAACACACGGATGACCGGTGACTCTCCCACACACGTATCGATCACTCGGTCATCTGAACAGGATAGATGAGGTTTATTTTTTTTGCTTTTGGCTTTTCAATGTTTGGCCTAAGTGGTGATCCATTAAGTCGATTACATTTCTTTTTCTATCACCAGAATCAGTCAACGTGTGGGTGGGATTCTCCTGTTGCAACAGGAGGTTGCAACATCGCTGAGAAAAGCAAACAAACTGTTATTAAAACGTGAGAATACAGTTATTTAAAGGTTTCGCAGACTATTTATTCAGTAGTTAAAACTTATCCTTTCCAGTCAGTCAATTATCATGGCTGGCAGGCTCTCAAGCTGATCTGAGGTCAGACTTCTAAATCTTACCCACTTCCATTGGACCAGAAATGACAGACCTGCTGCACGGAACAACCAACAGTTACACAGCCATTCAGATAATATGGAACATCCAGGCGGGGAATGGCTTAGAAAGAATGTAGAACTTAGACGTAGAGAGGAAGAAATTGATGAAGAAGGAAAGTAGGAGGACTGGGGCGGCTGACAGCTTGTGTAGGCGTAAGAATGTGTTGTACTCACATTCATCTTTGTTTCTGCATGTTTTAGTTCAGCCCATTAATTTCATAAAATCTTTATTTTCCCCTTCTTCTAACCCTTGAATTAGAGATTTTCTTGATTGTTTTCGTATGTACCAACGAAGTCATTCCGTCTGTTTGAGAAACTCCCGTAAAATTTATTGGTGCAAGTGGAAAGACAAGAGACAGTGTTGTGGAATAAAATAAAGTCAGAGCAACTACTCAAACTTTTCCATACTTTCTAAATAGATTAGGTGTACAACAGCAGAATGTTTCCATTTAAAAACCATCTGAGTTTCAGTGTAGCCACCTGGGAAAGGTAAATCTTTTAAAAAGATGATTCATTCCTAACGATGCTCTTTATAAGCGAGTCAAGTTCCAGTTACAATACAGCACTCCTGCCCAAGTACATACTATGGTAAGATTGCGTAACTAGAGAGACCAGTAGACCACTGGAGTCAGCAGGGTCTCCCTTTATAAAAGTTGAAAATGTTTCATAAAAACTGTTTTATGTCGCGAAACATATAAGGTGTGTAAATGTTCTTAAAACGTTGTGTTACGGTGGAATTTAGACCAAATCATACCAAGATTTTCATATTGCTTTTTGAAAATCTTGGTTCGAGTTGTTTTCAAGTACCACCCCAAAGTGGGTGGGGTCGTCATAGCCGGGCAGCTCAGAAAGTAACATGACGTAGTTTCTGTGGGACAAACCCATATCTAGCTACTAAGTGCGACAATGTCTGCCCCTAGTTGTTGGACCACGGTGTTGATTACAGTGTTACTATTTTCTTTGAAGCTCGGAATATTCTCAGTTCCTGTTGCGTGTTTTAAAAATGGCCAGTTTGATTTTTATAACGGAGTTGCTCTCATGACTCAACCAGTGACGCAACTCCCTAGCCAATCAGTGACCGGCAGTCAGCTTGACTCTGCTTGCTTGGAACCCTGGCTGGTTAGATGTTAACAAAGGAGCTGGTACCAAGTCCCAGTACTTAACAGAGTCGAGTCAAGCCAAGTAAGTAATAGTGATAAAGGGGCTAAAGGTTACTGTTTCAAACCCACAAATAAATTACCATTCTTACCGTTTGTTTAAAGACCTTCGAATGTGACTGGAGTCTTCTACTGCCATATGTAGAGTAGAGTAATACAAACTCCATATGACGCAAGCTTTAGCACCTACGCTGCTGTGTTTGGTATACTTCCATTTTAATGTTTCCATGCCTTGCATTGTTACTATAGGGTTTTGGGTTGTTTTTGGCCTTCAACTTTTTTAGAAATCATAAATACACGATATGTTTTAAAAACCTCTGTTTTGGTGTGGATACGACTGTTAGTTTGTTGGTTTACAAGAGGGCTGCTTTGGGCACATTTGAGTTTAGGTTCTCTTATTGTTAGACCTTTAATACTGGGAGCCTAAACTGGTGTGGACTTCTGAGAGGAAGAGGTTTCCAATAGTGCTTGTGAACGCCTAGAGGGATGTGACTGCTCATACTTTGTTCAGACCCAATAAATACCAACTGTGGCTTTTAAATTGTCTTTAAGCAGTTGCATTCTACTTTACTTCCTCTAACCTTGCAACTGCAGAATTTTTATTTCGCAGTTCATTTTGGTCAATCATCTCTCACCCAATCAAATGGGAGGCGAGGCTGGAACAGGGCCAGCAGATTATCTAACTGTTCAAAGAGTAACCCAGAGGCGCTTAAGCCGTACACCTGTCAATGTTTAACCGGTTTGTTTATTTTTTTCTCACAAGTGTGAAGTTCAGGGCTTTCTGTGGGGCGTTGGACTGGCTGAAGCTGGATGAGACGAACAGGAAACTCCCTCAGCACACTTCCTCTTTTGCATTGTTGCAGAAAAAGGAAGAACGCTCAACAGGTCCGCGTTGGGCTTCCTGCCGAAACAGCCAATGGGTCAGCTCACTTCTGCAGACACATGGAAGTCCCGGTGTGTTTTAGTGAGATGTCAAACACCACTCTTCGCACCCGGACCCGTGCCACATGCATCCGGGAAAACGTCCCTTCTTTCACTGTTTTGTCTGAGGCTTCTGGCCTCTGCTGGCGAGGATCCTTTCTCTCCCCTCAAACAGAAGGTGACTTGTCTCAATCGTGGCTGATCTAAAGCACCTCTGCTTGTCCTTTGTCCAGTTTTCTGTGTAAACACATGCTGGAAAACAAGCTGTCCATTAACCCCCCCCCCCATCTCTTAGTGAGAGAGAATCCTGAGGGACTGTTGGGGTGGAGGGAAAGCAGAAAAAAAACAGAGGATGAGAAGAAGGAGGGGGAGTGGGGTGAAAAAAGACAGAAAGAAAAAGAATGAGGGAGGAAATTGCAGTGTGGGCAGAAATCCGCCTTCTCCATTTCCTGGGGAGGAAGTGGATTAGATCGGAGAGAGTTGCTGCCTGCTCCTCACACTGAAGAATGCTACCAGGCTTGATTGTTAACCATCTGAGTCACACATCTCTGGAAAGCTGTGAAGGTGCATTGATGCGTCTCCTTTTATAACAAACTAAAACACGCATGGTACGGTCATTTCCTTTTATGGATGTCACCGCATGCGGTATT
The DNA here is from genome assembly GCA_036173005.1 of Crenichthys baileyi. Lineage (NCBI taxonomy): Eukaryota > Metazoa > Chordata > Actinopteri > Cyprinodontiformes > Goodeidae > Crenichthys > Crenichthys baileyi. The sequence continues at coordinate 123,632 of JAHHUM010001544.1, forward strand.
TTAGAAACTTCTGAAAAAATATAATTTTTATTTTATGCAATGTATTTGTGTTCAGGAAAGTTTTTAACAAAACAGATTTCAAATTTCCATTTAAGACATACCAAACTATTTAGAACTAAAACCATGTACACCATCCTGCTTAACCAAGGTGTGATGATTCTCTCCTAATAACTACTCCTAATACTAACTTCAAATGTATCATCATGTCGACCAATTTGGTCCTTCTCTGCATAATTACGGTAAATTCTGGCCAATGCTGAGTTGGCTGGTATTCTCACAGTATGATAACCTCGAATAAAAATACCACAAAATTACAGTACTGACACAAAATGTTAAAACACAAATGTGCACCATGGTCTAATTATTATAATTAGAATGACCGTTGTTATTACTTCTGCTCCTGAAATAATATAACATACTGATAAATAAAGTCATAATATTATTATCTATAACATTTATTGACTGCCCACCTTTTTCGTGACTGGAAATATTTTCATACAGCCAAATTTGTCTTTGCTGTAAACAGGGCAATAACGTAGTGACCTTCTTTCATCCAGCTGGGCAGCAATGTGCAGCATTACAGAAACTGGAAACTGAAAAAGTCAGAAATGGAAAATCTGCTTTTCAGATTGTGCGTTATGTTATAATCTAAACAAGTAAAGTACTGCTTCGTCTACAGCACTGAGAAGGACCGGCTTGGAAGGGAATTCAAATCCAAAGAAGCTTATTGGATTTTTCTTGAAATTTAGTTTTTGCCCATGCCAGAGAAACGTATGAGAAAGAAAGTGGTAAAGACTTGAGGGTTTTGTTTTTAAGTTTGCCATCGTTATTCAAGTTTTTAACTTAGCTGAATATAAGTGCTTGACGCAAATGCAAAGTTTTCACTAACGGGGATACTGTGGTAGTTCGCACTCTGTCTACTCAGAAGAGAGAAAGCAGAAAAGAACTCAAAAGGTAAAAGTAAAGTGATTTTTCTCATGTATATTAATCCAGTTTTGTCTCCTTGTGGTCTCCAAGTGAGCTAGATTATCCACACTTGGCAAACATCAGATCTCTCCTCACAGTATTTCCTAAAAAAAACATTTTTTCATGGTCTGACTCACCATTTTCTTTTAACTGCTGTGTGTTTGGCATTGTCCTTTTTAATGGGAGTACTATTGTTGAGGGCATGGATGGCACGCAGACGTGCCTGGTGGACTCTAGTTGGCAGGAATGAGATGTACGTCAAAGAAGGCTTCATGGACAGTAGAGTAGACTGAGAGGTTTGAATTAGACTTACTTTCAGCAGTTGTTTCAGCAGTCTGTTTCTTTCACAAATAGAATTACTTTGCTTGAACAGACACAGGATAACGTAAGGCAGAGGTTTCACCAGCATGGGTCCCTGCCTTGGACAGCATTGCCATCTTCTGGCAACATTAGCAGATTGGCTACAATAATCTCATGAACTACCCAAATTGGATTAAGCAATGTCCTAAATGAATATGGAGATCTCCAGGTTTCATTTGCTGTTTAAAAACCTTTACACCTATGTACAGGTCTCCATTACCGCGTTCCTTCACAGAAACGCCTAAACCTGTACACGAAAGTACAGATGAACAATATGAATTTGATACTTTATTGCAATATTTAGTTGTTTATTGTGATAACAACAAAGGCGCTGCTAAAAGTGAAAAATTCATTACAGTCCTCTTAAATCAGCGCATAGGTCAGAACCTTAAAACAGAAATATGACCCTCAATTGTTCTCTTGAAAAGCACCCAAATATTTCATTTAGTCATATTTATTATTGCTCTTACGGAACCAACAGCAGAAAAAAAATACATTAAACAGCCAAAGTAAATATTTTTGAACCATACTGACAGATTTTGGGGTTTGCAAGCATCATTAATAAGGGTTTATACTTGTTACAATAAATCAAAACTCACCCACCCCTCTCATCTCCTGACTGTCATCAACCAAACCAAACCAAAGTTCCCTGCCTTTAGGTTGAGGCAGCGTGGAACTTAACTTTGTTTTCTTAAGTAATGCAAGACCAGGAAAGTTTCAACGTCCAAAGTGTTGATTAGAGACGATGTGTTGGCTTTGATTATAGTTTCTAGTTCTATTTTCTGACACAACCAGATAGTTTTTTCCTTCGAGGATGTACTTGTACGTAGTTGAAGCAGTGGATGCCATCATCTCAGCATCTACGAAGGTGACAGAAGGTGACATGTCTCCTCAGTGAGTCTGATCTCATAAGGACATTGCAAAGAAATTGAGCCATAACCGATTAGTCTGCTCTGTTGAAATGCAGCCTAGAAAATTTGAGTTTCAGAATGAAACTACCTATAGGCAAATAATATTGAATCAACTACCAGAGGTGCAATCCATGTCGCTTTGGTTTGTTCAGCTGTTTGTTTAGACAGATGAGTCGGCTTCTGAAAGACTACATGGGCACCCTGCGAAGGAGTGCAAACGGTGATTAACGGGATTTGTTGGGTTCTACTTCAATCGCAAACCAGGGTCGTAAGCCAACATGGCGCTGCGGGCTTCGAGCGTGCCGCAAGTGAGTTAAATTTGGTAAAAAAAATGTAAAAATCAGTGAATTATTTAAAGACCTGCGTCACGAAGTGATAGTCTCCATACACAATCAACACGAAATGCAAAAAGAGCTGCGGCTGTCGGAGGGGCAACATTTTCCCAGATGATTTAAAAAGAAATCTATGTCCATGGAAACAAGGCTGGCTAGTTTCCTTGGTTTGTCTGTGTGTGTGTGTGAGCTCACAGCTGGGTTTGCACTGTGCATGCTTGTATGAGTGGGTGGATGAGTGTGAGTGAATCTTGTGTCTTTGTAGAAAGCTTGCTAGAGGTAGTGTAGGTGTAGACTGTATGCATGCGTTTCTGTAGATGATTACCATTACCCCCACACTCCCCCCAAAGCTTCCTTTGGGCTTTGTTTCTTTATGGTCTATTAGCCGTCCTACAGTGGGGGAGCTGGTGTAAAAAAAAAAAAAAAAAAAAAAAAAAAAAAGTGTGTGTGTGTCGTGTGTGTTGGCCTTTTTCTGAGGGGAAATTTCCGGCCCTGGAAGCAGCTCTGTCCTCAGGAATTTCCTGAGTGGGCAGACGTTGCTTCCTGAATAAATGTTGTTGTTGTTATGTATGTGTGTGTTAATCTAAGTGTGTGTGTTCTCCAATGAAAGGGAAACTGTTGTCACACACCAGCTAACGAACCTGAGCGCAACCCCCTTCTCTTCCTGTTCGCGACACACTCCACATGGCGCTTCTGACGTGGGGGTGGTGGGCTTGCTGTTCTGAAAACATCATAAAGCATTCATACACGCACACACACACATAAACAAACAGCCATGCATGCGAGCACCAATGGTGTGGTGATTTCAGACTTTTATAGGAAACGCAACTAAAGCTGCAATAACTGGAAATGCTCTTCCTCTTGTTAAATTTCCATTTAATGGAATTCTTTCCATATGCTTCTTAGACACTTTCCTGCCACAGTGGAAGTGATGTGTTTTTGTTTGTTTGGATTGAGGAAAAAGAAGAGATGAACAGACCACCCACAGTCATTTATACAGCAAAAAACTTGTTCAGGGACTTTTTTCCCCCAAAGATTTTGACACTTTGAAGAGATGGCAGCCTGAGTAATGATGTTCTGCATCTCAGCTCTCATTTCCTCGTCAAATATCCCACAGTGCAGCTTGGCAGGCGCCTTTTTAGTTGGATCTGCTTTAGGGTCAAGACTGAAAATCTGTTCAGAAATGCATTTTAGCAAAGTTTGCATGATCGCTCATGTGCGCTGGGCATGCCTGTGCTGGTGCAAACAGGAACCAGGGGCTTGGCTGTTTCTCCAAGAAAATACTACAAAGCAGCAATGGTGGAAAGTAGGACAAGGAGAAGGTCCAAATGACGAGTGAGATTGAAGTCTCAAAGAAACATGGGTACAAGGTATGATAGAAATATCACACTTGATTAAGAGGATCCATATTAGGATTTGAAGGTAGTCCTGAACTGGGTCAAAGTTTTTTTTTTTTTCTCTGTTCTTTAATTCATCTACTGTTTAAAAGTTCTAGCTTTTTGGTTTTAGCAGGAACCTTCTTTAAGCCAGCTGGGCCGCAGTGCACAGACACACGTGGGACGGGGGCAGGATTGCATTTCTCTCTGCTTCAAACAGCCAGAGAAAAAAACTGCAATGAGTCTGACACTTGGGGCCTTTCAGTGGTAGGAACATTCTACAGAGCAACAGAGAAGATTAGTTAAACGGTCATAGAACTTGAAGCTTTAAAGAAAGAAACACGAGAAACGGCAGCAGAATTTTGACACTAAAATAAGAAAATCTAAATGTAGTCTCGGAGGTTTTAAATTCGAACTCAAAAGATTTTTCAAAGTCTGTGCCATCTGCCAAAAAAACTGAAAACAGGTTACTGTATGTTCCTCTGGATCTACGTGGGAAGCTAATAATTAGCACAACATAGGGGTGGGCGATGTTAAATGTTGAAGGTAAAGAACATGTTGACGATCTGCCAAAGCAGACAGATCGCGATTATTTTCTGTTGGGGATCTTTCTATGCATTGGAGTTTTTTGCCTTAGCTTTACCACATTCATTATCCTTGTTTTCCTTTATCTTCATAAACAAAATTTTACACGGGAGAGATGAACTATTTGCAGCCTTCCAAACTGATAATTCTTTGTTAAAGCTGTCTGTGTTGGGAAGAGCCGAGGTTTTTTTTTATATTTCTGAGAATTTCCGTCTCCCGTCTATCCCAGAAGCTCTGAGTCAGAACCTGACATTCAAGCGTAAATAGGACATTTCTTTGTCTTTTAGACCTTTGTTTTAGTGCCTAATGATTACACCATGACAAGTGTGTGTGTGTGTGTGTTTTTCCATAAAAAAAAAAAGAACACTTACCTAAATAGACTGAATATTATGATCTGAAAAGCGGAATCAGTAAGTGTTTTCCCCATTACTTTAAGGTCCAGTGTCATGTACCATATGTCCGAATAAATTGTTTCATTAGTGGAATTATTGTTGTTGTTAGATTTGACATCACCTACATTAAGATGGGATCAATTAAGTGTTACCCTGTGTTAAATACTAACTGCCTAGTGTTCACCTGAAGAGCAGTGAAGAAGTATCAAATGACCTGTGGGTGTGTCGGTTGCTTCGAGACAAGCTTTGGTTACCAGCCTCCTTTGATGTTGCAGGATTTAAGAAAAAAATTAAGGGGTGGTTAAGGAGAATAATTGGCTTCCGAAGAAAAGGAAGAGTGGCAGTTGGTGCTGAATTCAGGAACCAACTGTACAAGAGCCGACTTGCTCCCACTCTCAACAGCTAACTATCAAAAACAGGTCGCACTACTTCCTGGCCATAAAGATTCGTTGTGATTGATGAGCTGTTTTATGTTTGTTTTGACTGGATGGAGTCCAGTTTCGCCGGACGGGGACAGGCACGTGCATGCCGGAGGAAGCACAGGATGTATTGGGGGGGGTTCTTTTGACTGAAAAGTAAAAGTGTGTGTATGTGTGCGTGCATGTGTAGGGTTTTTTTTTCCCCTGCCACACCCACCTGACTGGGAATTAATGTGATTAATGTGCACAAAGCAAGGCGAGATGAATGCTTAGTAAGAACTAAAGTTAGGAAATGTGTAACTCTAATCCCCTCATGTTCCTGAGTCAGGGTGTCAGTAGGTCACCTCCTCTTTGTCCCTTCCTCCTCCTTCCCTGTATGAAGAAGCAGAAGCCTTTTCTCGTTCAAAATAGTACCCGATATCCCCCATCTTCTGTGTGAGGAGAGGTGGGTGAAAAAGGAGCTCTGAGTTTCTCATTTTGGATATAGTTCATTCAGGTCGAGATAAGTAGAAATTCTCAGTCTGGGAGGCATTTGCATCAGTTATTTCTTTGTTTATTAAGACCTCTGAGAGTCAATGGTTTCTTAGAGAAAATAATATCTGACCTGACTTTCACATTTCAGTGTGACTCAAAATTTGCGATTTGGTTTTCTTTTAGTCTCAACCTGCAGATTTATATTTTGAGTGGTTTCTTTTTCCTCCTTACGTCAGTAACGCATAAAAAAAAAAGAATTTCCAACAAGTTCTTTGAAAGAGGTAGTAGTTTTAAAGCCAAGATTACTGATCGAGCCAGTCAGGGATGAATTGTTGATTGATTCCGATGTCTGGCCGACTTGTATCTTGCATCTCTCTTCAGGCTTTAGCATATCAGTTTAGTGTTTTTCAATTCAATTTTCAATTCAGTTTTATTTATATAGCGCCAATTCACAACACATGTCGTCTCAAGGCACTTCACAAAACTCAGGTACATACATTCCAATTAATCCTAATCATTGAACAGTGCAGTCAGATTCAGTTATTTATTCAATTTGGATAAAAAGTTTTTCTATCTAAGGAAAGGAAACCCAGCAGATTGCATCAAGTCAGTGACTTGCAGCATTCACTCCTCCTGGATGAGCATGTAAAGACAGTGGACAGTCACTGGCGTTGACTTTGCAGCAATCCCTCATACTGAGCATGCATGTAGCAACAGTGGAGAGGAAAAACTCCCTTTAACAGGAAGAAACCTCCAGCAGAACCAGGCTCAGTGTGAGCGGCCATCTGCCACGACCGACTGGGGGTTTGAGAGAACAGAGCTGAGACACAAAGAGAACAAAGAAGCACTGATCCAGGAGTACTTTCTATGGGAAGGAAAAGGTAAATGTTAATGGATGTAGCTCCTTTAGTCGTTTCACCTAGAAAGAAGGAACAGATAAACTCTGAGCCAGTTTTCAAGATTAGAGTCTGAAGAGAGCACATAGAGTTAGTTACAGTAAAAGCTCAGTCAGTAGCTATGTCTAGGAGAGAGAAAGGGTTAAACACTGAAAGACAGGGCCATGTGGATCATCTGTAGAGGGTGAGCATTAAGTTGTTGCCAGCAGAAGCTTGGACGATGCCCCTCTCCAGAAAGGTGTTACAGGTAGACACACAGTCAGGCCAGGTGTAGCTTCTAGGAAGAGAAAAGAGAGAGAACAAAGTTAAAAGCTGAAATAACAGCAAATAATACAAAATTGTAGAGCAGTGTGAGAAAGTAGCGAAGAGGGTGAAAGTGGTCATTATGTCCTCCAGCAGCCTAAGCCTATAGCAGCATAACTATACAGAAAGTTTCAGTTCAGATTATTTAGTTAAACAGCGCTTATTTACAACAATGTCGTCTCAAGGCACCCCACAAAGGGTCCCACTGATGGTCATTGTTATACTAAAAACCAGAATGATTGAGGGTACCTCTCTCTGTCAGACTGATTATAAACATTGGAAAAGAGAAAGGGTCATACAGGTAGCAGAAATGGAGGGTGTGTTTGCACCTCAACCATAATTGAGCCGGTTTAGGCTAAACCTGACTCCCCCTTACTCCATCCAACAGGGAGGGAGGAAGGCTCCATCCCTGATAAACTAAGCCACTCTAACTTTTTAAAAAAGGAAAGTTTTAAGCCTAGCCTCAAAAGTAGGCAGGGTGTCCGCCTCACGGACCAAAACCGGGAGCTGGTTCCACAGGAGAGGAGCCTGATACAATTTCTTGGATTAATGGGATGGATAGTCATAACAATGCTCAAATCATACACATAATTTATTTTAATTTTATATCATATACTGTGTGTTTTGATTTGGATCCTTTTCAGGCCAGTTGGCTTCTATGAAATCTTACAAATTATGACTTGGCAAGTTATATTTTCTGGGGTCAGAAAGCCACATTTTCTTACAGTAAACCATGGGTCATTTGTAGAAAATTACTTTAAACTATCATTTACCAAAGGCAGTATGAGAGATCCCCCTGACAGGAATGAAAGGAAGCAGTTTCAGTCCGAACAACCAAAACTACAAATGGGTAAAATGAGCTGCACCGGTTCTTATTGGAGGACTTAGCTGGGGATAAACTAAAGTTAGCTTGCTAACAATAGTAAATTGATTGCTCATCAGTAATCAATTTTCTTAAATGTAGACGATGACCAAAAAGTTTTCTTGTAAGGTGACAAATACATGCAGCAGTGGGGCACGTGAAACTCACACACTGGTACCATGGTTCTGGAGGGGACCTTAGGAACTCTTCAGCAGAACGGACCTCATTAACTCATCTGGCTGAAAGGGGAAGTTAACGGCTTCTGTAATGCAACAACGAAACAAGATCCTGATGATCTCATCCCCCTCTTTCCCCCATTCATCCCAATTGCTTATGAGTTGCCTTGGCAACTTGAGAGCTGCGTATGTGTATGTGTGTTAGCAAGCATTAGCGGGGGCCTGAGAAACCACAGAGTGAAAATTATGTGTCATCAGAGAGGATTAGGAGCCCACGGTTTAGTCAAGGGTTTGGGCTCCTGCTGCTGTGGCGCTTGAGGGTTTTTTTTTCTCTTCCCAGAGTAAATGCACACACACAGATATGTATACAGGCTCATGAACCTTTTTAATCTGAGATGTGTTCAGCAGGGAGCCTGATGAAACGGAAGCCTCGGAATTGATTTTTGTTCCTGCAACATGCAACAAATCTGGTTCAGAGTTTGTTACAGAAAACGGCATCAAATAGTGTGTGGATGTGTTGAAGGCATGATGCTAGAACTGAAGGCGATCTTCTTCGTTTTCCTCTCTTTTGGTGGCCGCGCAGCGAAGTTTCCACAAATGTTTACATCTGGATTTTTCTACGTCACATGAACAGGGTCTGATCAGGGTATGATCGGTGTTTGGAAATAATGTCGGCTTGCAGCAGCTCGAAGAGCTACGTTCGTACTTGGGATGAAAAAAAATTAAGGTCCCAAACCGGTTCCTCTCTCAAAGTTAAAATTGTCCAGAACATCATGTGACTGTTGGACCTGTTGGATACCGTTTTTCAAGTTAATCAAGTTGTCCGGAAACTTTTAATTAGTTATCTATGACTTCTTGTTTCTCTGTGGTATAAATCTCATGTGATCCAGAGGCCCATCTCAGCTATTCGGGTTAGGCAGATATTTGTTTTCATAAGTCAGGAAATGGCTACAAGGGAATAAATACTCGCCCACCTTTAGAGTCATAGCAATAATTAAAAAGTTTAAACAACCGGAACTGTGACAAACAATGTGGAGACCCTAGTTTATCTTGCCACCGCACATAATGAGGAGGATGGTAAAGGAAAATAGTCTCCAAAGCTCACTGCAGCAAAGAGTGGCATCTTGGGGTCACCAGGTCTCTATTAGATACTATTGACACTCCAGCAGGTTGTTTGGGAGTAAAAAAGTATTTTCTGCCCTACTATCATGAGTATAAAGGCCTCTTTACTACATTTTACTAATAAACAAGAACAAAGTTTATCCTGGGTGGGGCATTTTGTACTCAGTGGAGAATCCCTAGGAAGCCCACATATAGCTCTCCCACTGCGCCATACGTCACTGTAGTAACCATGCCTACCTCACATTTCTGACAAAAAAAGCAAAATTTGTTGGACCTTTCACAAAAAAGCGTTCTGCCCAGATTTGTCAAGAGCGAACTGCAAGAATTCCCAAACCCCAGCAGCCCAGGGTAAGGGATCAAATGTCCCTCTACTTAAGGAGTAAGTAGTGGCCTTTTATGTGTTTTTGCGAATCCCTACTGGGACTTTAATCAGAACTGTTCTTTGGTTTTATGTAAAATATACAGATGGATCAGTGGAAAAGAAGTACGGTGGAGGATCTGTCATGCAATGGGCTTGTTTCTCTTCCAAAAGCTCTGGAAACATTATCATGGACCTCTTAAAAGACCGGGACATCTCAAACAATGACCTGGTGGTTTCTACCAGAAAACTAAAAATGGGACGTCTCTTTTAGAACAATAATGAGGGCCAAGTCAACACAGACAGAAGATCAACCTTCTCCCATTGGCATCTTAGGGCCTGATCATCAAAGATTCCAAATAAGGAGTGCTAAATTGCTTGTGCAAAAGTGTGCGTGTTGCGGGCGAGTTTGCGTGTCCAATGGATAACAGGTGCAAAAGCAGTTTGGACCTCTTGGTTTAATTGAGAGTACTGCGTGTGCTACTGGCTGTCATCATGGACAGTTTCGCAGGGCAGAGTGGCCGTATAAGAAAGATGAAGTTCAAAACCATGGAGTTGGAGGTAATAATAATAATAATATTAAGAAATCTTATAATGCATATTTTAAAAACATTTAAAAGCTTAAGTTAAAAGATTAAATATCAATCATGAAACCTATAATAGGCTGTGCTGTATAATTCATCAGCTTAAAGACACATGGCAATACCAAAGTTTGGTTTTGATAGTTATTTAAGATTCTGCAAAATATTTGGCTGGTGAAGTTTATTCCTAAAGTGGTTGTTCTGAAGACTGACAGCTTGTGAACTTGGCATCGTCACTCCCCAGGTCTAGCAGCCAAGGCTATATATATATTTCGGGAACTATGGGAAGTTAACTTTATGTGGATATTGGTGTTATGATGGAAGTCCTTATGACCCTATTTTATGGTATAAACCATATTGTGCACTTTGCTTACCGTGCAGATTAAGTCCTAGAATAAACAGAAGTTGCCACAGAAATAAGTTAAGGAAGGAATTTGAGACTGGACATGACATCTGGCTCTGGAAACTCGATCTGAGCTCCGGCTTTGTTATCTGCTTCCCTTCCTGTGTGACTTTCCTTCCTCTTCTTGCATATTTGTTTAGTCCTTTTGCTGTTTTATCTACGCTTCCTCAATTTATTGTCTTGACACCCCATCCGCTGCTACTCTCACCACACTTTCCTTTCTGTTTCCTTTCTTCCTTGTTTTTTCTTCTCCGTGTTGCTGTCTCTTACTAAACCTCCCTGCGTTGCTCTCTAGCCCTGTCACAGGAAGTTTCCGGTGTTGCAAAAGCACCCCATGCTGGATTACTTCCTGCCAAAGAACATAGTGGGACACATTTGTTTAGGGCCCCTTCTTCTTCCTCCTCCTCACTTCTTCTGCTACCCCTGCTGCTTCCTCCTTCAGGCCCTGTGCAGATGGCCATGGCAGGCACACGGATCTCAGAGGGGTTTTAGAACAGGCGGAACTGCTCTCTGGCCCTGAAGAGAGCATACCCCAGCCGTGACCTCCCGACCCGAGCTTCACTTCTGCCCGCACCGACTTCACTACTCCCTCAATTCAGCCACAGAGGACCAAAGTACAGCTGGTGCATGTAGTGCAGATGGCGACTTGATTCAGTATTAATAAGTCATGGATGCAGTCAGTAGTATTAAAGCTGATCTGTTTTATGACACAGGAAAGCAACAAATGTGACACATTTTGACGAAATATTTGAACTCGGCTGATTTCTGCTGAGCTCATTGTGTCAAAAAAGCAGAAGCCCAAAAAGGAAATAGGATAAAACCTTTTTTATCCGTAAACTTTGTGGTTGTGAAACACCTCAATGCCATTTGCAGATGCCGATCGATGCGCTGGGGGTCAGAGCTGGGCTTCAGATAACCTAGGCTTCCCCAGGCTTATTGCAGCACTCGGACCACTATCTGAATGTAGACTAGAAGGAAAGGGAAGAAATAGAAGGCTGACAGTCTGGACAGAGTTTCATTTTGTATCGATTGCTCTCTGAAAACTTCCTTTGTTTGACATGTCGGGTGAGCAGAAAGCAAGGGTTGGTGGGGGGGGGAGTGGAAGCAGACTCACGGTTCTTATTACTCGTGTGACAAGTGACACTGGCGGCCAAAGATAACAGCTGCCGGACTCCCAGAGGAAGTGTTTGAGTCCGTCCAATAAGTCAGATGTAAGAAATGAGTTGCTCTGTGGGCGTCATGGATGTTCTGATCAGAGCAATACACGGTTACTGGTTTGGTTTCGTGTGTGCGTTTGAAAGAGAGAAAAACAGTACAGGAAAGAAAGGGGAGGTGAGCCTGAGTCATACTGTAGATCATCAGGTTCCAACAGCAGCAGAAGGGGTTACATGATGAAGCGGCAATATTGTATACTGACTAGGTTAAATACGGCCCAAAAATGTGTTGCTGAATTTATTTGGGTCATGTTCAGTAGAATCGACATTATGGTTAGAAAGCATTTTGGGAATGGCCTTTGTGGCAAAAACAACAAAATTTAGTTGTTTAAACATTTTTTGATTAAAAACAAAGTGCGTGACTTCATAACAAAGGGTGAACCTTTTTTGGAATTTTAATTACAGCTAAATTTTGAAGGAAAATCTCAAGTATCTACAAATGTCAGCTTTCACTCTACCTTTTATAAAGTAGTCTGAATAGTGTAAAATTTTTAACATTCATTATTTTTTTGTCTAAAAGTTTATAAAAAGATCCATTTGTGGCTCAGAGTAATTAAGCTTTTCTCATCATTTTGTACGTTTTCAGGATGTTTCGAACCATCCTCGAGGCAATTCACATCTGATTTTATAAGGGGTCAAAATTTATGAACATTTGTCTTGGCAGTTAAAGCTGCAGTAGGTAACTTTTGTTAAAATGTATTTTTTCCAACATATTTGTTAAAACTGTCACTTTGTCCTGACAGTAGAATATGGGACAGGTAATGTTTAAAAAAATGTAGGCTCCTCTTGCTTCTCCCAGTGGTCCTACTGCCATTTGCAGAAATACACCGCTCCCAGTCATAAACAACCAATCAGAGCCAGGAGAAATGTCTTAGCAGTGTTAATCACGCTTGTGTACGCGCTGCTCACACCCCTCCTGCACACAGCGTGTACCGTGGTTCAAGCTCAGGATCTCCGGTGTGCTGCAGCTGTGCTAATGATTTGAGGACCGGGTCTGTCAAAGTATGGGCAGGCCATAGTCAATGTAAAACATATTGTTGATGTTTCGTCCCTACCAGTAAATGTGCCATAGCTGTTTATCCGCTGTCATCGTTGCGCCGTGGAAGGAGGACTATAGCATAGCGGAGAGCAAGGGGGAGGGACCTGTATGGTGTGCTTGTTCAAATTTTGTCTGCGGTTTTCTCAGAACTCCTCACTGCAGCTTTAAGTAGTTTGATACGTTCTAACTACAGATATTCATAAAAATATGAACAAAATGTATTTTGGAAGTAGTTTAGGGCAAAATGGCAACAGGTGCGGCTTAGAGGAGAAGTTAGAGTAAAGTTCCAAAAATGTTACATTTGTCGGAAAAGTCGTGTTGGAGACGGAACAGAAAGAGGTAGCCTAGCTAGCTGCTGCTTTTATACAAGGATGACAGAACAGGAAACTAATCCCACCGTATAGCAGTTTGGGTGTACGCTGTGTTCTAGAATTTCATGTAATATGTGTTGTTTGTTTACTTAACACTAGATTTTCCCAACCAAACAATGTGCTTACTGTAACACGGTTCATAGACCTTGTTTCAAATTGTCCAGTGTAAAACAGCGCAAACGTTTGGTTGGGGAAATGTAGAGGGAAAGGAAGGGAATGTTAGGTGGAAAAATGACAGTTATTTAATTCCTGTTTTTTTTTCTAGTTATTTTAATCCTCAAGTCCTGCTTTTCTGTTTGCATTCGACCTTTACGCTTTTAGCCATCAAAATCAAATCCTAGACTAGCTTCATCACTATTTGAGCAATTCATTTTAAGTGATTTACCATCAGCCTGTTGGAGACCAAAGATAAAAGTGTGACTTAACCTGGCATCATTATAAGCCATACCGCTAGTAACTCATTTTCATTGTTCCTTTTGTGAATAAACAATTATTAATAACTCTGTTATCTCGATTGGAGTAAAAACAACTTTGAGACAAACACAGGTGAGCAAGGTGTTTCAGGCAATATCTGATTTTACAAACTGATCTCATCTGAAACTGCCCACATAAATTCGTTTGATAGCTTTTTGAAAAAAGGAGCAAAACTTAATGGGCAACAATATAACGCTCAGAGATTTAGAAAGGGTGTGATTTAAAAAGGTTTTGCTCTCACCTTGTAGCATCAGTAATGGACAAAATGAAATGTATTATTGTAAATGTGTTAATTAAAAAGTAAAATCTTTCCTGCATAAAATAAAAAGACAAAAAAGAAACTCGGATCCCGTAAATTAGAGCTTCTGCCATGACAGAATGTTTCTGTCATTGCAGGGTCATTTTTTCCTTCCAACTGTATTTTCTGTACTTTCTCTGGTGGCTGTAAATGATTTTTGATCAGTAGTATAGATGTTTTCCACTCTTGTTGTACTGGCAGTGAAAGAAACATGACGGTGTGAAGAAGGCTACTGTTTAACTTGTTTCCTTGCTCATTTTTCCTGTCATGCGTGTCTTATCCTGAAGACAAACCAATAAACCTTCCACCCACTGAAGTGCCTCTTCAGGGTTAAGAAAATAAAAGAGCAGAACATATTGTAGCACATTATATAAAATAATCATCTTGAGGTTTTTTTCTTTTACACCCTCCCCACCTTTTATGTGTTTGATTCATTCTGCATGTTTCCTTTTAATCTTTTATTCTAAACTCTTCTCTGACTCTGTCTCCCCCTTCATCTTTTTTTTCTTTATCTCTGCTGCCATTCCCGTAATCACTCCCTCCTTTTGGCTTTTATCTCCACTTCCTCAATATCCTTTTTAGTGCCTCCTTCCTCCCTTACCCTCCCCCTCCCCCATGCTCTCCTTCCTGCCTTTCCTTCTTTCTTCCTTCCTTCCTCTCCCCTCCAGCACCACCACCACCACCTCCCCATCCGTCTGCTTCTTCAACACTGAACACATTTTTCTTTTTCTCTTCTCCTTTCCACTCTGGTTTGTTTCTGTCCCAACACACCCTGATTTCTTCTCCTTCTCCACCTTTAGGTCTGCAGCCAGTGTTTTGGAGCCGGGAAGACGTGGCCCAGTGGCTGCGATGGGCTGAGAAAGAGTTCGCGCTGCGGCCCATTACCAGCGGCACTTTTCAGATGAATGGCAAGGCCCTGCTTCTCCTCACCAAAGAGGACTTCCGCTACAGATCCCCTCACTCTGGTACTCCTGTTGTATACACATCTTGAAATAGAAGCAGACTCCCAGCTCAGAATCTGTCAGGGAAATGTTTTAAGAATGAGTCAGTGCTTTGGATGATTTTATTGTCCGACCGGAACAGGGCCCACTCTGGAAAAAAAAGATTTAGAAACTAGAGAGGAAACACAATCACAGATCATGAAAGCACTTGGTGGAAAATAGTTCCAGCTATTTATATACTATAAAACCAGGGAAAACATTTGTTTAGCCCTACTTTACCAGAACTGTTAGGTTAATTTCTTTTTAAAGTCATCTGTTCTTGTGCATATTTATATCAAAGTTGCTTTTTGCTAAAATAAAACCTCCAAAATGGAAAAAAAAAAAAAAAAAGAAATTGATAAAGCCAGCATGAGCCGATGATGCGAGGTGGCAATGTGAGGCGACAGCCGAGGGATGCAGCTGCTACCACGCGGCTGCTGGGGGAGAGGAAGTAGGAGACGGTTCTTCAGGAAGTAGAACGCAACCTCAACTGTCGCCCGAGCAACACCAGCGGGCAGGCGCCGGAAAATAAAGCGAAAAAAGTGAGCTGATTTCCTCATGCTGCTTCTGTTGTCTCTCATGAAGATCTTGACCTTGGAATTTTCAGGCTCCAAACAGCTGCTGTGGGATGTACAGTAGAGACCTGCACGGGACTGAGTTTTCAATCCCGGTCCCGCCCGATCCCGCCCCTACCTTTTCTTCAGCGCTCCGAGGCCGAGCGAGACTGGACTGACAGGCGCTGAAAGGCCGCAGTATGTCACGTGACGCGCGCGAGAGGAAAAGTAGCTGAATAAGTAGATCAGGTTATGGTGTTTATTGGGCTGTTTATAAAACGTTTTTTTACAATGGTGATACTGAATCATTACAGTGTTAATTATTACTTATTTTTGAATTTTGAAGCGGGTCCAAATGTCCGACTTCCTTGCTCTATTCAGTAGGTTGTATTGCCCTTCTCTAATTTTCGTTTCCACAGAAGCCACTGTCTCCTTACCACTCTCCATGCTTTGTTGTTATGTTGCCTCACTCTCATTCGGGAGTCGGGACCGATGTGTTTTGGTCTGACCGCCGAATCCCGCCCGAGACTACGTAAATCCGGCCCGACCCCGCGACATTTGTGTCGGTTCCCGCCCGATGCAAGTCTCTAATGTACAGTACTGTGCAAAAGTTTTAGGCAGTTGTGAAGAAAATGCTGTAAACAAAGAATGGTTTCAGAAAAACAGCCAGAGTTCATATGAACTATCTTCAGCGTAAAGAAGAACAAGACTTACTGGTGGTGATGGTCTGGCCCCCACAGAGCCCTGATCTCAACATCATGGAGTGTGTCTGGAATTACATGAAGAGACAGAAGGATGTGAGAAAGCCTCCATCTACAGAAGATCTGTGGTTAGTTCTCCAAGATGTTTGGAACAACCTACCACCCAAGTTCCTTCAAAAACTGTGGTAAATGGACTGAACTTATTTAGCGCTTTTCCAGTTATACAGACCAATCAAAGCGCTTTGCACTAGAGCCACATTCACCCAAACGCACTCACTAACGCTCACACATTCATACACCGATACGCAGATCGGTAGGCAACTTGAGGTTAAGTGCCTTGCCCGGGGGCACATCGACATATGGCAGGAGAAAGCTGGAATCAAACCCACAACCTTCTGATTGCAAGACGACTACTCTTCCTACTCACACCAAATATTGATTTGATTTCGATGTCTCTTTTGTTCATTCACTGCATTTTGTTGATTGATGAAAGTAAATGATTAACACTTCCATTTTTGAAATCATTCTTTGTTTACAGCATTTTTTGACACCTGCTTAACACGTTTGTACAGTACTGTAGTTCGAGATCAAGGCCATAGAAGACAGCACAGCTTTGATAAATCTGGAAATAAGATAAAAGATAAATCCACCTCCAAAGATGAATAAAATGCGACATTTTCTTGATCATATTACTCCTAATACTCAAAATAAAAAGTTCTCCAAATTAATTCTCGCTTTACCTTCACTTTTAAACAATTTTGAAATTCGTAGTTAAATTTAAATGAATCACACCTGTTGCTCGTTGGAAAAAAAAAGATTTAAACTGCTATACAAACAACATTATTACATTATTGAATCTTGCTGTTATTTTATCCATAACATTTATTGTAACTCTGATTCAGACTTAAGCAACATATTTAGAAGGGAAACTTTCTTATTACGCATTGTTGCTGTTTGTTCCTTCAGTTACACAAGGACAAGAAGTCCATATTAGCGGGTTAATCACTCAGGCTATTTGCTCTGGTAGCCAGGCCGCAATTAGCTGCTTAACAAATATGCTTTCCAACTAGTTTCAAAACAGCTTCACCTGAATAAAAGTGATTGGCAGGGCTCTTTCAGTTCCACACTGTGGTTTGTTGTATCACAATGACTTATAAAACTGGGCAAAGTGTTTTAGAGAACTGTTGTCTTTCCCAGACGTGATTTATGAACCAGTGCATGCTAAACGATTTGGGATTTTGGAACAGAATCTCTGGGACTTTGACATCGAACCAGCATTATGAGCCACTGGGTCTAATCGTGTCACCTGCTTATAAGCAGTAAAAACAGTATATGAAGACGCGTTTGCATAGATTACACTATTAGTGAATTTTATAATTAGCTGTGTCATGTTTTCAATGGCTTCTATTTGTTCTACATCAAATCTACCGTTTTTGAACATTTCTAGATAAAGTATGTGATTTTCTGCACAGGCTTTGAGGCCGGTGAAGTGACCATGAGAGCTCACCTCATTTCCATTTCATCTGTGAGCAAAGAAATCTCACATCCAAGTCATCGATGAGGGAAAAGTGGGGGGAAATGGATGTATGATCTTCACCAGTCATATTAGTTGTTTCTTACACGAAGCCTGGGTCATAATGTGAATGAACTAAAATGGAATATAATTATTTCTTTAACATGTCAGACTTAGTAGTTGTTTACAGCCTTTGGTTAGTGGTATCAGTCTAAATGTGATTTTAGGGAAGAGAGCAATGTTCTGGCTTGTGATGCATGTATTTCCTCCTCTGTATGTTTATAGGCGTCCCGTTCCCATAAGTCTCTGTGGTGTTTCATGCTTCCCTTTGGAGAAGCTCCAAGAAGGATGTTTTTCCTTATCATTAAAAATGTGGCTATGACAGACGGAATAACTTACATCATGGCGAATGTTAGCCATAAAGCTAATCGATTATCAGACATCGTAAGAATTTAAAATATCAGGGCTCCTGTTTACATCTTCAAAAGGAACCTTTTACTTTCTGTGCACATTTCGTTTTTTACAAACGGAGTATTTCAGATAAAGGAATCAGAGAAAAGAGCAGGAAGCAGGAATTTTCCCCTCACTGTGACTGAGGGCCAGAAAGTGAGAACTGAAAGGGTTAGGTGGGTGTGTGTGTGTTAGTGTGTGTGTGCGTGTTCACCCTTGCTTCCTTTATGAGAATCATTTCCTTGTTATGGTAAGTCTTTAGCAAAGCAATTCAGAGTGTGAGTGGGATGAGCGTGTGTTTGTGAGACCACATTGACTGTACCTTTGGTTGCTCGTGTAAATGTTCTGTCACACCAGGTTGAGGCTGGAAATCATTGAGTGGACTTCCTGCTCAGGCTTTGTTCCTGCTGGCGGACACTACTACTATATGAGCAGGAGAGTGCCAGGATCGTATAAGGCAACGGTCTTTTTACATGTTAACAGACTGTAAATTCCAGTCTCTGTTTTTGGCCTGATCCGTTTTTGTTCATTCGTATTCAAATGCTTGAAATTGTCCGATGGTCAGATCAAAAATAACCTGAATACATTGAAAAGTCAGTGTTCAAATGATGATTTACATTAAAAATGGAACAAATCTATTCAAACCATGGTCCTGTGTGGAAAAAATAATCATCCCCCAGGAACTATTTGGAAGGTGTGCCACCCGTTATTCCTGCTGTAAAACAACGCTTTCAGAAAAGAAACACGTTGAAAGTAAAGCAGGGTGGTGGCAGTGTGACGGTCTGGTCTGGTTTACTGCTTTAGGATGTGGACAATTTGCTGGAATTGACGGTACCATGAATTCTGCTCTTCTGCAAAAGATCCTGAGTGTATACTTGTTTTATGCTGCAGGATGATAACCTCAAGCAAACCAGCAAGTCGACGGCTTCAAAACAAATGAAGGTTTTGGAGTAGCCTGGTCCAATTACGATGCTGGAACATGACCTTGGACAGGCTCTTAATCATCAAAAACCCTCCACTGTGGCTGAATTAAAACCATCCTGCCGAATGGACCAGATTTCCTCCACAGTGATAAAAGACAGTTATTGCAAAAGCTTGAGGGCAGTTCGGGATATAGAGATATAGAAGAACAGCATTCAAAATATTTCCTAGCCTTCCTGTTGTGAAAGATCATTCATCATTCGTATCAGGAGTAGAGGAGAGCTCAAAAGGATAAAACAGAGAAACCTTCATCTTCTCTATTGTCTTGCTCTGTGTTGCAGCATAAATGAACTGTAGACATGTCTCAACTTGTGCTTCCCTTGTAAATAGCTTATAACATAAATGTTCTTCCTCAAACTCCATTGTTTTACTCCTCTCTGATCCTAAAAATAGCTAACTTTACATATTTACTTCACTCAGTAACGTTGTCCACACCAAAGACTGGTTGGTTCTGTGCATTCACGATTGTGCAATTGGAAATTGAGCTGATTTTTTTTTTTTTTTTTTTAGTTTCGGACTGGCCGATCAACGGCCAGGGCCAATCAAGCGGAATATAAAAATGCTCCAGAGCATCAGCTGATTTCTGGGAGCATTTCTTGTTTTATTTACACAGCTTTGTCTACGTTTTATTTAGACAAGAAGAAGAAAGTTTTTCCTGCCCTGATAGCCCTGACCTGAATTCATCCAAATCAGTATTGGTAAGGCAGAGTCACTGTACAAACCTATGGTTTATACATCTTTGCAAATCATAGCTTCACTAAAGCCCCTTTTAGGCCCGTTTCGTGGCACCTATCAACAGTCATACACATACCAGTCACTTTTACATTTTATTAAATAGAACTGTGGTTTCCTACAGCCAACACAATGAACAGTCTCCTTAGATGCATTAATATTTACCCTTCCGAATGGATTTGATTACACATTAAGTCAGGGATAACGCCCACATCCTCACAAAAGAAAGGTTTCCTTTGAAAAGGTCATAGAATCATAATAATTAATGTAGGCACCAGAATAAAGATATACCAAAGTTTTAAAACTGTACGGTTTCCATACCATTACAATGTTCAGTCAAACCTTTCCTACAATTTCAATCCCTTGTAATGAGATGCCGGAGAAATTGCTGGATTTTTATCTGACTGTGAACATATGCCCTTTTTTCCACTGGTTTGATTTGGCCCTGCTTGACTCCACTTGGCTCGTTTTGCGAGCATTTCCATTACTGTTTTTTCAGAACCGGTAACTAGTGTTTTGGTTCCTGCTCCTGAGTAGATACGACAGTGGCTGAGTGGGGACTACATGTGAAAATATAATTTTTCTATTAACAAATTATAAACCACGCCTGAAGGCTTGCAGAAAAGAAGGACACACCAGCCTTCTGAATTACATGCAGGCGGAGCGCTGTATTTAATATCATGCTAAACCAGCTGATACACTTAAAATCAGCTGTTCAGACGCACACACATTTTCTCCAAAACACACAAAACAATACATGAAACATGAAATTTATTGGCCGTCCTTAAGTGAACCACCGTCTGCGGGCGGAGAGAGGGGACCTGTAATCAGACTGCCTGCATCGGATGAAACGGGAGGAAGTCTCCGCTGAACCCGAGGAACACGAATGTCCAACATCCATCCTTAAACTAACTTCACCGCGGCCCCAAGTCTGTGGTTTTGCGCTTTTATGTCCTTGTCCTCATTATTGCTATGGCTGAGATAGAAACTTACTCATAACGCCCAAAATTGTAACTTCCTAAGGCAAACTGCAGCATTACAAGTCCAGACGGCAGCATCTCTCCTCTCTGCTTCTCCTGTCACATCCCCCTCACATCAGAACCCCCGAGCCTTATTGAAGAAGTTCTAGCTGGGCTGTGGTCAAGATACTGATCCCAGTGGATCATTGTATATATGAAAAAACATATATAAGACATTCCTACATATAGAATGAGACAAATATTATTAGTAATTAGTTTTTTATTTTCTATTTAATTCAAATTTTTTACCATTTCATGCAGATTATTTTAATGTGACAATGTAACACAGTAAGGTTTATAGCAACACAGCGCACTGCACTGAAGTCTGGAGGCGGGGCTTCAGCCGCCATTGCTTCAGCTGTCTCTGGGTCAGTGGAAACACAACTGGTACCATACCAAGTAGAGCGAAACCGAATGGTGCCGAGCCACACTGGCTAAAATGAGCCAGTGGACAAGGGGCAACGGAGTCAGGCAGCGCTGCCCCTCATTTCTGAACACTGATGGTCTGCTGGCTGGAAAAAGGCTTATTCATTTGTTTATTTGACAGCAGGTTATTGTAAGAGAAAAAGGGTTGAACAGGTTCGAAAGGATTTTTTTTTTAGTATCATTTTTTTCAATACGTTTGTACAATATTTTACTAATTTAATGTTACTGTTTGCTTGTAATTTATAAAAGTGCTGCTGGAATGTTTCATATCTAAATCTATTACAAAAACAAACACAAGAATGGGTATTCTGCACTAATAATGAGTAGTCTCTTTCCGATAGGCTGAGAAACAGTGAGGCAGTGATATTGCAAATATTGGTTATAATGCAAAATGAATGTTATGAACTGATTGTAGTATATTCTACAGGTCCCAGTCAATAATGTCTTTAAGAGTTTGGTGTGGACTGTGTCTCCTGTAACATTGCTTGTTTGATTAGCCTTATGCTAAATTCCCCTCCTGAGTCCTTGTGCCATTATTGCTCAAGCCCCAGAAAGTTTGAGCAATAACGGCAGCATAATTTGGCTGGATCCTGGAAAGCACAGAGAAGAAGAAGGGGAACCGTATACTGTGTTTGACGACACTGCTAATGTCCCATGTCATGCAGGCGTGAAATGTCCACGGGAGGCGTATGGTAACCTATGACCTTTTGCTTTCTGCAGGGGATGTCCTGTATGAGCTGCTTCAACACATACTGAAGCAGCGGAAGTCCAGTGTGTTTTGCCCGTCTGCTTACTTTCCTGGGAACTCTTTCCATTCGCTGCCTGAAAGTGCGGTGCAGCACCTGAAGCTCGAAGGTTTGTCTTCCAAACAGACACTAGATTCATACTTCATGCATTCAGCTCAGATTTCCTCAGTATAGAGACTATTATTAAACATCCCTATTTACCTTCAAAATTACTACCAATTGAAATATTTATTATGGTGTCTCTCTAGTTTTTCTTACAAATATTAACTAAAACTATAAAGGTTACTATCCCCAATTACTCTTCTAGCATTAATTTAAATGTAAAACAGTCGTGTCGATGCACTGCAGAATGACCTACGAGCCACATCGAGCTTCTCCTTCCTCCGGTGTCTGATCGGTAGAGTGGAGCACAGCAAAATGATGAGAGCGGCACCGTTTGATGACTGAATGACATGGGTTTCAGTGAAGTGGAACAGTGTTCTTAAGAATAAACTACACAGATAATCATTACTACAGAGCCCTAACACTTAAAACCTAAAGCCAGAAAGTATCTGACAACATCTGACTGAGAGAACATACAGCTGTGCTTGTGCACAATCCAGTAATAACTACAGAAATAACAGACTTTCCCCCCCCCCAACTTATATGAAAGATTTGAAGTGTAAAGCTGCTGGTTTATTTGCACCAAGACGTTTAAAATGCAGCTGCATCTGGATCTGTGTGGTTGGGTGAACCACAGCTTGAAAGCAAAACCACAGCATTCACGTTTCCACAAAAAAAGGTAGAAATTGCTGAACGTGATCACACTACAGATCATAGACGATCGATAGGTAGACAAACCTCTACCTATTGATTCAGTCATCAACCAAAATGTGTTTGAATTGAAAAAAGTTGTTTATTGTCAAGCATTGCCTATTTTAAAAAAGTGGGTGGTCAGGGTACTTTTTTTACCTTTTAATCAATCAAATTCATTTTTTTAATCGAACCCCACCACTGTAAAAAAATGTTTGCATCTGACCTCAAGTTTTCTACATTAACTTAGTATCATGACTACTGAGCTGCCATAAGTTTGTTGCAAAAGTTCAAAAACGTTTTTTAGTAGAACAGCCTAAAATTCAGCTATTTTATTTGTTTTTAAAGCAATATGCTGAGCAGAAAAGTTCAGTTATTTAGGTCTGATCAATAGTTTTACTTGTGGTTAAGTTTACTGTAATCAAAACTAGTTTTTTGAAATGTAACACTATACTACCTATAGTGTTACATTTCAAAAAACTAGTATAGAAATAACAGCGGACCCTTGATGCTCTTCCTTCGCCCCGCCACCAATCTGAGCCCCAGCTGTTCGACGCACCTTCTAGTTCACACCCATGTCTAGGAAAGACTGTCCACTGTCAAAACATCAAGGTATAAATATGACATCATTTGGAGTTTACTAAATGTAGTTATAGTTCAGGGTTAGGGTTCAGGCCTGAGGGCACTTGTTTTCCGTCGTATACTACTCCAAAAAGCCAAGTCTAACCTGATGCTTGTTGCTAACAACAAATTTGACCTTATTTAGCCACCTTAATGTTTTCTACAGGATTTTGGCTAGTTTAAGTTAGGTTACTTTTACAGCTGCCTTCTGTATAAATGTGTAGGCATTGATTTAATGAGGTAAAAAAGAAACTGCTAGTCATTTTTGAAGCATT
Source organism: Crenichthys baileyi (assembly GCA_036173005.1). NCBI lineage: Eukaryota > Metazoa > Chordata > Actinopteri > Cyprinodontiformes > Goodeidae > Crenichthys > Crenichthys baileyi. Next base: position 147,334 of record JAHHUM010001544.1, read on the forward strand.
TTGTGACGAGCATGTTGTTTTCTTGGAAAAATCAAGGAATGTTTAAATAGTTGGGTTAGCAGCCACAGGGCTTCCCAGAACTCCTCTTCAGCTTCTGAGAGATGTCCAGCTAAACTCAATTATCACTAGTTTAAGGTAACAAACATCTCTGAAAGCCTGGCAATTATCACCTGACCCCACATCTGAAGCCAGTAGTTAAAGACTACTGGTGTGGTGTCTGGTTTTAAAAAGGTGTGAGTAGAAGAATAATCTCTCATCTTATAAGCGTAAAATGCAGCAGCAGTCATTTCTAATCAACTATTTACAGAAACTCTACATTTCACAGAATCGTACGTGGAGTTTTAAAAACCAAACTACTAACAAAGCCTGAAAATCATGTAAAAGCGAAGAACAAGCTCCTAATCCGGGTCAAGTCTTCGGTTACAACAAGCCTTTTGCGTCATACTCGTAATACAGTAACCCCTTTTTTCTGTCTTCACAATTATCATTTAAGATTGATCGTAGCACCTTGTAGAAAACAGTGCATTGCATTTCAAAGTGATGCGGCTCAGTGATGCTTTTGGTTCCTTCCACATCACCAACAACTGCATTTTAAACATTCCTCTCAGCTCTGGTGCCAGTTGTTTAAAACGAACAGAAATCTGTAATGTTTGAATGCCCAAGCGAATAGGCAAGGTCATAACATTGTAAAGCAAAGAAGTGCAACGCAGCACTGTGAGTCCTGTTCGACTACCTTTTTCATTGCATTCAAGGAAGTGCTGGCAAAGTCTGGTGATATACCTGAAACCGCTTCCTGGCTCAGGTCTAAGAAAATGTGACTCTGCAACAATCAGATAGGCCTGAGCCGTAACTCAGATGTCGACAGTAAAATCTGCTCCACCAGGAAGTTCTGCTTTAGTTAAACAATAAAAAGTGCATGCAAAGTGACTGATTCACCAGCTGCAGTGAGTTCCTGCTTTGTTTTGGTGTCAACGTAATTAATTTTCCTGCCAAACCAAATAATTCTTGTTCCTGATCACTCGCTTTCAGGTACCCTGGAAGGTACGCAAGGCGCTCATTCAGGAAGCATATTTTTCGTAATGTTTCAGAGAAATCAACAGCATCAACATTGTTTCCACACGCTGAGTCATTTCCCTCTGTTAGGGAACATTCCAAGAAAATAAGCTTTTTCTATCGAAGAGCATGGTTTAAAGAAAGAACCATTTAAGCTCTGTCCAGCACCGCATTTACCATTAACTGTCAGTGAACCTGTTCACTTCTCAAATACATTTACACATTTCATTGTTTTATCCAGTGATATCTGCTTATATATAAAAGAGGGTGTAAGTCTAGAGATAATTTGGTAGAAACATACTTCAGAGGGAAATACGTTGTTGAAACCTTTGCTTAATAAATGCAGTAAAATTGTCTGAGGGTGTTCCTAATGCAGCAAGATGATTGAAAGTGAGTGTTCACTCATACTAATATTCCTCTGTTCTCATTCCAAGCTCAATGGTGAGTGCTGGTCATTTCACCTCCAAGACATGTTATGCCTTTGTAGTTTTCATACCTGAACTGGAGCCGTCTACCTTCCTTCCCCCCTCATTGTATCCTTCCTCCTATCCCCCTGTCCTGCCTTCCTTTATTTATTCCTTGTGACCCGACTCCCACCCCCCATTGTCTTTTCCTTCCTTTCTTTATTCCTCGTGTCCTTTCCCCTGCCTTTCCTTCCTTCCCTATCCTCATGTCCTTCTGTACTTCCTTTCTTTATTCATTGTGTCCTTTCTAGCTGCCATTCCTTCCCTCTTCCCCTTTCTCATGTCCTTCTGTACATCCTTTCTTTATTGCTTGTGTCTTTGTTCCCTTCCACATCATTCTTGATTTGTTTCCTTCCTTCCTTCCTTCCTTCCTTCCTCTCTCTCTCTCTCTCATGTCCTTCATTTCTTTCTTGATGATAGGAAGGGACAAAATAACTGACTTTATATGGGTGGTCTGTTCATCACATTACAGAGTAGTTGGACTTTATATCATTACACTGTTTAAGACATTAATGAAAGTTTTCATTCATTCATGAGGAGTGAAAATAGACAGAGTTGTGATTTGCAGGCAGCAGAATTTGGGTGGTTCTCTTCCAGGAAAATCCCTGTCCACACCCGAAGATATGATCTCCAATTATGGGAAAACACTCCCATGGGTTAGGGATCAGTCTCTCACCTGTACACATAGACAAAGCCCTAACCGTGTCTAATAATATTAATAATTTAAGATCACTGTTGAAGGAAAACTCTGATGTTTCTTCCTTTGTAAAAAGTCTATAGGTAAAACAGTGTTGCTTAACCCCCCCCCCCCAACTCCTCTGAGAACTGATCAGGCTCAGTCTCACAGTGTGACATCAGTGACATCTAGTGGAATGTTTGTGTATATGATCCTAACATGGCAGGTTGTCAGAAACCTACGATAATGAAAACCTTGACTTCCCAGCAGTCTGGAAAAATATCCATAACCAGGAACATATTAGTGATGCGTCCCTGTAGGATCACTTTCTTGTTCCATTAAATACTCTTTAAACCATTCATCCATGGGTTTTTTTCCACAAAAGCGGTTCTACTGTGTTCCCCTATTTTGTACCTATTGAATGTCCTTTCATCCCTTCCTACCTCTGTCTTAAACCTGTAAGTACATAATTGTATCCCCATCTACTTCAGTCTTTGAGTACAGTTCTCCAAGGCTGGGACAGATTGACACAAAACACCCTGCGGTGGACGATTCCTTTTTAGTTTGGTACCAAAAGTACTGAACTGACCCAGCACCCTCTACATGAAGGCCAGATGGCACATGCCAAAAAAACTATTTAATTTTTATAATCAAATCTGTGGAGGATTCATTTTTTGGAAGATTGACTTGTAACAAAATGAATGGAGAGGATGTGGAAGAGCCAGTGATCCAAAGCCAATTTTATCACCAGTTTTTATAAAAACGAAATGAAAAAGTTCATGATTCCTGATACACTGATTATTAGTGTGTACATATGGTTTGACCAAAGATTGAAACTGGCAAAGACTTTCTGACAGAGACAATTATGATGGTTTCTTACAATCAACCATAAAGTTGCTACAGCTGAGTATACAGGGAATGTGAACACAAACCCAAATATTTCTAAAGTCCTGATCAGGCAGGAACCAAACAACCAGCAGCAGAGGATACTTGTAGTTAAGATCTGGTACAGGTACGTTAAGACAGAGCAATAATAAGGACGATAAGCTTTCTTATTACTGAGATTTAGAACAGTATAAAAATGAAGTTTACAGTTCAGGAGCCTTGCATTCAATTATATATTTGTGTACTTGGATGAACTTTATGCTCACACCTGACAAAGAGCTTATTGTTAAAGATGCTTAAGGAAAATTGTTGCAATTGTTTTACCTTCAATTAATATTTAGTAAAATAAAATAAATCCATGTAACTAAAAAACAAATATCTGTGCATCCTCAGAGACGGTACGGCGGGCACCACGTGGTACAGAACCTCTCCCCCAGAATCCACCAACCATCGAACTGCGGCACCGTCGCTCTCGCTCACGCTCCCCCCACAACCCAACTCCCAGAAGATCCCCGCCCGAGCCCAACCGCCCTCGATCCGCCAACGAGGACCATCTCCAAACCTTCTCACAGCTGCCTGACAGCAACCACCACCTGCCGGAAGAAATGTACCCCTTGTCTGTGTCTCCGGCAGCACCCAACGGCCCCTGCGCCACGCCCAGAGAAGCCCCGAGCCCGGGGCTCCAGGAGGCAGGCCCTCCTCGCGTCATTCAGCTCATGCCCAGCACCATCCTGAACCCTTTGCTCCTCAGCCCGAACAGAGTTGGCGGGGGGGCCGGCATAGACTTCAGGCACAGCCGCGTTGGACCCCCCTCTCAGGTGGTGATGGAAAATGGGCGCGATAGCAAGGTCCATGTTCACCATCACCAGCTGGCGCAGCAGCATCTGCTGCAGCATCAGCAGCAGGAGGAGGCCCTCTACAGGAACCACGTCATCATGCCTGTGTCTCCTCCGGAGGAGCAGCAGATGCCCATCGGGCGGATAGCAGGTAAGATCTACAGAGCAGTTTCTGTCCTTCATACTAAAACACAGTGGAAACTGCATCAGTTCAGTCAGAGTTCCCCCTGTCTACTGTTCGCAGATTGCAGGCTGCTGTGGGACTACGTCTACCAGCTCCTTTCAGACAGCAGGTACGAGAACTACATCCGCTGGGAGGATCCCGACAGTAAAGTCTTCCGCATCATGGACCCGAATGGCCTGGCCAGGCTCTGGGGCAACCACAAGGTAAACACACAGTTTTCTGTCCTTATGAGGATTATAGAATTGTGGAACCCAATCCAAACCCTAACCAAACTAATAGAAATTACACTCTGCCATATAGAGGACTGGGCTCTGATCCACAGAAAGTTTAAAATCCAAAAATAGAGGTGCCCCTAACAATCCATTTAAATAAATGTAACATATGCACATTTAAAATGTTTCTGTACTTGCTTTCTAGGCACCTTTTAATCAGTGAGTCAGACGTGACACAGAGGCCCACTTTTTAACTCTGAAGAGAAGAGAGGAACCAGAACTCTGGGTGATTTCGAGGGAAATGGTCCCTCTCTCTGTATGATCCAGTCTTACAAATACTGTAAGAGTCTGCCAAAGTCTGTTACATAAAGAAATAATTGTGCCTCTGGTGACTTTCTTTCTAAGCATGGGATTTTTTTCCCCACTGAAAGAGACAAATTTGAGGAATTCCTTTCAGAGTGAGATTATGTTACTGCAATGAAAGAATAATTTAGTGATAGCAGGGGTCCTTGAAAAGTCTGGAATTAGTTTTTTGCATTTTTCAGAGATCAGTATTGAAAAATGCTTGAGCTTCCAGAAGTTATTCTATTATATTTTCTAAACTTCACTTTTTTCTCTTGGAAACAAAAGACTTTAAAGGACTTTCTTAGGTTCCTTCCTCTTTTCCATGTCTTCCATCCATCTGTCCTCGCTCTCTCCCTCGCATCTGTCTTTTCTTTCATGTGTTCCTTTCTTTGTGACTTGCTTTCCTTTCTCCCTCCACCATGCACTTACTTTTGTCCATGTGTCCTTTCTTTCTGTGTCCTTGCTTCCTTTCCTCCTCTCTTATGTACTTTGGTTCATCCTTTTTTCCTCTCCAATGTCCTCCTTTTCTTTTAATGTGCCCTTCCTTCCTTGTGTCCATTCATTTTGTCCTCATTCCTTCCTTCATTCGTTCTTTTTTTTTTTCTTATTTCCGTCTTTATGTACATAATGCAAAATGTCAAGCACAGTGGTGGACCAGTCATGGTTTGGGCTTGCTTTGCAGTTTTACGGGCTTCCTTTGGACACCTTGCAGTCACTAAAGTGATCATGACCCCCTCTGTGTATATAGATATTTTACAGCCGAACGTGAGGCCATATGCCCATCAGCTGAAGCTTGGATGAGACTGGATCGTTAACAGGATGAACGAAAGGAAAAGAATTGTGGTTCTTACTTATTGTTCTCCAAGATTCTAAATAGATTGTAAACCTTTTGTTGCCTTTTATTATACTGTAATCACAGTAATCACTTAAACCTCCTACAAAGCATGCTGATCAAGGGTTGAGTGAAAGCTTATGGAAATATGTCTCTACTGGCAAATCACAGACTGATGAACCTGATGTCACAGTAACAAAGAGGTGATGTTTTCTACTGGGTGAAACTTGAGTTTGGAAACCGTGCGCTCATGATTTTACTTCATCCACTAACCATTATGATTAAAATAGGCTTTTTTTTCCAGGCAAATAATCGTGAAAACATGTGAAATTAACCAGAAAGTGACTTGATTTTCTGCTGAACTTGCGACCCAAACCCTTTGTTGTTCTTCAACCCCCCTACAGAACAGAACCAACATGACGTACGAGAAGATGTCGCGAGCACTGAGACACTACTACAAGCTGAACATCATCAGAAAAGAGCCTGGACAAAGACTTCTGTTCAGGTACCCCAGCTTCACCTCCCTCTCAGCCCCTCACTTTGAGTTACAGACCACACGATGACAAACTTGTGCTCCGCAGGTTCATGAAAACCCCAGACGAGATAATGAATGGACAGACGGAGCGGCTGGAGCACCTGGAGTCTGACACAGACGAACAAATCTACATCAAGGAGGAATGCTGAACAGCTCCAAGGGTGGGGTTGGGGCGGTGGGGGGTCCATGGACTACTTTACTACAACCATAGCCGTCAATGCCTTTCAGAAGCAGCTTAAAAAAATCCAGAACGCTTGGACTTTGGCTCATATTGGTCCCAATGTGAGAGAAAAATGAAACCTGATCTCTCTTAACAATGCCTTAGGATGATATTCTTCTGACATACTGTACATCGATTTAAAAAAAAAAACTGCTTTGATTTGTCTGAGGGACACAGCTCAGAGGACTTTAGAGGCATCTCTTTGTATTTCTGTGTTGCAAAAGCCAATCACTTGTGCTTATACGATTTTCTTCGTTTTCTTTTTTTTCCTTCTGTCCATATGCATTAGATCTTGGAAATTTGCTACTTGTAAAAAGAAACTTGTGTGTGTGTGTGTGTGTGTGTGTGTGCTTGGGTTGGATGTGTGTGTGTGACAAGACTGTTTTCACCATGGAATAAACATTTTTGATCAAACTTCTAACATATTGCACTGGTGTTCTTATTTAAGACACTTGAGACACTGGAGCTGCTTAATGGGTGCAAAGCGACTGTGCTGTCTCCTAAACATCCCCAGGGTGGCAGTAGAGGGCAACATTTGCAATGTGGGCACCAGGTGGAGGTCACATCTTTACTCATCGCGCACCATGCCAACATCATGTCATTTCCCTGTCACACAAACAGTCATGCCCCCATTTTGGGAAAAGTAGAAGCAACTTTTCACTGGGGGTCATTGCGCCTTTAGAAGGTTTCTGTACAATAAAGCCTTAAAATAATCAAACGGATGCGTTTTGAAAGTTTTAGAAGCTTAAGGTTATACAGAAAACTCTAAAATTAAATATTTTTTAGGCAATCTGACATTGCCTGTATTTTGAATATATATTATGTTTTAAATGATATGAACATAGTTAAAACATTACAGAATGAAACTATATGCTTTCCCAAAAGACGGGATTATTTTAAGGCACTTAAAAATATTCTTTGGTTGCATTACGTCCAAATTTTTCTGTATCAAGCGGCCAAACAACTATCAGAAGTGACATCACATTGTTGCTCAATTTCTGCAATGAAACCCAAGTACCTAAAACAAAAATTTGACACTTTTATTGCGCCAAACACCCAAGACGTTGCATCCTCTCATTCAAACTGTAGTGTCTGCTTTCCCACAACAGGGGGCGTGAACCTTGCGCAAAAGCCAAGTACCTGCTTGTGATGAATCTTTTATTTGATTGGTTGAAGGTACTTGGTTGCATTGCATTGTATTTAGGGGTGTCAAATGAAATTAAGTAAAGAGAGCTGAATACATATGCACGCAAGGCCTTTGTGATTTTTAATTGAAAAGAAACAACCTAAAACCCCAGAGTGTCTCATCTCAAAATCCAAATAAAATAGTTTCTGGCTGTAAAGTCAGAAAAATGGAGAAAGGTTTAAAGGACAGTTTTGCTCCGTTTGCAATCAAAGGCTGATAGGTGGCGCTGGCAGCATAAATTTGATTCGTAATGATAATCTGCCATTTTGCTCAATTGACAAACCTTAACTTATTCTCTACCGATGCCCAACTCCACCTACTGGCGTTTTTCATTTTACTCATCACCACTGTTAAGTGTTTATTACTTTCTCGGGATGCGCAGCTAATTCTCTCACAGTAATCTGATTACTGTAGCGGCGGTGCTTCGGTGTCTCCATAAAAGTTGGTGCGCGCAGAGCAGAGCTGTCAGACTGCGAAGAGCCGCTGCAGAGCTTCTACCTCCACTGGGGCTAAATGCAGAGACACGGATACGTCACTGTTTGATTTTTTTGTTAATGTTTTTATTTATTTTTTTTTTTGTCTGCGTTCATTTTCTGGAACCTGCTGGGTGTTGATCACTCCTCCACCGTCCAAAGGCGCACCAACAGGACGCAAATAAGGCAGCTCCTGCGTGGACTTAACGGGGATAGGACACTGCCGACGCGGGTTGGGACTGCAATGGATCAGATGATTCTCTTTTAGAAAGCTCCAGTTTTCAGTTATAAGGTGGTCTGATTTTACCCGGAGGTGTTTTTTTTTAAACATTTTATATAAATTTAAGACAAGACACCACTCCCTTGATTCCCCGGTCCGCCTGTTCTGGGTGCAAATGTCTCCACATCTCAGACGCGCAGCTGGATTGTAGCGGCGGCCCCACCGATGGTTTAAACGGGCGTTGAGGTGCGGGAAGGGAGTGGGACAAAAACAGGTAAGATTTCAGATCAAACCACACCTGGATTATCATTTTCTGCAAATATACTAAATTACTGTTAATTTTCTCGTTGATCCGAGGGAACGTTCGCTTTGCGCGCAGTGAGAACGCTCGCCCGGTGGCAAAAGAAGACAAGAAATGAACAAACCCCCCGTCCAAATTCAATCAAAGCCAAAAAAACTGATTTTATTCAGAGATATACAGAACATATCAATTTAATCGTCCCTAACTGACACACAGTCTGATTTGTATTTAGTGCTGCCTCAGGCTTAGTTACAGCAACTTACAGACAGAAGCGTGGAGTTTCATTTGCAATGTTTGAACAGAAACACTGGAGTTACATATTGTCGTTGACATCCTGAGTGCAGTTTTCCAAGTTTGCTTTAATGCACTGGATAAACCACGGCTGCCCTCCTGGGAGCCCGCTGTGTGTTTATCCAGACAGTCAATCAAAGATCAGGCTATTTCAGAGTCAACAGAGGTTACCAAAGTCTGCAACTCTAGTCTGGGAGAAATTGTGTGTGTTAGTTCAAATATGATGGGACACCTAATTAGGACTATGTAGAGGGAGGCTCACAGAGGAAAATTTTAAAAGTTTGGAAACGTGGTGACGACTGAAAATGTCTAGGTGGCACAACCAAACCAAAAGCCTAACATTTCTTGAGATTTATTACGCACCTGTTCGATATACAGTTTCATCTCACGATATGTGTGAATCAATAAAATGTTAATTGATTTTAGTAATTTAATTCAACAAAGAACATTCAAGGATATCAACAGTAAGTTTAGTGGAAGGAAAAAGTGCAGTAGAAAAGGCTGCCATCACAAATGAGATTGTGAAGCGAAATTTATTCAAGACTTTGGGGAGATTCACAAGAAGTGGACTGCTGGAGTCAGAGCTTCATGGGGCTTCCTGAACAGCTCAACAGAGCCACAGATCCCCCTCCATACCATGCTGCATTGATGCAGTAATTCATGCAAAAGGACCCACTGACCACATACTGAATGCAGTTGCTTTACAGAACATGGATATATTTTGCTGTTTGACCATAACTATGTATTAAAAATTACTTTTATAGGTCTGAATTTAAAACAATTTTCTAAGAAACTGAATTTATTATTTGTGAGAAATAATCATTAAAAAGAACACAAATGCACACTTATGTATTTGTAAGAATCTGTATAATACATACATTTCATTTTTTAACTTGAATTAGCCTATTAATAAAAAAATGTTCAATGATATTCTATAGAGAAACAAATGTATATAGTTAGATCTTTAAAAAGGGACACTACACTGATGAATCCAATTTTCAGAATTTAATCATAAAAAATGGTAAACATTTATTTCTAAGATTTCAATCACCATTTTTGAGTTGAAGTAGTGTACATTTAACACCCAGACAAAAACTATTTAATCACAACAATCAAAAAATTGTCCTTGCAATACAAAATGAATTAAATGCTAATTATTAAGAATTAAGAATCTACTGACAAGGTACTAGGTTAAACCTTTTCCATATTAGTAACAGGTGCAGTTTGCTAGCAGACGTGGCTTTAGCATTAGACCCATCGCTAAACTTGATGAAGCTGGGTTACAAGCCTCAAATCTTCCTCCAACACAGAACCTTTTAAACCACAAGTCCAAAAAGATTTCATAACATTTATGTTTATGTAGTTTTTCATGATACACCTATGCAAACAGCCTGTGTCTGCAACGGGACACTGCACACAACAAATGAGAATAAATTTAAACTGTAACCAAAATGTTCAGGTTGGATTTGGTACCAAAATAAAGTTCGAATGAAATGTAGTCATTATTAATAATTACATGTAGAAAAAGTAATCTACTTAATTTAAATTCTTTGGAATTTTGTTTGGTAATATTTAATAAACCATTAAAATTCTGTTGTATACAGTGTAGGGTGGACTTTCAAAAGTGGTGGCTGTAAAGAACAAGAAATGATAAATATCTGAATAAATAAAATAGGTAGATGACAGATAGATGGGTAATTAATAGCTTTATTTTGAATTATTAAAATACAAAGAAACAAGAAAATAAAATCAGTAATCTATAGAAGTACAAATACATCTATAGACACTGAATGGATTACTTTTTTTAAGACGGGGAATACGAAAAAGTATAAATATGCCATGTTTCTATATAAACACGCACATAAAACAACTACATACTTTTAAATGCCATCAGCTAGCATTGTTTTTTAAAATGGGAAACGTTTACACGATAAATTGCGTTCAGTAAGTAGAACAAACAAATAAATTTCTCACAGTTATCACATAATTAATGACAGCGGTCACTGTCTGTCTTCCCCTTGTTGGTTCTAATGGCCGACAGACAATATGAACCTTCACCCACAGGACTGACAGATCCAGAAGGATTAGATGTATATTTCGAATTAACACAAGTTTCAACACACTTAATACCTTAGAGCACAACCTGAAGCTGTTTGACAAAATTCCTAAATCAAAGTAAAGTCAAAAAGCCCTGCTTCTGAGGTCTGAAATCCAGGAGAGGGAGAGAGGTGAATCCAACAAATTAATCAACAATGTGGTAGAATTCAGCTTTTAGAAGCTGTGTGTGAATTAAATGTTCATAAAACCAATTAAAGCTCTAATTACTGTTCACAGCTTGTTTCCAGCACTAACTCAACTTCTGTGCACACTTCCTGCTGACTTCAATTAACAACAAGGTTCGTATTAAATATGAAAAAAGGGAGCAGCTGATGTGAACTGTTTGATTTGCTAAACAGAAGGCAGCCTAAGTACTTCAAACAAGGCATGGGCCAATGTTTAGAAAGTACATGTTAAATGTTGGCCACATTTATTTACTTTATTATAGAACTTCAGCCAGCTGACTGGCAGTGTGTAGTTACAGTTAGGAGAGTAGTGTGTTACTCTATGCCCCGTACAGCCAGAGAAAACTCCCACTACTGTGGCCATTATCAGAAAGACTTTAAATCATAGGAACAGTACGATGGGGAATTTTTTGTGGCACTGTAATTTTTGGTAACTTCTGGAACAGTAACCAGTTTATGCCTCTTCTCACTGTACATTTATCTTAAGTAAAAATATGACGGTTAAATGGTATGTCCAAATTAAAAATATATAATATATAACATGATCTAACTGTTTTTGGTTAAATCAGAAAAGCAATTATCATTCATATTGTTGCAAATATAGTCTAATAATAAACATTAATACAGTTAAAATAATGCTATCATTTGTTCATTTGATTTGGATAAATAGACTTATGCAAAATTCTAGGACAAAAACCTGCTAAATATAGTCGCAGTTTTTAAATGCTTATGGCTCAGAATAATTTTAACAGCTCTATCCTTTATACAGTTACACAAGTACAATAAGTGGATATGCGTTGGAAAATTAGTCAGGCTGTCTGTTCAGGTAGCACTGTTTTTTGCAAAGACTTCCAAACAGCCAAATTTGTCTTTGTTGTTAGTGATAGATGATTGTAGATGCCTTGAGGCGACAGGCGTTGTAAATTGGTGCTACAAAAATAAACTGAAATTAATTGCTTTCAGTCAGCTGACAGGAAGCGAGCAACAACGGGTGGGGGAGGGGGACTGCTGCACTGTTCTGGGCTCCATATAGACAGAAAAACTCCAATCCCTGCGGTACTTTGTTTAGACGAAATAAAGGACATTATGTTGTAGAAACAGTACGGTGTGAACTTTTTTCCATTTTGAAGCTGTAACCATGTAAAACCTCAGGCCTGTGCCAACTTTAAACACAAGCATGACTGAACCTTACACTGGCTTCTTTTTTGTTTGAAATATCTATTTGAGTGGTTCTTGGTAGCAACTTGGATTTTTTTCAATTACCTTTCCACAATTTTAAAGTTGATCTTTTCTTATGTTACTTTAGATTGCTTTCCCTAAATACATGAACCACTGAACATAGTTTTTAGCGGTATGAACTGGTCATTAACCCTGAGCAGGGCCCAGTAGCTGCTTCTATCTGCAGATAACTGGCAGCTGCTGTGAATGGGAGGAATTTGGGGCTCCTGCCTAAGATCAGACGGACCCCCTTCTAACCTATCAGGCTGGGTAAAACAGTGCCATCCATCTGGCCAGCTCTGACCGGTTCTGTGACCTCCTCTTGGTGCTGCCTCCTCTTCATTGATCCAAAGCTATGACACGGAGGCTTCATGGTCTGCTGCCCCTCGCCAACCAGGCCGACTTGGCACTGCCTGTGAACAGCTGTGACACAAGCAGCAGGGAGCCTGAGAATTAGGCTGTCTTTTTCTTGTTTTCCTTCTATTTCAGAATTTTAAGAAACTGCACAAATTTTTCCATCACGTACAAGTTTGACTGGAAATTCATCCCTCCCATAAAAAAGAAGCTCTGTCGATAACACAAGACAAGCCTGTTTTCTCTAAATGTATGAGAGGCTTCTGTATGTACAAAGAAACAAAGGGTTTCAAGTGTAGCACGAGCTGATTGGCACCTTTCTGTGGAGGTGTTTGATTGAAGTTTTTTAGCTTCCCTTTCCTTGTTTGTCTCTTTTGTTGCTCTCTTTCCTCTGTTCTAATTTTAAGTCAAAGACTAGAGAGACTGAAGGAACAGGAGCTCTATAGAAAAAAAACATAAACAGCTAAATCATAAAGAAATCTGTACAATATTTTATCTTTATTTTGCCTTTTGCTGATGGATTTTCTTTCAGTTTCTGTGTCACAGTGCTGCTATCTCTAGCTTGTTCGTTTGGTCGCACATGCAGTAACTACATAGTATACAGTGTTGATGAAAATATTTACATGTGTATGCAACACATCTTGTAAGATGTGACAATATGCAAACAGATTCTGCTTCGTTCAGTTATGGAAACTTGCAAAAGATGATACATGTAGAAGCTGAATGTAAATTTCCCAACAAAGACAGCAAAAGCTGTGGAAACCTGCAAAGTTTTCTCCCATTTTTCATTTTTAAATTGTCCACAAACTCTGTTAGACATCTTCTTCTGGAAAAAAACGGTTGACAAATGTATGGGCTTAAAGCTGCTACCATTTTTGATCATGCTGTTTCTAAACATTTTTTTGAGAGAAAGTAATCCGTTTTCTCCAGGTCTTTAGATTAAAATTCAACACATACTTATTCTATGTTTCTGCTTAAGTCTATGTAGTAACGTTAAATAAATGTTATTAGATAGCTTTAGTATAGCCATACTATTTTAGCAGGTGTTTTTGTAGCTTTAAACAAAAGCAATTAGATTTTGTATTATATTTCATTTTTTACTGTGATTCCATTAAACCTTAGTGTTTTTACTCAAGCCTGTTTTACTGTGAGAAATAAGATGCATGAATTCATCATTCAGAGAAAGAGCCAAGTTTCCACCGATTGACTGATTGGTGATCCGCAATGCAAATACTGAAAAACAGGATTCTTTTCATATTCTTTGACTCTATCAAAATTAATAACTCACACTATTTTCTGTCTGTAAAAGTGTCAACCAACAGGATTTACTTAGAATTTTAGACTTTTTTTTAGCTCAATTAAAAATGAGATAAAGGTTGTGCTTTGATGTATTAATGAGTATGAACTTGTAATTTCTTCATTTTCTGTTGGATTCAAATATTTTATGAGTTTTATGTCTTAAAGTCAAAAGAAAAAAATAACAAAAAATCAGTTAAAAGCTCCGCGACCCACTATGGTATAAGCAGTAGAAAATGACTGACTGACTGACAGTTAAAAGCTAAACACACAGGTCAGACCTGGATATGGGTATCGGTGAGGAAAAGCCTGATCGGTTCATCTCTAGTGGAAATCTCATACAGGCATATTGCTAGTTACCTTTAAAATCTCTGTATTACTCCTGCCATCACAGACGTGGGAACGGTGTACTGACAAGGACACTGACAACAGTACGAGTCTAAACGGCTCTTCCTGTCTTATGGTTGGCACACACAACAACCCCTTCTTCCATAAACAGACCTGGAATCTAGAAGTATTCGCCCACATGGATGTTCCCACTGAAAAAGGTCCATCCCTGATTGAATTATCTGGTCATTTTTCCATGAAATATGTGAATATAGCTCCTGTATCTTGTGCTTGGAAAAGGTCTTCCAAACAAATCCAATATACTTGTTTTGGTCAGAGAGCTCAGTTGTACCCCCGGCATGTTAGCTGGAAATCACTAGCGACCCGACATTCTAACCTGCTTGTCTATGTTTGTTTCTCTCTATAAAAAATCCTTTAATGGTTGTACACATCTTGCACAGGTTTGCAGAGATCAAAGGAGAAATATTTACAGTTTCCTCTTCATCTTTCTTGAAGCAGAGCAGCATTAAAGTAAAATTCTACCTTGATCTTATTTGTGTAACACTGACACTGAGAACGAGAGGGTAAACAAGCAGCAAGCTCGTGTGTCACCAAGTCAGCTTACGTGGCAAAGATTTAGCCTCTTAAAACCCCAAAAAAACCCAACTTTATAGTCGGTCATTGCTGTTTGAACTCTGGTCTGCTCATAGATGGAGGATCAAACTTATGTGTGTTCAATAGCCTGACATACTGTATTTGCAGTCAGATTCCCAAATTAAGCTTTAGATATTAACACGATTCTCCTTTTCAATGCATTTGAAAATTGGTTGTAAAACTGAAAATGATAGTGTTCAGAGTACAATACACTGCCAATATTGTGCCTGTAAAAATATTCCACACACCTTAACCATGGCAACCTGGGAGATGGATAATGCATGTCTGCTTCCATAAAGAAAGGTGTGAATAACTGAAGCAGTAGCTCCCCATGTGACCCCCCCAAACGGGGCACAATAGGCTTTTAAAAGTCTCAGGGTGGCACACCAAGATCCAAACGAATGACAAAAACGCTGTGATGTTGTACTATTACTATGTAACAGGAACTACAGAATGCTTTTTGAATCAGCCAATGAAAGTTTTAGAAGTGTCAGAGCTTCGCTGTTGAACTCCCTCAACACTTCTTGGCCCCTACTGGTGAAGATGGGTAAAAAGCTTGTCATGTCTTTCCCTCTTTCCCATTTTAAAAAGATTAGTCAGAGGCCCATTAAGAGAAATGGGCCTCTGACTAATCATTTCTATTCCTCAGAAAAACATTAAGCCTCGAATCAGTAATTCAGTTTTTTTATTACATTCTGATCAACTTCAAATACAAAAGTATAAATTGCATTATTTTTTGCATTCATTTTATTTTACAGGAGCTGTCAGAGGTGCCAATAACTATGTGTAAAAATTATTTATAACATTTTATTTTCCTTTAATAAAGAATTGTGTGAGGAATGCATTATAATTAGTTAATTAATACGTTTTGTACACATTTTTATCACGTGGACCATTAATTATGGAGGTGCTGTAATTCCCAGTACTAAAATAGTTCAAGTTGGATGGAAATTATGGGTAATGTTCCTTAAATAACCAAAGTTTATTGCAAATATAAGAAGGTTCAGCAATAAATGCTAATACAGGATGCATAAATGGCTACATATAATAAAAGTTAAATGAGCCAAAATTGGTTAAACACCATTGATATTAAATTGGATCAATCTTTATAAAATTAAGCATGTTATTTTTGCTAAGAATATGGAAGACTTTAATAGGACACAAATGGGGCAAAAATCATGTCTGTAAGGAAGGTTGTGGTCTTTGTAGTTTGATGCTGTCCTTCTCCTCAGAACTGTCCTCCAGTTGAATGTGATCCTATTTCATTCAGTGGAGAAAGAGGTGGAAGGCCAGAGAAAAGTAAGAGGAAGAGTAAAAGACATCTAGGAATAACTATCCATTCGTCTGTGTCCAGGTTTTTTCGCCCATGCAGGAGTCTTATCTCTTTGCTAGCGATTTGTTGCTGATCTGTCTGCAGCCCAGTAAGTTTTAAACATGTGTCCGTCACGCAGGATAACTCCAACCGCCCAGGGCCTCCAAACAAACTCGCCGAGTCATAGTCTTTGGACAGCAGAAACGTATTTCTCTCACTCTTCCCTTCCCATGTCTCTCCCTCTAATCGTCTGGTAGTTGGTTGGTGCTGCAGTCTTGCAGAGCTGTGAGGATCTGGTACTTTTATGATTTGAGCCAAAAGTCATCTGGGAGGCAATATCCTGTTTACCAGCTCTCAGCAGTCCAAGAACCGCAAAAAACTGAGCTGAGTCAGAAGTTCAGAACTCATTACAGCTTGTTCAGGTCACAGTCAAGGTCAAAGTTTTCTCCTCCTCTATCACTTTGTCACGTTGTCCTCGGATATAACAGACTCTTCCACAGACACCTTTTTTTCTCCTTTTATTTTTTAAAAGATTTGTAAAAAAAAAAAAAAAAGTATCATGAAAAGTAAATTGTCCCGAAGCAATTTTCAGTGCTGCTTTGGTGGACCACTAGATAGGTGATGGACTTAGTTTGTTTTACTTGATGCTGATTTCAGACTAAAAAGTTTTGGTGAAAGAAAAATTTGTCTGACCTGAAAATTTATGTTTACTTTTGTTAACTTTGCTTTGTTGTAGTTCAAGGTGTTTTAGATGTAAATTATTTCTCAAACTTTTATACTTTGTAGCATCTAAAACCTTTAGGAACCACCATAACTCAAAAATAACTAAGCTAGCAACACATTAAAAAAATTACTAGCTTAGACATTACGCTTACAGTTCAAGTGAGGATCTGGACCTGGCAGAGGGCTGGGAGACACCAAGAGGGGGGTCATGAGATGATTTTCAGAATCATCATGATGTGACCGCCGAGTATGGAAGGCAAAAAGGAACAAATTAAACAAATTAATTCATCATTAAATCAATAAATGTGAATGTCCGGTGAAATAGAGAAATATACCATGAAATGTCCCATTAATTAATAAATGATGCAATTAAAAAATCAAATGTATTTTTTAACTCTTTATGACCGGCAGGAGCGCCGGCGCTACCATTTGCATATCTGTTTTTAAACACCTGTAGAATTTCGACCAAATAAGCTAGAACAATACTTTTTTTTGCAAATGAAACCGGAGAGTTCAACTTAAATATTCTACTCACCACGTGTCCCAGAGCACGGTTTTTATTTTCTAGAATCTGTTGCAAAAATCCGGTAAAAAAATCGCAAAAAACAAAAATCCAGACAGAAATGTACTTCCTACATCGGAATATGCATGATGACATTGGTGGAT
This sequence comes from Crenichthys baileyi, assembly GCA_036173005.1. Classification (NCBI taxonomy): domain Eukaryota; kingdom Metazoa; phylum Chordata; class Actinopteri; order Cyprinodontiformes; family Goodeidae; genus Crenichthys; species Crenichthys baileyi. Next base: position 164,879 of record JAHHUM010001544.1, read on the forward strand.
GAACTATCACATGGTTTTCTTTCACAGCAATGCCTGCAACAACCGGAAGTGATGTCATTTCCCAGTTTTTTTTTTCCCAGAAGTTGTAGTTTTTCCGCGGTAAACTTGCACTCGCACTTTCGTTTTCATTTTCGTTGTTTTTGCACTTTTTATTGTTTGAAGATGGTCTTTTGAACATATATGTGTGCTCATAGGTATTAATTACACTTCTGTAAATAGTTTATTTTGATGTACATATTATCTTTTCTCAAACTGTTCACAATGTACATTTTATGTTCATTTTTGTCTCTGTTGATAAAAATTTGTGTATTTCAATAATGAAGTTATGGACAGACTCCAAATAAATTTTCTGTGGTTTGAATGGGTTTTGTGCAACTTTTTTACATTGCAATATTTAAAGGAATACAGCTATGATATTTCTATATTTAGGAAAATATGTGCAAAAAAAAACGATTTTAATTTTTCTGGTGGTTAATTGCACTTTTTAGCAATTTACCTAGTTAATATGGAGTTATTATATACAAAATATTAAAATTTAGGATGTAAGGGTTATATTGATGTATAGCAAATTGAAATGCTCCAAAAAATGGCTCTACAGCATGTACAAATGTAAAAAATATGCTCTGGTGAACTTCTTCTATGGTAGGTCATAAAGGGTTAAGAAATAAATTAATTAAAATATATATGTATGTATTTTTGGGGGGGTTGGGGGTGGGGCGGAGGGCTCGCCAGTGTCAGGCACTGTTATTTTGGGGATGAGAGGCTGAAAAGTTTGGGAACCCCTGACATAGCTGAATAATAACTGTACCAATAGTTATCAAGGCTAGTTTGCTTTGTAATGGTTTTCGGGCTTTAAGCATGATCCAGTGGTTCTCATAACATGCAGCATCAGAATTTAGTTTTCAGAACCACTATGACTGACAAATAAATGTCACATTTGAAATGGTGCTAGCAGATGGTATCTTTTGCAGTAAGATGCTAGTCAAAGTTAGATGATAATTGGATGTTAATAACAAAAATGATCAAGACAACTTTGCTTTGTCATAGTTGAAAGTGTCATGATTTGTGGAATAGGAACCATTATAACCATTATATTAGCAGCTACATGACAGCACCAATAGGGGACTTTCCACATGTTGTGAAAAAACATGTTCTACATAATAAATTAGGCATTATTAATACAGGTCTACATCTTACTGATCTATTTTGCTCTTCCTTAGAACTCCCTGGCAAACAATTTCTAACTTGCTGTAAGAGTTAGTATCTTTAAAAGCAGCAGATTCCAAGGATCTATAAACTGCAGGCAACCTCTTGGCTGTCTCTTATGTTAATCGTGGTAGCGACCGTGAACGAAAGCAGCTGTAAGTGTGAATATTGGAGCTGTACCTGTCTCAGCTTCAGAAAACTGGTGTTTAACTGAAACATGACAGAACATATGACACAGCATTTTTTTCTACTGAGATCCTTTTTTTAATGCAGTGTTTAAAAGCCCCAGTTTGTGTCTGTAGTCTACTTTGTCTTAGATTCCATACTTTCATATGATTTTTCTTACTATATTTTTATATAATATTGCATGTGTCTGTTAAAATGTGAAAATTGTTTTAGAAATGGCACATACACTCTTTATCAAAATACATATTTTGTAAAAATTTGTTGCAAAGCGATTTAATGGAGAAAGTCTGTGATTTAAGCTTTTCCCAAATTCTGGAAAAGTTTGAAAAATTTTTTCCATATTTGGAACTTTAAATTTTTCTTCCATCCATCCATCCATCCATCCATTTGAAGCCTGATCGTTGTGGATTTGAACTCTGGACATTGGAGTCTAGTTTAATTTCCAATTCTGGCCTGAAAAAGGTGTAGGAAACCCAGGTGCACAAAAACATACAAGGTATGTGTGGAGTCTTCTTTGCTATGTAAAGCTTTTATTGAGCTGTGTGCCTTGCTTGGCTCACTCTGCATCCCGGGGCCATTTAACCCGGGAGCTGTAACCTAAAGACCTGATAGTGGCAGGCTGTGGCTTTCCATCTGACCGCGGGCCCCGACTTATCTGTCAAATAAGCTGTTTTAATTGCATACACACAGAGCCCTATCAGGCCATGTAGCGAGCTCAGAGATAAGGGTTACACAGAGTCAGGCATCAGTAACAGGATAAGAGGACCGCAGAAAAGCAGAGCTGCTGGATCCCAGGAGGACATCAGGTCAGGAAATATCTATAGCCGCCCTATTAATTTCAAACTTACAAAGCCATTTCTCCATCTGACTGTGGGGCTCAGGAGATGGTTGTTGCTAACTGAAATCAAAGCACTTTTAAACTGCGATGACAGTGTGCTGACATTATCTGTGGCCAGCCTGGGAGGTAGAACTATGTAAAATAACCTTGACAATCATGGCATTTTTATGCATATGTACTGATAAAAAGGGAAAAAGGACATGGGGGATGTTTGCAGTTATTCAGAATTTAAAATAGTCAAGTGGTCAGGACCTTGTTATGCTGAAATCAGAGCAAACATTAACAACACACCAAGGACAGAACATGCTGTGAATGGCAAAGCTTTAAATTATTAGCCCTGTATTAGACCAGAAGAAAATGTGTGATGTTTGTCAAACATTTTAACACTTTTCCCACGCAGTCTGGAAAAATATGGAATTTGATTTTCATATATGGAACAAAAAAAATAGTGGAAAATGTGCATTTTTCAGACTTCATTCACTATTGTCTGTAGATTTTTTTAACACATGTTCCACAATCCATCCATCCATCCCTCATCCATCCATCCGTCCATCCATCCATCCATCCATCCATCCATCCATCCATCCATCCATCCATCCAAAGCCTGACCACAGAAGATACATCTGCCATAAATATATACTAACATTTTGCATACTTTACAAATTAAATAAGAAGGAGTTAGAATTGTTGAAATATGAATCTGAAAACACATTCATGTGTTTTTAGTAAACATCTCACAGTGTCACAGGCGCCTGCAACCTTCCATTCATAGAAGATTTGGACTGTTGATGCTACACCATGTATTGTTTTGACCTGTGTGGCCTGCATGAAGAGCTAGTCAACACTGTAGCTGGGTAAATGTCAGCAACAGTAGGCTTTTAATGAGACCAGAGACTAAGGAGAGGGCTGACACCATCATAGGCTCTGTGCTGTGAGGCTCATTTACATTACAGCAGGCGACAGCCGGATAGATACGCAGGGAGAGGGGAGCGGAGACACAGCGAGCGGGAGAGAGTCAGAGAAATGAGGCAGCAGGAAATAAAATATGTTGGTTTTAGGATTGGAATATTTTCTCAGAAACACAAATAAGCTTATGGTTTACTTAAACCTTAAAGCACAGAACTCTGCTCTTTTTCTACTTTTTTTTAATGCTGAATAAATGCTGCATCAGAATAGCAGTTTTGTAACAAATTCCTAATAATTGCAAGTATTGGAAGATATACTCAGCTATCAATATGGGGGCCACCCTCAGAAGGGCACAGTTGCCATAGTAACCAATTTTGACCACATAAAAAGTATGTCTAAAAGCACAGAAAGGAAAGAAAATGGAACTTACTGGTTATAAACCTTACTGGTTATAAACCTTCAAACCATCCCGGTCCACTAACTAATGTGGTGGTTTTATTGACCTGTCCCATCTGACTCCATGTAACAAGTCATGACTAACACCTGATTAGTGCTTTCAGGCTACTTTTAATTAGCTTGCCCTGATTTTCAACCATCTAAAGCAGAACATATTATTTCTAAGCACTTTGGAGTAAGCAACCCTTTAGTGTGATATTTTTTAATTCATAGAGATACAGTTCTAGTCAGAAGTTTGCATACCATGCCAGTGTAAAACCTGCTTCACTGTGGACACCAATGCTCCAGCAGCTTCAAGGCTATGATTGGGTTGAACCTTGGCTGTTCCCAGGTTATTCTTGCTTATTTTAACCAGTTTCCCTCAATCTGAGGCCAAGGGTTAGGCCAAACATTTGAAGCTTGGATACAACTGAGTGTCCCATGAGAACAATGATCCCAAGCAAACTGTCTTGGGAATAGATAAAATGAGCACGCCATCAGGCCTCTAGAATGCTCTCCATAGTGCCCTTACTAAAACGCTGTTGCAGATTTATGCATCAGGCTTAAAAACTGGGCCTGTGTGGCCAGAAATTAGACCGCCAGAATGCTAGACTGAAGCTAACCAGAGAGAACAATAACCAAGGATTTCTGTACAGTAAAGTTGTTTTTGTTTGTTTTAAGAATAGGCAATTATTTTGCGAAACAAATATTATCCAAAAATGTGTTTGAAGGCTTCTAAAGATTTTCAAGGGCTTGCACTAAATTTTATTTCCACCCCTGGTTGCAGTGCTAACAAACTACTGAAACTTTGTAAGAATCACAACCAGCACATTTAAAGTGTGCAAAAATGCAAGAAAACACAGACCAAAACTACAGTTTAAAAAATGATATTCATGGTCTGGCCTTCTGAGAACTACTTTCATCCTTCCTCTTTGAGATGTGGTATTGCCATTTCAACATTTAGCGTAAAAAAATAAAATAAAAGTTTTTTTTTTCTGGCTGAAAACTAAAAAGGATAAGATTAGTGGGGAATACAAAGATCTACAAAGCATTGATCCTAATTTTTTACCAGAACTGCTACAAACATGCACAGCTAAAGTTCCAGTGAGTTGTGTGTATGACACAGAGATGCTGCTGCTCTGACATGATGTCTCCAGGACATTGTTAGGAAAAGAGTTGAATTCATGTTTGGAACAGAACATGACGATAATACTGACTCATGATGCCCTACTGTGCATCTAACTAGTTATGAAAACATATTGTAGTTTATTTGTGAATGTTAGAAGATTAATTTCTAAAGAGGTTAGTTTAGAGAAGATAAGTTTGATCCCAGCTCTTGGATACTACACAGTTGTTCTTGCAAATTTCAATGAAATGTAGATCTATTAGGTGTCTAAAACTTGATTTCAAAACAAAAATTACAATAAACTTTCTTTAGTGGATATATAGAAATTATAAGTTGCCTTTTTTATGTAATATTTGCAGGTCTAAACGTGTTTTATTCAGCTGGATTTTGAAGGTTGTGGTTTAGTACCACTCTTTACCAATTAAAAACACCAAAATCTGAGAAGAACTTCCATAAAGCTTGAAATCATTGGGTGTTGACTGGAAGCATATGTCATGATAAGTGAGGTGAGACCATGTGTGGGGATGGGAGGTAACCAATCAGTACCAAACCGAGACAAACAGATAACTACACTAAGTATAAAACATAAAACCGGAACAAAAACATCCAAGTTTGAACTAAACAAACGCAAAGGATCTTAAAGCCATATTCAAAAAAACAATACAGGACGAAAACTACCAACTACCAACCTTATGATAATTGGTAGCTACAAAAAAGAAAATTATTTTGATAAAGTTTAAACCACATATTTCCACACACTAGAATTATGGCCCACTTCTCCTGAAAGAACTGGTAGAACTGAGTCAGGTTTGAAGGCTGCCTTGCTCACGCACACCATTTTAGGTCCGCCCAAAAACTTTCTACAAGACTGAGATCAGGGCTTTGTGATGGCCACTCCAAAGCACCGACTTTATAGTCTTTTAGCCACTTCAAACTAATTTGGCGGTACACTTTGGGTCATGGGCTGCACGGTGGTGCAGTTGGTAGCACTGTTGCCTTGCAGCAAGAAGGTCCTGGGTTCGACTCCTGCATGGAGATTGCATTTTTTTCTCGGTGCATGCGTGGGTTCTCATCGGGTACTCCGGCTTCCTCCCACAGTCCAAAAACATGACTGTTAGGTTAACTGGTCTCTAAATTGCCCTTAGGTGTGTGCATGGTTGTTTGTGTGTTGCCCTGCAAAGGACCGGCGACCTGTCCAGGGTGTTGGAGATAGGCACCAGCTTCCCCGCGACCCACTATGGAAGAAGTGGTATAGAAAATTACTGACTGACTGATTTTGGGTCATTGTTCCTTTGTAAAACCCATTAGTGCCCAATCTTTAACTTTCCTGCTGGTGTCATGAGAAATCACTTTCCCATACAATTTTCTTTCCTCACGGTGTCATCTATTTTGTTGAGAAGCACCAGTTCCTCCTGCAGTAAAACTCCCCCACACCATGATGGCGCCACCTCCATGACCTACTTCACAGTTGGATTGTTACAACAGTCAATATGGCCAAATTCTCCTATTTTAGGTTCAATGGACAGCAGCACACATCTCCAAAAATTAGGTCTTTGTCCTTGTTGCATTTGCAAATTGTAATCTGGTGTTTTATATTGTTTTTGGAGCAATGGCTTCTTCCTCTCTGAGTGGCTTTTCAGCCCATGTTGGCATATGACTCTTTCCGAGTTGGGTAATGACTCTCTCACCAGCTCCAGTCAACATTTTCAGTAGTATTCAGTAGTATGTTAAATCTGCTTTGCTGCAGAACTGTAGCGTAAAATGAAATGCCATGTGCTAGAATGTCTCCTCTGTCTGTGATACAGCATTCTTACATCCGCTGCCTTTCTTTTAATCTGAAAAGAATAAACTGAATTTTTGATGAAGAATAGGCAGCAGTGGAGGCGGTGATGAATAAACGCTACATCACGTCCCTGCCTCCGTAGATCCCAATCCATTCTGGCTGAATGTCAGGCTGGTATGCACTGGTGGGAGAGAGAGAGAGAGGGAGACAGAGCAAAAAAGAGAGGATTGGAGTTACACTGGCTTCCAAGTATGCTGCCATGCCAAAAATGAGTAATGGCAAGCCTCCAGACTACAGAATCCACAGGGCTCTGGTCTCAAGGCGCCGGATCAGTTGATATACAAGCCAGATGTTCCAGGTGGCTCTTATGATTGCTGCCAATGGGGTGTCGTTTCTGAGAAAATCTTGTTTAGATTTTGAATGTTTTCTTTTATTCTAAGTAACAATGGAAATCTGCGATAAAATTCCTGCTAAAACCATTCAACACTACATATCAATTAAATGACGTTTAAAGGGTTTCTAACTATAAGCTCTCAAAAATACCTTTTAGATGTTTGGAACATTTCGCTTTTACACTGGCTCCTTTGCCTTTATTGTCTTTAGTGTCACCACAGCTTGCAACCACTCAGAAAGAAGTTTGAAACCATTTTAAAAAATGCTAATAGTTTACAGTTTGTATAAGATGACAAGAGTTGTGTTTTAACCAACCATTAGAATAAGGCCGTAAGGACTATGACAGTGTTGTTCGAACTGCAGTTACATAGCAGGCTAACATGCAGAGCATAAAAATGAAATGTGTCACACAAATACTGATTAGAGATGCATCAATAAGGAAAATTCCCAAATCTGATTTTCTGTTTGGAAAGTTTTAACGTGAATGCTTTAACGATTCAGATTGTCTTCTTGAACTACAACCTAAGAACAGGACTAAAACATTTTTAAACTTTCCTGCAGAAATATATTTCTTTTTTTTTAACCTAAATGACATAACCCACATTAAAAGACAGAAAGTATGGCTATGGTTACAGTAACTATGGTATGCCTGTATTTGGCAATTTAACACTGCAATATGAAAACAAAAAAAAAACCTGAAAGAACTGCACATAAGCTTGGTGGCGGGGTTATGACAATAAATAATTGTGCATTCGTCATTTACTTGAAAAAGCAGAGGTGCCGTTTCATTTTTCTTTTCCTGTGTAAATTCCAATGGAGACTTATAAGAACATTGCATGTGTGTGCAAAGGTTTAGATGCTTTCTTTCAGATGTAACTTTTAATGACAGGACAGTGTTATTAATACTTACTGCTGAAACAACAAGTATCAAGTGCAATGTAGGTATTTAGTTTTGTTTTCCCCTAAAAAGTTGGAACCAAAGTTCCAAAACATGACGAAGGCACTTGTTGCCCATTTTGGATCAGTGTTATTAACTTAGCAACTTTGTTGTTATATTTAGGGAGCATTTAGAAGCCTCTAACTGCTCTTTTTTTTTGAAGAAATCAAGTAGAGACAATCTAGCAACTTTTTCAGACGTTTTTAGATACCGACATAAAATCTCATTACAATTACTCTTCTTCCCCATCCAAAATAATTCACATGCAGCCCAGTCCTCCGTCCATCATTTTCTTACATTGTCCTTGACAGTTTTAATAATCTAGTAATAATCTAGATTGTATACTAAAATGTTAGTGCTTTACTTGGACTTGTTATAGACACCTAAGTGGACCATAAGGTTAAAAACCAAATCAGAATTAAGACAATTATTGTAGAACTGGAAATATTAAAAATATAGATAAAAACATAAAAAGTAACTGGCCAGGTGTCATGGTGTGGTGGTTTCTTTCAGTACCAAAGTGCAAACAGGAGATTAGGAGCCACATGGTGAGTTGAATAAATCAATAAAAAACTAAATGGTCAGAAACATGACATAGAACTCAGGATCAGGCAACAAAACTGGTATGGAAAAGGCAGGCAAACAATTGAATCCAGCAATGAGAGAAGAAACCAGATAGCTTAAATACAGGGGAATGAGTGGACAAAAGACACAGAGAACAGGTGAGAGCAAATAGGTGGGAATGAGAAACAGCTGAGGAGAAGGAGCTGAGGGAGAGAGAGACACAGGGAAGAATTAGACGTAACAAAACACATGAATGAACTAGGAAATAAGTAAACAAAGCGATGAACTATAATGGTAACACTAAGAGAATATAAAGAACAGGGAAATGGAGAATAAGAATCATAAAAGAAACTCTAACACCTAACACAAAAGGATCATGACTCAGGATGTCACTTTTGATGGTCCCTATGTGAAGGGAAAAAAAAGACCAAAGAAAACAATCATCAGAAGGTAGTTCTTTGGTTGCGCTAAACATATTTAGCATGTTTTCCACACTTTTTGTCTCTCTCTGGACGTTTTTCCTCTTGATGAAAATGTAATGATGACGTCATTCAGTGACTTCCAACTGTCTAGTAGAACTATCCTGACCAAGCAGCTGGCCACATTTGTGTGGAATTTAAATACACCTTTCTTTAGTATTTCGGAATACACTTTAGCCCCTTTCACAAAACTATTCAAGGTGATAATAAGGTAGCTTTTTGGCCTCTTTAACTGTATTGTCAGCAGCAGCTGGCTTGTGTTAGGGCATGTAAGCTTTGCGGGTGTGGAATGGTTTCGTGATGACGAACACCAGCCAGCAGAAAAATTATTAACAAGACCCAATAATCCTTTCCAATAAGAGGAGTAGGAAGGTGACATATATAATTTAAATTTGAAGCATTTGCTCTGCCGTGGTGTACATTTTATACCTAGTGCTGTTGTTAATGCCATGCCTCAACAAATGTTGTCCAACATTGCCAGGCTTTATTTCTGAAAACTCACTGCTGTGCGGGATATCACCATCTCCAATTGTGATATATGAATGGCCAGAGGCAGCTCAGAGGTGACCCGTTTTTGCAGGTTTTTGACAGAAATCTTTTGCGAAAGAGGCTTGTCCAATTACAACTTAAATGCTCCGCTGTGTTTGCTGGCAGAGGAATGGTTCACATCTTGTGGTGATAACAGTATGGTGGCTGAGCGATGTGCCACGGTGTGACTTCACACCTAATGCAAACTAAAACGACCAAGAAGCCAATTAAACTGTCAAGCTCTGTGCTGACAGCTAATTACAAAAACTCAAAGTGAAGACTTTTTCCACATGCATTTAATTCTCTTCAGACAGCACAACTCAATGTTGAGAGTCACTACATTCAGGTCCAGCTTTAGCTAAAATGTAACATCCCTTGTAGGTCTACAATGCAAAAGAGGACTTTTGTATCAACACTAAGCTGTTCCTTTCAGTCCCTTTGTCCAAACGTTATTTTAGTGATGAACTCTCGAAGATAGTCTATTTACACATTTGGATGAATCAAGTGTTTCCTATCTCAAGCTGTTTTAAAAAGGGAAATAGGGCAGCCAGACCATCTTAACCGGAGAATTGGTTCTTCGTGGTTCCAGGCTGTGGCTATGTAAAGCATCATATAATATTCTTTTAAACAGATCAGAACCTGTTGTTAACTGAACTGCAATTATTAACAATAAATATAGTATAGATAATACAAGCTAATAGAATTTAACCTATTCTGAGCTCATCTTTGTTTTCTTTTGTCTCAGCAGTGGTTTTGGGCTTGGAACTTTTCAACGGAGGCCATTTCTATCCACTCTCATTGTAAATAATGAACACTGACTTTAAATTAGGCTGGTGAGACCTCTAGTGCATTAAATGATGTTCTGGGATCTATATGGACCTCATGCATGAGTCATCATTACTCTTGGAGTCATTTTGGACAGCCAACCACTCCTTAGAAGCTCCACCACTGCTTTCTCTATCAGTGGCTTTCACTGTGGTTGTAAAGTTCTTTAGATTGAGGGATGAAGTGTTGCTTTTTAGATATTTTAGCCTATGTCATGTCATCAGACAGGTTCTATTTACGTGATTTCTAGATACTACAGATCGAGCAGGTCTTGGTTTGGGTAATAAAAGTGAACCAAAAAATGTAGCAGTTATATTTTATGGAGGGCCACTTGGGTTTGAACAGCTTCGGCATTTCTCTTAATAAACAAAATCATCATAGGAAAACTGCTTTTCCCATGTTATGTTTGCAAGATATTAAATTTTGTCTGATAACCTGAAACCTAGCGTTGTCCTAGAGATACATTCTGCTACTTTAGTATGACCCCTACTGATTTTGCAATGATGTACATTACACCTTAAAATATTGTGTTAATTTATAGCAGACATAAAAAATAACACATAGCATATTTTGCATGTATTTATTTGCCTTTACTGTCACAGGAAATGGGTAGCGAGAAAAGAGGCCAAAACATGTAGAATGAGTCCCAAGGTCGGTAATCGACCTAGCAATGTAGAAGACTGATTGCCTCTGATAGACCCGTAAAAACAAAGGTTTTGGGGCTACTTCTAAACATTTTAATTGGCATTAGTTACAAGGAATATACCCAAAAATACACCAAACAAGGGAGTACATGTAGGTCATTTATCATTACTTAAAACTGAGAGGAGAATTTTACACCACAGCCGTATATTGTCATACATAACATCAACATACACCCTTGAACTAGTCAGCATTAATGACTATATTGCCTCAATAAGAATTGCCTTTGTGGTGACATCTGACATGTTTGGACAGATGGATGTTAAATATAAATTTTAACAATTTAACAAAACAGTTATGCCTGACAAAAATACCTTTAAAAACTTTTTTTAAAGTTGCATAAAAAAAAAATGCAATTTCCACTGAAAAATAAATTAGGACACCCCCACATTTATTTTGAGGTAAAATGGCTGAAAATACCCACAGGGATTCATCATCCTGTGCACATTATGAGATCATTTTTCAGTAATTCGAAGGAGGTTTGTCCTTTTTAAACCTCAGACTTCTAGTTTGATGCTCCTGACTGCTGACGTGACAGAAAACATGAGATCCAAATTGCTGTGGGAGGCTTTCAGAAAGAAGATTGTAGCAGCGTATGAGTCTGGTAGGGGTTTTTAAAGAGGTTTCAAAAGAATTTGAAACCAGCCATTCCACTGTATGAAGAACTCTTTTCAAGGAGACGACATTTAAAACAACTGTCAGTATTCCCACGTCTGGCCATTCAAGCATTTTCACACCAAGAGCAGAGCGCAAGATGCAAAAAGGAGTTTACAAAATCCCTAAAATGTCCTCATGTGACATACATGCAGGTTCTTGCTTTTATTGATATGACAGTGTATCTCTGTAAAATCAGAAAGAGACTGCACAAGTTTAACTCTCATGGGAGGTGTTCAAGGAGGAAACCATTGCTCTCTATTAAAAAACATGGCCAGACTGAAGCTTGCCAGAGGGTACAGAGACAAATACCGGGACGTCTGGAATAATGTTCTTTGGACAGAAGAGTGCCAAACCAATTACTTTGGACATCAGAACAGGTCACATATATGACATTAACAAAATACAGCGTTCCAGGAAAAACACCTAATATCTACAGTAAAGCATGGAGGTGGACATGCCATAGTTTACAGAATCCACCATGAATTCCACTGTGTATCAAAGGGCATTTGGGGAAAATGTGACACTTTCTGTATAAAATGAAAGCTGAAGCAGAACTGGACACTAACTTGATAATGACCTTGATCTCATCGAGATGCTGGGATGACTTGAATATCTCACAGGTGAAAGAGAGCAACGGAGCAAAAGTTCCTCAGACTTATGTCAGGGAATGGTAGATGACTACAAGGAGTGTCTCACTGAGGTTATTTTAGCCACAGGGGGTAAGTCTAACTATTAGGAGGTGGTGTGTATTAACCTTATTTTCAGTTAGAAAATACATTTTGCTGATACAGTATCTTTCATTTAATGAGTAAAATAATACATTTTTGGTTTTTTATCTGTAAAAAACTATTATATTCTTTTCCAGAGGACAAAATAAGGTTAAACAATATTTTTTTTTTCACATGACTGTAGTTGGGCAGTTTTTAAGAAAGCTTACAAAACTTCCTGTCTTCATGGAATCCTTTTTTTCCTGCCCATTCAGTCCAGTTTATCCACAGGTAATGAAGTCATGGGTGCAAAAACACTCTCTTTACAGTGATAAATGCGATGGCAGTCAACCTAAAATAATTTTTGCTTGTATGTTTTATCTCAGGGGTGAACATCAGTTTTTAAACAGTTTACTCATCCTATAAAAGGAATAAGCCTTACCATGAAATATGTATTTACAGTTTGTGCTTACAAGGCGAGTGTCATGCAGAGTGCAATCATTTACCTGTCCAAAAAAAAAAGCCAGCTGCTCGGAGAGTGACAGGACCTTTAATGTTGGCATTTGAGGAGATTTCTGTCACCTCTTTACCAAATGGGTAGAGTCATGCGGCTGTGGAGGCTTTTAAAGGGAAACTTCTGACTGATCATAATGAGCTGTAGGGAGACAGCAGCACTGTGGTTTTAGTTGGCACGGCACCCAATTATCCACCAGCACCTGTCGAAGTTGCTCGTGGCTGTACGGAGTCGGGCTTTCAAACATCATGCGTTTTGTCCCACCCCTCTGCTATATATTTTCATCACTTCTATACGGAGATAGGGGTTTGTTATGGCACACGCACACTGAATGGAGTATTAAAAAGAGGTATTTTGAATTAAATTTTCAGATTTTCTAAATTAGCCCTTTTTTTTGGCAGTTTCCAAATTATAACTGCTTACAAACATGAAGACAAGCACAGAAATCTTTCAGTTATCGCATCATACAAATAATGCTGCCTGTTAACAATATAATAAATATGATTTACAGTAAATAGCGCCATTCACAGAAAAAAAATCACCATATGCTTCTCAAAGACAGAGTATAATGATTAAAATATTAAAACAAAGTTAAAAACAGACAAAACAAAATAATAACATGAAACAATTCACAGACAACTCTTAACAGTTAAAAAGACCTTAAGCAAAAGCTTGTTTGAATAGGAATGTTTTAAGCCATTTTTTAAATGAGTCCAGACTCAGACAATGTAACAACAAAGGAAGCTGGATCCAAAGTTGAGGTGCAACAGTTTGGACAGAGCTCCAGTTTTATATCTGGTTCTTGGAGCTATGAGTAGATTTTGGTTTGAGGAGCTGAGGGCTTGAAGTGGAGTATGAGGCTTTAACATTCAGTAATATAGAAAGGAGCTTTGATCATGCAGGCCCCTTAAAATTAATTCTAAAATGAGCATGCAACCAGTGAAAAGAGATTAAACCAGGAAGAAGCTCTTCTGGTTGTCTGAGTTAACAGTATTGCTGTAGAGTTTTGGACCAACTGAAGGTTATCAAGACAGACTTCTCAGAGATCATCTGGATGGAGTTAATTAGCTTGTAATTTTTAGGCACTTAAGTAAATTTGATTATTTGAAAACTCAAATCATTTTTATGCAGACTGTCATCTGCATAAAAGTTATTTGAGATATTATAAAATGTGTTAATGATCTGTCCAAGGCTGGTGTATATATATAGCAAAAAAAAAAGAAGCGGACTCAAAACAGAGCCTTGGTGTACCCCACATATTAGATCAATGACTGGTTTTTGAAGCAAAGCAAAACAAAGCAAAGATTAATCAAACAATGCGGAAAATAAACTTCTGCCACCCAAATTATTTAATATGAAGGCATTAATAAAGACAATTAAGAAAACTAAAGCTTTATAAAAACATTTACAGTAGCAGATCTTTTTGCTGTTGTCACAAGTAACAGTGTTCTTTATTGTAAAATCAACCATAAAGTGGGAAATACAGGGGATTATAAATGTTATGCTCTAACAGAAACAGTGCAACAAGGTAGCATAGATAAACAAAATGAAATGTCAACATACTAAATAAGAACTGTAACCAAAGGCACATCACCAGTTAAAATAATGCATTGTTCAAAGTCACGATGGCTATCAATGAAAAGTATAACATTGATGATATTTAATGTTATTTTTTGCTGGAGTACCTTTTGTAGAGTTCATGTAGGCTTTTTAAATACTGCTCAAAAAATAAAGGAAGCACTTAAACAACACAATATACAGGGGTTGGACAATGAAACTGAAACACCTGGTTTTTGACCACAATAATTTATTAGTATGGTGTAGGGCCTCCTTTTGTGGCCAGTACAGCGTCAGTTCGTCTTGGGAATGACATACACAAGTCCTCCACAGTGTCGAGGTTTTTTAAGCCATGTCTTCTTGGCAGGATAGTGGCCAGGTACTCGTGATACTGTGGAGGAAACGTTTCCTGACTCGCTCCTCCAAAACACCCCAAGTGGCTCAATAATAATTTTAGATCTGTGCTGGTGCAGCCGATGGGAGATGTTTTCAACTTCACTTTCATGTTCATCAAATCAATCTTTCACCAGTCTTGCTGTGTGTATTGTGCATTGCATCCTGATACACAGCAACGCCTTCAGGATACCATGTTTGAACCATTGGATGCACATGGTCCTCAAGAATGGTGTCGGTAGTCCTTGGCAGTGACCGGCGCATCTAGCACAAGTATTGGGCCAAGGGAAATGCCATGAATAGGCACCCAAACCATGCACTGATCAACCCCCATGCTTCACTCTGGGCATGCAAACAGTCTTGGTGGTACGGCTCTCTTTAGGGGACTTGACAAGCCACACCGTAACTCTCCCGGATGTGGTGAGGAAATACAGTGTTAATGGTGGTAAGCTACTCAGCGAGACAATACATGTTTCATTGTGCTATGCGTACAGCCATGGCGGATGACTGCCTCCTTGCACCAATTGAAACCGACGGTTGGGCATTGGGCATGAGTGACCAAAGGTGTGTGTGCTGAGCGCGTCATGCTAGTGGTGTCCACGGCCGTGTATATTGACCCTGTGGAGCTCCCGACGGACAGTTCTGGTGGAAACAGGAGAGTTGAGGTGCACATTTAATTCTGCGTGATTTTGGGCCAAGCAACATATATCGAGATCGCGTTATGTTTTTTGGATACAATCCGGGTTAGCACCCAACATCACTTTCAGACTGCATTCCTCCTGTACTGGGTCCCAGTTGACACCGATTTAAGCATGTGTTGTTCGTCCTTTTGTGGATGCTGACTTACCCTGAATACTGGTGGCTCTTGTGATGCTGTGTGAAAGACTTGTTGTCTTGGTCACAGAATGCGCCAGCAAGACGTGTAACCACAACAATTGTCCCTCTTTTGTGAACTCTGGTATGTCACCCTAATGTTGTGTGCATTTCATTTTGAGCAAAACTGTGCTCTTAACCCTGCTAATCGAACCTTCACACTCTGCTCTTACTGGTGCAATGTGACAATCAATGAAGACTGCTACCAGGGCTGGTCCAATTTAGCCATGAAACCTCCCACACTATAATGACAGGAGATTGTTTCAGTTGTTCATT
The DNA here is from genome assembly GCA_036173005.1 of Crenichthys baileyi. NCBI lineage: Eukaryota > Metazoa > Chordata > Actinopteri > Cyprinodontiformes > Goodeidae > Crenichthys > Crenichthys baileyi. The sequence continues at coordinate 180,764 of JAHHUM010001544.1, forward strand.
ATTCCAACCCTGTAACTCCAGACAGATCAAACTTCTGTGAAATCAAACTGTCCACTTAGGAAGCAGCGATGGTTTTTCACTAATGAGTCATCATTTCACATGCTGTTGTGCTAGGAAAAATAAAGGTGCAATAGACAGTGCTCCCAGGGGGAAATCTTTGGCGATTAGCAAGACCACATCAATAAGGAAGTTTGACGGCTGCTGGGACCACAGACCACTTCTCAGTACCTTTGCTTTCTGGCTGGCGTGTGTGTTTTCCACTTTTGGAATGTTGGTGGTGCTTTCACACTCGGGGGTAGCATGGACGGACTCTACAACCACACAAGTGGCTCAGGTAGTGCAGCTCATCCAGGAGGCCCATCAATGAGAGCTGTGGCAAGAAGGTTCTTGCTTTGTCTCTACACGTAGTGCCCTGAGCCTGGAGGCGCTACCAGGAGACAGCCCTGACACCAGGAGACGGAAGGAGGCCCGTAGGAGGGCACAACCCCAGCAGGACCGCTACCTCCGGCCTTTGTGCAAGGAGGAACAGGAGGAGCACTGCCAGAGCCCTGCAAAATGCATGTTTCTGAACAACGGTTAGAACCGACTCCATGAGGATGGTATGAGGGCCCAACGTCCACAAATGGGGGTTGTGCTCACGAGCCCAACACGGGCAGGACGCTTGGCCATTTGCCAGAGAACACCAGGATTGGCAATTTCTCGCCACTGGCGCCTGTTTGTCTTCACAGATGAAAGCAGGTTCACACTTAGCATATGTGACAGACGTGACAGAGTCTGGAGACACCGGTGGAGAGCGATCTGCTGCCTGCAACACCTTCAGCATGACCGGTTTTGGCAGGGGTCAGTAATGCCGGGGTTTCTTTGGAGGGCCGCACGGCCCCCCATGTGCTCGCAGAGGTAGCCTGACTGCCATTAGGTACCGAGATGAGATCCTCAGACCCCTTGTGAGTTTTGCGGGTGCGTTTGGCCCCGGGGTTTTCCTCCTAATGCAGGACAATGCTAAACGTCATATGGTGGAGTGTGTCGCAGTTCCTGCAAGATAAAGACATTAAAGCAAATGGACGGCCCGTTTCCCCAGCCCAAATCCGATTGAGCACATCTGGGACATCATGTCTGCCCCATCCCCAAACTCACTTGCCCCACAGACTGTCCAGGAGTTGGGGGATGCTTTAGTCCAGGTCGGGGAGGAGATCCCTCAGGAGACCATCCGCCATCTCACAGGAGCATGCCCGGGGGTTTTAGGGAGGTCATACAGGCACGTGGAGGCCACACACAATACTGAGCCTCATTTTGTTTTTTTTAAGGACATTACATCAAAGTTGGATCAGCCTGTAGTGTGTTTTTTCACTTTAATTTTGTGTGTGACTCCAAATCCAGGCCTTCATTGGTTAATAAATTTGATTTCCATTGATGATTTTTGTGTGATTTTGTTGTCAGGACATTCAACTTTGTACAGAACAAAATATTCAATGAGAATATTTCATTCATTCAAATCTAGGATGTGTTATTTATTTTTTTGAGCAGTGTACCTTTTGCAGATGTGGTGTATTCCGTAACAGTTTCCTGATATGTTCTTGAGGGCCACAATGTGAGAATGCAAACGTCTGCAACTTTTGCTCCACACATCTTATGAATAATTTCTTGACATCTTTAAAATCCGGTCTCTTTTTTGGCATTTTCTGGGTTTGAAAATATCTCATTCAGTGCCTGGTTTAGATTTGCTACGGAGAAGTGTGTCACTTCCCAAGCTTAGGTTGGAAGACATCCCACAATGGCATTTTTATCTTCTCTGCCATCCTGTTTAGCAATTGCATTGTCTTTCTGTAGTTTGCTTTTAAGGACCTGGATGAGTTACACACAAAATCTACTAAAAGATTGATGGATTTTACCCTCTATTTATGGTTGAACTCTAGATAACATGTCTGTTCTTATTCTAGCTGTTTGCTTTGTGATATTGTAAACCAAGCGACAAATTCAGTCATAAGGAATCCATTTCTGCTCTTCTGGAAGTGCAAAGATTTTCTCAACAAAAGTTAACATCATGCCAGCATCCTCTGCCGTCTACACAACCCTTGCAGTTCCAGCTGTGAGAGCTCATCTCCAGCAGAGTATTTGTTGCGTTGAAAAGTCCTAGCTGACTTGTTATCACATTCTGAAAATCTTTGTTAGTGTGTGAAAACAACTTTCGACACAGGGAACACTTGTAAGGTGACAGTCTCGCCACTAAATCTTCGTATGGCATAATCCTCACCCATTGTACCCTGCAACTCTGCAAAGACCTACTCATCAGACAGTTGTTCAGGAACATGAAATAGAATAAAATGTGCTGACTGGGTTTGAAATTTCAAATCCATTTAGATCTTTTCCCTTAAAAAAATGTACCAAGCTGCTGGCACATCTTGTTATATTGCCACATTTGTGGGTGTATGTGAAGATACATTTCAAGGGGTGTGCTGCTGGTGCAGCGGTAGAACGTGTGGCCCATGTATAGAGAGGCTTCGGCCTTTGACAGTCCAGCAGTAAACATTGCACCATAATTGCTTCCTGCAATAAATGTAGTAGGCAAAGGATAGAGAATATCAGAAGGATTTTTTTCAGAGACACTGGGATGGGAGTTAACATTAACCATCAGACATTATATTGTCCATTTGGTCAATTTTCCCTGCTCCTAATTATATCAACCTAGTGATTAGATACGTTTTAATGGTAAACGAGTGTGTTTACCTTGTAAACCACTAAATTCTGAAAAGTAAAAATGGAATTTAGGGAAAAAACTTCATTGTGGAAAAATATATTAGTGAGTTTAGGCAACTCGTTCAAGGCTACGATTCACACTACTCTTGTATCTGTAAGTTTTACCTCAGGTGTTTTAATGTTAGAGTTCTGTTGCACTTTAAGTTCAGTTAATTATTAGGTTTCACTGTCAAAAAAAAAAGAGCAGGTGAAGGTCACAAACTAACAACTTCACCCATAAAGTGTTGTTTTTCTTTTGCTTGTTAGTCATAAACACATTTAAGAAAAATTATTTGATAGTCAATCCTTGTTGTGGACCTTATCCAGAAATCAGAGTTGGACATTTAGACAACTAGTACTTAAGATGATCTAAACTAAGTGAAGGATGGAACATAAGATACTTATTCAAAAGCAGTTTCATGGTAACCCTTCTCTAACCTCAGGCTAGTATTTTTAGCTCTCATTTCCACTCAGCCTGGAGTTATACGAGTTTTGTGATGATGTAATGCATGCCTATACTTTTAGCACTTTCGCTAAGATTTTAATTTCTCCAATATTTCAGATTGACACATACACACACATGAACACCTGCCCTCTAGTGTTTCATTTGGTGATAGATTATGTAATAACCTGGCAGAACGTAATAAATTGTGTCTTTACATGGCATGAAAACGCAATAAAGTCCACCCAGGCAATCAATTCTCAGATAACGTAACATTCCAATATTACATTATCTGCTAATATATCTCAATGGGAGACATAACATAATGTTAAATGATGATCCAATAATATTAAAAGCAATAATAAGGGTCGATATTGTTATGGCTTGTGTTATTAAACTCCCTCTTTCCTTACAGCTTGTCACATTTTAGGCTGAACTATAATAATATAGTCAGTCAGAAATGTGCTGTGCCTCGGACTTAATTAGCATCATTAATCAATATTCATTTTTCACTAGAGCCCAGGAAATTTTATTTAAATTACTGACATAAATCATGCCTGTCTTTATGTCACAAAACATCTAGTGACGACTTATAGTTTCACTCAGTTAGACAGAAGGAGATAACTTGTGTTGGAGGAGGTTACCCTTAAAACTGGTGTAAGGTGAAAGTTAGGTGGTATCAGGACTTGTGTTTGCTGGAGTAAATTGTGGGATTTTTCTATGAGAATAAACACTTTTCTGTGAAGGCCTCAGAGGTTTGCTAGAGAACATTAGAAAACAAACAACATCATAAAGACCAAGGAACACAGCAGAAACGTCAGGTAGAAAGTTGAGAAGTTTAAAGCAGGGTTAGGTTCTAAAATAATATCTTAAGCTTTGAACATCTACCAGAGCTCTGTTTAATTTATCATCTGAACGTGGAAGGAGGATGGACCAATTGCAGACCAACCAAGACATAGAGGTCCACCAAAACTAACAGGCCATGCAAAGAGAGTTTTAATCAGAAAAGCAGCCAAGTGGCCCGCAGTAAATCTGGAGGAGCTGCAAATTTGTGCAATCTACAAATCTGGCCTTTCTAGAAGAGTAGCAAGAAGAAAGCAAAATGAAATCCGGCTTCCAGTTTTCCACAAGCCATGTAGGGGATACAGCAAACATGTGGAAGAAGGTACTCATGACAGATGAGATTGAACTTTTTGGCCTGCCTTCACTATGCTGTGTGAAGGAAAACTAAAATTGCGTATCACTCTAAACTTGCATTCCTACTGTGAAAGATGGTTTTGGGAGCATTGTGTTGTGTGAAGGCTTTGTTTCAGAAGGGACAGGGAGGCCTATCAGATTTAATGGGAAGCTGTATAAATTGAGGACAAACCTGGAAGAAAGCCTGTCACAGGCTGTGAGTCTTGAGACTGGGAGGGAGTGTCCTCTTTCAGCAGGTCCATAAGACAAAGCAAGAACAGTTTAGATCAAAGCATATTCATGAGTTAGAACGGCCCAGCCAAAGTATCTAAATCTAAATGAAAATCTGTGGCAATATTAATGTAAAAAAAATTGGGCAAAAATTGTAATCTCTCCAAGTGCAAAGATGGTTGAGACAGACCCCAAAGAGCTTGTTGGGACCAAAGCCATGGGTACAACATGAAAGGCCAGTAAGAACTTTTCTGGAACTTTCAAAATAAATCGCATTGTTGTAATTATAGATTATTGATTAATTGAATATTTATCAAGAATTATAATTAAAATCATAATCCGATAAAATTAACTCCTTAACCAAAATCCTCGTTTCTAAATTGAAACCAGAGCTGTCCTCTGGTGTTGTAATTATGGCTCAAGGCCTCTGATAATTACAATTATTAAATGTCACTGTTTAATCAACCGTTTCTGCCGAAACGTGGGGAACTTTGCCTTATTTTGACTGACGAATCACTCTTGCCACAAAATAAACACAAAAACGCCTTCTCTTTATCTACGTGAAAATTTATTTAAATCAATCAGCCCCCATACAATCATTTCCCCGATTCAATAATCTTCACCTACTTAAACATGCAAAGTTCTACACAAAAGGGTAAAATATCTAACTAACAAAATAAAGCAAAACAGCAGTGTGTGTGTATTGAATCAACCAGCAGTTATGGCAAAAGTGGTAATATGACAAAGTGATGTGGTGTGTTGAACGGGGTTTGAACAGTCCGCCAGAAGCGTAGCCCAGCGGGACACGGGCTGTCATAAAACCCCCACAGCAAAGTTGTAAACTCAGCTTAGACAAAGAGTCATAAACCTTTTGGCGGCAAGTTAGCAAGCAGTAAAGTTGGAACAAAGAAAATGGTGAATTTCACCATGAGGTTACTGTCGTAGTCCAGTACAGGCGCTCCGGTGTTCGCCTGGTAAGACAACTTGTGAGACGCAGCGGCCTCAGGTCTCAATACAATGTTGCATGCAAATACAATTTCATAACATCAGAATATAAATTGCGATTCTGATCGCACTAAAAATCCTATCTCTCTCTACCCTGCCCAGGCTACTTCTAATAAAGAAATCAAAGAAAATAATAAAAGATGGTTTTTACTTTGTGGAGCAAGTCTTCAGGGCTGCCCGCGTGAGGGGGAGAGAAGGAGGGGGAAAGTTGGAAGTTACGTGTGTCCACGGTTAACTTCGGCAAGAGCGGTCAATCTTCGTCCTTTGGCCTCCTTGGCGAAAGGGAAAAATATGATCTGACCGTCAGCAGTCGACTAGAACAAAAAAACAAGGTGGCGATCCGTCTCCTTGAAACTCCGTGGTTTTTTGGTTACGTGTTAAACTTAACACCTTCGATCGGTAAAGTTGAAATTTCTGGCCTTCTTATTCCAGGAATTTCTGTCATGAACGTTCTTTTCGTGGCCAACGAAGGAGAATAAATGAAGACTCCACGTGGGACCTCTTCTTCTCCAGAGGATGCTTCAGTTGCATGGTTATCTGTCGAGATCTCCAGCTGAAAGCAAGGTTTTAAAGCTCCCGCCTTCCATATATAATCTCGTCTGACGTCAGACTTCTTGGGACGTCCCCGTCCTACCAGCCGCAGTGCCCACTGGGATTTGTAGTGGCGGACAATACTGGATATAAAATGGCCGATGATGTCGGAAGGCCTGGTGGTGTCCAGCAATGTGTAAATGGTCCAATATTCAGCAAACAAGTGGTCCAACAGCATTAACTTACTTCCAGCACAGCCACAACAGGGTATAACAGTGGACTTCCTGTGATGTCACTGTTTGCATAAAATCCCCGCTTTTGCAACAAGCTGACCTCTTCCATGCAGGTCCTCAGCGGAACTGGACGGAGAGACACAGCGCGCTAATGTGTCTTTGCGGGCAAACAGACATAACTCTTCAAACTGGATCCCAGAGTGTCATTTGATCACGCGATCATATGCACTAAGTTAAGTAGGAATGAACTGCTGTTTGTGTATCCGGTATTCATTCATGAACAGGGTAATTAAGGTACAAGTGTGGCTTGACTTTACTTTCTGAGGTCTACAGAAGCAAACTGTGTTCCAGAGAGTTCCCAGCAGAGACCCTGTCTCTACGACGCCGAGTGGAGCAGTCGGTCTGAAGGAAGGACAACGGGACCGCATCACTGTGGCTACAGCTGTAACATGCAGTTCAGCCAGGCACCTCCCCCAGCTACGGACGATAGCTGCAAGTTAACCCTTTATTCACTGTGGATGCTTTCCTCAACTTCGTCGCCCCGGACAACTTTTTCTCAGCACGGTTCACGTAAGAGGTTGTGTTTTGGGCAGAGAGAAGTAGTTTAGAATTAAATTATCTAAACATCTTTCGTTTTATGACGTTTGGTTTTGTTTGTGTTGAAAACTTAGCACTGTGTGCTCAGTTTGTGTTCTGTGTTTGTGTCGGGGTGCGACATTTTGGACTCTGTGTTGGTTTTGTGTTTGTTTATTCCTTCAGTTATTTTGGTGTTAGTTTTGTTCTCTCTCCTGCCTCCTACTGTTTGCAGTTCTCTCTCCCCCCTCTCATAGTTCCTTTAGTTGTTGTTGTTTTCTTATTTATCACTTAGAATGGTTTTCTCTTTATTATGATTATTCTTATAGTTCTCTAGTTTTAGTCTCCATTCTTCCAGTCACTCCTGATGGGATAGTTTTAGCTATTGTTTACATCTTGGTTCATATTTATTCTAGTCCTCACGTTCTCTGCTTCCTCTCCAGTTAATTCAGTTAGTGTTGGTTTAGGTTTGTTTACTTTTGTGGCCAGGGTTTCTTTATGGGTTCTTTTGTTAATTCTTAGGTTGCCATTTCCTTAGATCTTAGGTTGTTGTGTTTCTTCTGTTCCCTCCAGTTTCTCAGTTTCCTTTAGTTCATGGTTATTCCTGATTCTTATGCTTCATTTGGTTATTTATCTTTGTTTATGATTATCTGCCCTTTGTTACCCTCTGTATATTAGTTGGTCTAGTTTCATTGTTCTTCGCTGGTTCCTCCCGTTCACTACCCCTGATTAAGTTCTGTTGTGCTACGTTCCTGCAGAGAGAACTCATGTAAGTTTTGGACTCGACTCATGTTAGTACCTGCAGTGATTTTTGCTGCGTTTCTGGAATCCTTTGAATAAAGATGAAGCCTTGCTATAACATGCTGCTGCCCAGCTCTTGTCTGCGCATTGGTCCACTTTAACCTCAGAACGTGACAGTAGGAACCAGCGAAGACCACAAAAGTAAACAAACCTAAACCAACACTGATTGAAATAACTGGAAAGGAAGCAGAGAACGTGAGGACTAGAATAAATACGAACCAAGATGTAAACAATAGCTAAAATTATCCCATCAGGAGTGACTGGAAGAATGGATACTAAAACTAGAGAACTATAAGAAGAATCATAATAAAGAGAAAACCATTCTAAGTGATAAATAAGAAAACAACAACAACTAAAGGAACTATGAGCGAGGGGAGAGAAAACCAATACAGAGTCCAAAATGTCCTGACAGTTTGATTCTGATGATAAGCTACAAGTTTCTTTTGTTAGCTTCAACTGCTAACAGCTAAGAACACGTGCTCGCCTACTAAAGATCATTTACCCAAAAATGTTGTTAGTTTCAATCTAGGAAATAATATTTCCCTAAATATTATTTTACTAAACTTGATAACTAAATAAACACCATTAAGCCCAATTTCTCCAGAAGGATTTGGTTCGTATTCTAAATATTTCCTTAAATACTATTTTACTATTTCCTTAATAATATTTCTTTAAATATTATTTTAATAAATAAAGGCAGCTAATTAAACACAGTTGAGAATTGGTCATCCAGAAGGTGTCAAGGCTTGCGAAATGGAGGACCCAAGAATGCAGACTAGCAGGCAACATGAGGGTAAGTGAAAAAAAGGATTTAATGAATAAAAAACAAAAACTCACTCATGGAGGAGGCAGGAACAAAACAGAAACAGGCAGGTGAGACAGGCATGGCATGATCCGAAAAAAACAGACATGAGCATGATCCAGAAAACAAGACTTGAGCATAATCAAGAGAACTAGACATGAGCATGATTTGAAAATGTTTTCACAAGGAATAGACAGAACAGGTGTGTATATATGGAGTGTGAACCAGGTGAAGCAAGACAGATTAACTAAGTGCAGGTGAACCATATAAACTTAATGGACAGGAGAGAACAAATGTGACAGGAGCAAAACAGGAATTCAAGAATACAAACTAATAGAAACATAACTAGAAAAACATGAAACGAAAGCATAACCAGATCCAAAAACTTAACTTGACAACGCATGACCTAGAAGACAAAAACTAAAGCATGACTTGGAAAATCATAAAACAAAAAACATGATTGAAACCCTTTTTAACTGTGAAACAGACCAAAAAAACCCCCAAAACCCCCAAAAATCAAAAACAGAAGGTTGGTTTTACTCGGGAAAAATCATTCTTTAAAATATTGTTTTATTAAAAAAATTGTTTTATCTGATCTTGCTTGTGAAGGGTTTTGTTTGAAGGTATACCAATTATTGCCTAAGTTGGTTCCAAGGGGAAACGTAGCCCATTAGCCCTTCCCCATATTCTTTCATTCAGCTTGGTAGTTTATTTTGGATTTTTTTAGCATAGGCCAAGGGGGTTTGTTGATTAAAATTTATTTTGACTTTGAGTTGATTTTTTTTTGTTAAAAAAATTTCTTGTATTTTAAAAAATTGGTGTGAAGTCTTTCCCTTTGTGGGGGGGGAAAAGAGTTTTGCTGCCCAATTGTCAGAGTTTTGGCTCACCCCTTTTAAAAATTTTGCCTAATACCCCCGCCTTTTTGGGGCCCTATTTTTCCCCCGGACAACTTTTTAACGACCGAAAATTATTTAATAAAATTTTAAAAAGTATTAATTTAAAATATTAAATAATATATTCATAATCACAACCGCTCAGATGTTTAGGTTGGCCTCTGGGGCCTGAATACACATCTGCCACATCTTTAATACTTTTATTTGTAAAAAAAAAGAACACAAAAGAAAATAAAATAAAACAAAACATATATCCTTGGGGATGGGTGAAAAAGAAAAAGGGGTAGGAATACTTTTGCACGGTGCTGCACATGAACAAATCTGTGAGTATTTGTATGCTCCTGCTCGCCAACACCCGGTACCCTCTGTATCCTTCTCATTCCCTGCATTCAAATGACACAATTTCCTCCTAATCTTGGATCTGAACCGCTCCCTGACTTCTTTAAATGAAGAATTTAATATATCTGCATTCATTCTCATATATTGCATTTTCCCTGACAAAAGGGCCCACCGTGTACTTAATCACTTAAATCCACATGCAATCTGGATCAGCCATCTTAGCCAGGGCCCCGGATCCATTAGTTCCTTCTCATTCCGGGGGTGGGGAGGGGGGGTCTGCCAACCTATTAGTTCTGCTATGCTCTGCTAGATTTCCATAACCTTCCATTTTCAGCATTTTTCTGCCTGAAAATGGGAAAAGTTGCAGATTAATTCCAAGTAATCCCCCATTTTTTTTTCTGTTGCCTTTAATTACTTGTTCCGGCCTTTGACACACTGAATGGTCATCAGCATTAAGTTGACTTAGCAAGACACTTTTTTTATTGTTAAGAAAATAGCCTCATGTCTGTGTTTGAAGTCCCATCTTTGGCTTTAAACCTCCATAACAGTCTTAAACTGAGACTCTTTGATTTCTCACATCTCTTTGTCTCCTGATTGAGCCCTTTTTATAACACTAGACTCGTCTCTTGTCCAGTTTGATGAATTTGCATTCCAGAGGCAAACCTATTTTCTCATTCCATGGGCCTTTGGTTCAATTTAAATCTCAACTCCCATTATAAACAGGATAAAGATTAAACTAAACATGCCACTGATTCTATTTGGTTGAAAGTTTTCTCCAGTGTAGCAATGATGTCTTACCTTCACCTCTATCCGTTTTGCTTGTTTTCTGTCTGCAGCAAGGAGACTTAAAAATATGGCCTCGAGTGCTGCAGCGACCCTACGTGTCTTTTCTCCTTTCTAACCTCCCGCGGTCACAATGCATACAAGTGAATGTGACCGCTGAGGCAGAGTAGCTTTTCCTTACTGCTTACGTTCAAAGCAGGGCCCGAACAACCCGATGGAAGCGATTTAATACCATAAATTAGCCTGTCACTTAGCTTGGATTATAGACCTCACAAGGGGCCGTGGCTAAAATAGCTTGAGCTAAAATGTTCTGTGATGTAAAACAGTGTAAAGAAAAAAAGTGAAACCATGTGCATTCCACTCAACTGATTTGTGTAATTAAATTGATTTACCTTTACCCCTTCTTTTTCCCTCAGCCTCCAGGCCTGGCCTTTTGCTATCTGCCGCTGCCCTTGTGAAATCGCAGCCAGCATGGGGCCAGCTCTAGAGCTGTGCCTTTACTCGCACATGCTGGAAGGCTGACAAGAAAAAGTGAGAGATAAGAGGATGCGAGGAGCAGTTGATTAATGCCTCATGTCAGCGAGGCTTGTCATTCGAGGTGCGTTTGTGGCTGCCGCTGTGCTGCAGAGAGAGTAGAAATGTAAATACAACAAGAGCAGGAGTGGATAGATTATATCATGGTACGATAAACTGGTTTAGCTGGCACATACAGTGCCCAGATACAGTAAATACAAAAAGCAGTTTCCAAATGATGATTTCATTTATTTGACTTTCAATCTGTTTGTATGATTAGACTGAATTAACTTTAATTTAATTTATTAAGTGAAAATACCTATCCAAACCTATCTGACTCTATCTAATACTGTAATCAGCCTTCCCTGCAAATCATGCAATAACCGTGATGAACTACACCCACATTTAATGTCACAAGCCAAGGCCTGACCCAAAATCGCTGAAATAAAACTAGTCTGACAACATGAAGTAGGTTAAAAGACCAAAAAGCAACACAATGTGCTCTGATCCAAAGAAACTCAACAACAGGTGTCAGTCTGGAAAGGGTTACAAAGGCTTTGAAACTGCAGGGAACAAAACGACAGTCATTACCCACAAATAGAGAAAACATGGTGAACCTTCCTAGGAGTGACCAACCAACCAAAATTACTCCAACAGTAAATTTGTTCTGTATCAGAGAAACCATGAATGAGTATGCAACCCCCTAACCCTAAATAATCATTTTGTTACGCTGCAGACAAAAAGCATAGTGTCCTAGTCAAAGTCTGAACTCAAATCCAATCTGAGATGCTATGGTATGACCATGACACATATCACATGTTTATGTTTGAAAACCCTCCAATTTGGCTGGATTAACACAGGTTTGCACAAAAGAGTGGTCCTAAATTCCTCTACAGTGATGTAAGAAAATTAAGGTCAGATATTGCAAATGCTTGATGGCAGTTCTTAGGGTTTGGGGGCAATAACTGTAGGTTCAGGATAGTTTTGGTTTAGTAAATGAAGTCATTTTTAAATAACTGCTTTTTGTATTTCTCTGGATTATCTTGTCATATATTAAGATTTGTTACATCTGAAACCTTTAAGACTGACAAAAATGCAAAAAAGTCACATCTGTGTGTGTGTGTGTGTATGTGTGTGGCTGTATCGCTGCACTGTATTTCCCTATTGTACTATTTTTAACAACATAAATTATAAATTTATTTTGCTAGCTAGACATTATTCATATCTAAAGAATATATATAGCCACATTTTAGAGTCTAATAACCTAAATTCTTGAAAGTTAAAAACATAAATCAAAATCTACATCAAGACGGACTTTTGTAAGGGATTATATGAAACTGAACACAACACAGAAAGGGTCCTGGTTAGATGGGAAAGTTTGTGATTTATTTATGTAAAAGGGTGACACCCCCCCCAGACTGCAGCCTTGCCATTTGCAGCACTTTTTATACCAGGATTGTGAAATTATTGGAATTTTGGCTTCAAGGGAAGGAACAACCCAAAGCTTAGAGACAGCTATGAGCCTTTAACTGTTGGTTTTACAAAAAAAAAACATAAGACCAAATCTAAAAATGTTTTATTTAGTTATACTTTTACTATCTCCATCCACACTTGTGAATGTTCATCAGCTGCAGCAACGCTTACTTGTGGAGTTCCAAAAGGCTCCATTTAAGGCCCTGGGCAGTTTTCTTTATATATTTTGCCGTTGAGTTCCACCCATAGGAGATATTTTATACCCCTTTACTTCTTGCTGACCATATTCAAATTCTTTTACCCATAAAATAGCATCTTACATTCAATCCTCTGTGTCTAACTTTGTTGGGAAGATAGGGAGATAAATTTAGCTGTCGAAACTTGCATTTTTATTATGTCTCAAGGTCAATTGATGCATAGCTTATCATAATTCTTCATATAAAGGCATCAATCAGACATCCTTTCATTGTCTGCAGCTGTTCCAGAAAACTGCTGCTCAACCTTTGACAGAAACCTGGAAGCAGGGGTATATAACTCCATCACTGGCCTCCCTCCACTGACTTCCTGTCTAGTACTTTGGGGGAAAGGACCCAGATCTAGCTTGACATCTCAATATAATTTTTTGATCTATTATTATTGATATAATTGTTTTATTTACTGTTTTTTATGAATCAATTTTTCTACTTTTTTGATTTTGGTGTTTGCTAAAAGTGATCATTTAGATTTTGCTTTGTTGTCACTGTAATCTTCTTACTTTACCATGGCCCCCCAAACAGCAGTAGCTTCTGGGCGGGGACCCCCTTTTGCATACCCACAGAAACATCAACTTTTTAAAAGTGTCTTTTATTAACTATTTAATTATCAATGAATTTCTTTAATGTAAAAATAGTATTAAAATATGTTAACACACTTATAATCCCACTGAATAACATTCAACAAACTGTTGAGAATAAGAGCAGTGTTTTTGTTTTATCATCATCCCCAACCTTTCTGAGGCCCCCCTAGCACCCCCTGACAGGCCCCCAGTTTAAAAACGAATGTTTTAGAGAACTTTTTGCCTTGCAGCTTTCTAATAAATTTTGCCTCTCTGGCTTGAAGTGTGCCGAGGAGGGATCAAATGTTGAGTGATGATAATTGGCTAACAGACTTACTAAAGCTTGGAAGCTAATTAAAGAGTATCATAATCACCTGTCAGCTCCTCGGCTGTTGTCTGGGTGGCACGGAGACGTTTCATTAGATGCTTAAAAATAGCTTCCTTCTCGTGTTGTGACACCTCACTCCTCACCTTTTCCTTTCATCAAAGCGCCCAAGAGCCGACTCTTCGTGTTTCCCCGACACTCACTGGCTGGAGCTAATACAAAGTGGGATGTTTGTTGGCATTTCCGATCACACGCCTTGAAAGAAACGAACCGAGAAGACACTAAAGAAGACATTTATAGTCCCAGCTGAGCGCGAGTCAAGGAGGACACAAAAAGAGAAGAATAGCTTTTGCTATTGCTGTTAAACATGTTTTTTTATTCCTTCTTCATACAGTCGTCTTGAATCCTTACATCTCTGCAGGTCTCAGCTGAATTCAGACATGGCTTGTTGTCATCTGCTCGGGTCTGTTAGCATGCGACAGCTCTGACAGCATTTTGACTAGCTTGATTTGAAGGTGTTCTATTTTTTCCGTTACCCCCCATGTTTAATATACATTTACGTATCTCCTCAGTTAAAAAAAGAAAGCAATTTTTAAAGTCAATTATATTCAGCCTGCTGAGTGGGAGAATTACTATTTCACAGGGAAGAAACCCACTTGTCAGCGGCACCTGTAGGTGTTTTAACGTGTTGGGGATGAAAGGTAAGAAGGGGGTAGAGGGAGGGAGGCCATCCGCACAGGTGCACCACTCAAGCATCGGCTGTTTACTCAATAATGATGATAAATGGCGGTCTATCTCGTAAGCACAATGTGTTCCATTTCTCCTGTGTAATTCACCTCAGAAGCAGTGATTTAGCTGTAATTTGTCTGTATTCCTGTTTATGCACACAGAGATACATTATGAAACTGCTTTAAAAGAACAAATCTCATCAGGATTTCATTAGTTCACAGAAATGTACATTTTCTGGTAGGAAAAAAAACCAAGGCAAATATCTTCTCACAACAAGAGATACCATAACTCAAGGATGCTTTATTATATTTCAAGCCATATTACAATTTAGCTGGAGACAAATAAGGATGAGCAAACAATGGATGAACACTCTCAAACATGAGGGCAATTTCATTCATTCGTTCGTCTTCTATAACGCTTATCCACAGTGGGTCAGTGGGCAGGTTGCCAATCCATCGCAGGGCAACACAGAGACATACAGGACCAACAGCCATGCACACAACTAAGACCAATTTAGACACCAGTTGACCTAACAGTCATGTTTTTGGACTGTGGGAGGAAGCCGGAGTGCCCGGTGAGAACCCACGCGTGCATGGGGAGATGCATGCAAATTCCATGCAGAAAGACTCCCGGCCGGGAGTCAAACAGGAGCTTCTTGCTGCAAGGCAACAGTGCTATCAACTGTGCCACCGTGCAGCCCCTTGTTACAACTCATATTACAATCTAGCTGGAGACAAACGAGGATGGGCAAACAATGCATGCATACACTCAAACCTGAGGGCAATTTACATTTGCCAGTTGATGGGGTGTAATGATTCATCCAGCAAACAGAACTAGACAATACACAATATTGAGATGGGAATACATTTTAGCATCAGAAATATCCCACTTTGGGTTTTAAAAAATAGAATAAAAGGTTTCAAGCTCAAACTGTGGTGTTACGCTACGCTGTCATGCTGGGCGTCACAAAGTGATAGCTTTTGATCCTCCAATGCTTTGAGAGTGATTTTGAAGTCTGTATCACAAAAGCTGTAGGGGAAGTTTGTTCAGATATGACCCAAGTAAACGAGAGAAAATGGCGGCTTTGATTCAAAATGGACAACTTCCTTGGGGGTTTGGACCATGTCTCCAACAGACTTTTCTGTAGGGTTCAATTCACTTCAATTCATTTCAATTCAGTTTTTCTCTATAGCGCCAATTCACAACGCATTCAACACAGATTCAGTTTATTATTCAAATTGGTTAAATCGTTTTTCTATTTAAAGAAACCCAGCAGATTGCATCGAGTCAGTGACTTGCAGCATTTACTCCTCCTGGATGAGCATGTTGCAACAGTAGACAGTCACTTGCATTGACTTTGCAGCAAACCCTCAGAAAACCCTACAGAGCATGCATGTAGCAACAGTGGAGAGGAAAAGTCCCGTTTAACAGGAAGAAACCTCCAGCAGAACCAGGCTCAGTGTGAGCGGCCATCTGCCACGACTGACTGGGGGTTTGAGAGAACGGAGCGGAGACACATATGTGTACTGAATTTCATAATCCTCGGTCAAAGCCTGGCTTGTGGCAGTTTTTAAAAAAATTTTCTAGGGGGCACTGTGAAGGAATTAGGCCATGCCTACCAAATATTTCACTGGACATATTTTGGGAACTGGACTAAGATTGACCATATTGTATTTTATGCAGATCAGATGATACATGTAGAAATTAAGAGACAAACGTATGGCCACAGTGTGACATCGCCACTTCGCCTCCCTGCCGCGGCCACACCCTCCAGTGTACAGTCTATGCGGTCCAAAAAGTTAGACCAACATTATTTGTCTTTTGACACACACTTCTGACACACTTTCAAGTTGATTGGTTCAAGATGGTCAGAGAGTGACAAAAATGTTTTCCTATTCTCAGGAGGCGTGTCTTTGATGATTTCAGCATTTGACAACATAGGATTGTTGGTCACCTGAGAGAGATAAATCAAAGCAGGTTTGATCTAATTCAGCCTTTCTAAATGATAGTGACAGCATTTAGATTTTTTTGCTGAGAAGGCAAAGTTTGAGGTCCTTTATTCAGATTTTGATCAATTTTCATCTTCCATGGCTTAAGGGTTCAACAAATTTAAAGTTGATTTCTCAAAATCCCTCGGAGAAGTTTGTTGAAGTTTGACATGTATGGAAAGTCAAAATGCCCCAAAATGACCTTTCGACACCAAATGACCAAACTTGCTGTTGGTTTTAGGGCATGCCTCCAATAGACTTTTTTTCAGGATTTGTAGGGATCTGCCTATGTACGACATTTCAAATCCCTACGACTTACCACTTGGTCTGTGTCGGTTTAGGGGGTGCTGTAGAGCTTTTTGCCCACTCCCATTTTTTATTCCATTAAAACACAAAAAATTCATGTGGGGGACAACCTTGGGTAAAGTTTGGTGCGTTTTTGTATATGTTTAAGCCTCCAAAAACCACTTCATTTCGGAGAAGAATAATAAGAAACAGAGCATTTCCAATATGCCTTTGTAGCGCTATCGATGCTTATGCCTAATAAATATTGTAGATAATATAATATATTGCTTCATAATCAGCAATAAATATTGCTTTTCTGTATTAAAGAAAACCAATTTAATCATGACATTATAAGACAAACTATGTACTGCATATACAGTCATATGAAAAGGTTTGGTCACCCCTGATAATTTTAATTATTTTTATTTTGAAATCTTTGGGTGTTTGGATCAGTTATTTCAGTTTGATATATCACATAACTGATGGAGACTAATATTTCAGTAGTGAAATGAGGTTTATTGGAATAACAGAAAATATACATGAAAACAAAATTTGACAGGTGCAACAGAAAAATCACATCAATATATCCTCCTTTGTAAAAATAACAGCCTCTAGACTCTTCTTATAGCTTCTAATGAGTGTCTGGATCTTGGATGAAGGTATCTAGGACCATTCCTCCTTACAAACCATCTCCAGTTCAGTTAGGTTTGATATTTGGCGGGCATGGACAGCCTGCTTTAAATCATCCCACAGGCGTTCAATGATATTCAAATCTGGGGACTGGGATGGCCATTACAGCATATTGTTCTTGTTCCTTTGCATGAATGCCTGAGTAGATTTTGAGCAGTGTTTTCGGTCGTTGTCTTGTTGAAATAACCATCCGCAGCGTAACTTTAACTTTGTGACTGATTCTTGAACATTATTCTCAAGAATCTGCTGATATTGAGCGGAATCCATGAGCCCCTAACTTTAACAAGATTCCCAGTACCGTTATTGGCCACACAGCCACAAAGCATGATGGAACCTCCACCAAATTTTACGGTGGGCAGCAAGTATTTTTCTTGGAATGCTGTGTTCTTTCGCCACCATGCATAACACCCTTGGTTATGACCAAACAATTCAATCTTTGTTTCATCAGTCCACAGCACCTTATTTCAAAACGAAGCTGGCTTGTCCAAATGTGCTTTTGCATAGCTTAAGCGACTGTTTGTGGCAGGTGTGCAGAAAAGGCTTTTGCTGCATCACTCTCCTGTATAGCTTCTCCTTGTGCAAAGTTCGCTGAATTGTTGAACGATGCACAGTGACAACATCTGCAGCAAGATGTTGTAGGTCTTTAGAGGTGGTCTGTGGGTTGTCTTTGACTGTTCTCACCATCCTTCTTCTCTGTCTCTCTGATATTTTTCTTGGCCTGCCACTTCTGGCCTTAACAAGAACTTTGTCTGTGGTCTTCCATTTCCTTACTTTCCTTACAGTGGAAATTGACACCTGAAATCTCTGAGATAGATTTTTGTATCCTTTCCCTAAATCATAGAGAGATGCAAAGAAGAGAACAACTTGCAATTGGCCACCTTAAATACCTTAAATCATGATTGGATACACCTGTCTATGAAGTTCAAGACATAATATGCTTACCAAACAAATGTTGTGTTTCAATAAATCAGTGGTTAAAGGTATTCAAATAAACAAAATGACAAGGGTGCCCAAATGTATGCACTTGTCAAATTTTGTTTTCATGCATATTGCACATTTTCTGTTAATCCAATAAACCTCATTTCACTACTGAAATATTACTGTGTCCATCAGTTATTTGATATGCTAAACTGAAATAGCTGATTCAAATGCCCAAAGATTTAAAAATAAAAATAATTAAAATTATCAGGGGTGCTCAGACCTTTTTCTATGACTGTGTATTTATGTTAATACCATTAGCATTTTTACTTCAGGTTAACTTACTGCACACATACCAAGTAACTACCGCTGATAGGAAGCTTTTTTTAAGTTTCTGTGGCACTGGTGGCCTTTATTTGTTAGTTTACCAACAGAAAGGGTGTTGAGAGAGAGGGAAGACATGCAGTAAAGATCAAGGGGCCAGAACTCGAACCCTTGACGGCTGCATTGAGGACTGTAGCCAAAGTACATGGGTCGCACGCTTTAACCCTGCGCCAATAAACTTTAAGGCATGTTCCATCTTTATCATCGTTAACAGTGAGTAAGTTTGATTTGTGATATGCTTCCTTGTCTCGTTTATTGTTCTACTGAGCACAAAAAGCATTGTTGGCTAGCCCAATGAGAGGTTTTTAGCCGACTCTGTCACACAATGGGGCAACTCAAGAATGACTTCCTTTCTTCCTTCAAAATAAGAGTTTCCAACCTACATAGCTCAAGATGTTAAACATAAAGGACACACTGTTATATCCATGGCTCATAATATTAGCTTACAGGTATTTCACCAGATAAAGTTAAATTCTGACACCAACTGAATAGCTTGTTGCGAAACAGACCTTACTTTGACAAGTAATGCTGCACTCCCACCTATTTAGCTTGACATGGATGTCTTTTGACCATGGGAGAAAACCAATGCATGATGAAAAGCTCCACTCAAGATTCAAACCCAGAACCATCAGGCTCAGGGAATATGTAGGGCATTCTGTTTATCATATCAAACTCAAGAAGAGACAGGAGTAAATCAAGAATTTGTTTTCTTTAGTTGCTGTCTTGTAGGTTATTTATAGCTCATGTTCTGTCATGTCCTGGAAACCAGAAAGTGCAGAAATAAGCAAACGTGCATTGGTTAATAATTTGTGTAGTCAAGATGGTTAACTGTCAAAGCCTTACCTTATTGTCCACTGAAACCGTATACTAAAAAAACCAGGCCAGCCTACGTTTTATACCTTGGAACGCTGGCAGCTCTCTCTGCAGGGAACTTGCTGCTTTAAGCAAAACCTGATGTGCTCATTTGTGTCACATCCGAGAATATCTCAGTAGAGGCACAAAACACTGCTTGGGCAATATTTTCCTAGTATTCTTTACTTTCCCTCCCAAAATAAGTTTTGTTCAAACTGCACCTTGATAAGCATATAAAACAGTGACCTGCTCTTTTTTTCCATTTTAGAAATATTGCCAAACTCAGATCTGAAATATCACAATCTGAGCTGGATATGATCATTTACAACTTTGTTTCATCATATGTTGGCTATTGGAATTTTATTTACTTGTGTTAGCATATATAGGCCGTCATCAGCTAATCCATAATGCTGGGCTAGCTGATGATCAGATAATTAGGATCCAAAATAAAGTTCTTGTTATTACATGAAGAGTCCTGTGTGGTCAAGCCCCTTTATTGCTGTATGACTTGCTTCACATGCATACTCCTAGTAAGTTCCTGAGGTCAGCTGACTGGGGTTTGTTGGTTGTCCTTTGTACCAAAATTTTAAACTGAATGGAGGAGAGCCTTTAAATCTGTTTACAGGCACATTTTAAACCCCTACTGAATGCATTGCAATTTCTTTGAATCATTGAATTACTCTACAGTGATTTTAACAGTGTGGAGAACAAGTATTTTATACACTGCTGATTTTGCAGGTTTTCTCACTTGCAAAGCATGTAGAAGTCTTTAATTTGTATCATAGGTACTCTTCAACTGTGAGTGAAGGAATCTAAAACAAAAATCCAGAAAATCACATTGTGTGATTTTTTTAAGTAATTAATTTGCATTTTATTGCAGTATTTGTATTTGACACATCAGAAAAACAAAACTTAATTCTTGGTACAGAAAAAATTTTTTTGCAGTTACAGATATCAGACGTTTCCTGTAGTTCTTAAAGAGGTTTGCACACACTGCAGCGGGGATTTTGGACCCCTCCCCCCATACAGAACTTCTCCAGCCCCTTCAGGTTCAGTTGCCGTCGTGAGCAATTTGGGAAACTTTTTCAGCTCCCTCCAAAGATTTGGATTGAGTAAACTCGGGAAAGACTGGCTGGGCCACTCCAGGCCCTTTGAGAGTTTTAGGGGAACCCACCCCTTTATTTGCCCGGGCCTGTGACTTCATTTCCATGTTTTTTGAAATGTAGAAGACCCAGCCCCCGCCCCCTTTCAAACCCCTTATTTGAGGGAAGGAGGTTTTTGGGCAAAGATCCCCCGATCCCAGGCCCCCACCTTTCCCCCCCCTCAATACAGTCCCAGTCGTCCTCCCCCCTTTTGCGGGAAAAAGAAAAAAATGGGCCAAAGAATGATGTTTCCACCTCATGCTTCACGGTGGGAGGGTATTTGGGGGTTGTACTCATCCTTCTTTTCCCTGAAAAACATGGTGAGGGAGTTTGGGCCCAAAAAGCTCTATTTTTTCCCTTACCCGGACCACTTTAATTTTATACAGAAACGATTTAAAAATTAGGTGCGGGTTAATACAAGTAATGAGAGGAGAACAAAAAGGGCTTTTTAAAAGGGAAGAATATCGGGCCTAAAGGAAGGGGAAAATTTTTTACGGGTTTTAGGTGACCCCAAATATTTATGTTATGAAATAAAAGCAAAGTTTTATTTAAAAAAAACACACAATGTAAATTTTTCGGTTTTTTGTTTTGGGTTTTCCGTCACTCACATTTAAAAGACTATTTATGAAAAAAATAAAAAGATTTAAAGGCAAAAAGTAAGGGTTTTTGTGCCTAGAAAGTGTTTTGTGAGTCTTTATGTAAAAGGGGGAAGAAACAAAAAAAATTTTTTCTTATTATTACTGTAGCTTTTTAAAAACTGTCGCCCTATTTTCCCAATTTTTTAATAAAAAAAATTTTATTTAGTAGGCCCATATTTCTTTGGGGTCAAAAGCTAACAACTCAAAACCAAACCCAGATGCTGTTTTTCTTTACGGACTCCAGGCACAGGGACTCCCCCCAGTCAGGGTCCTCCCCTGACTGCTAAATATAAATTTTAATCCATCCTTTATTTATTATCCTCCATGTTGTTCAGCAGTAATTTCAGCTGACACAATTACTGATGGATCTGTCAGACAGACCGCACCTGTGTGGTCCCAGTTGCAGGCCTCAATCTGCAGCAAAATGTTTTCAAAAAGACAAAAAAAATGCCTTGGGAAAATTTAGAAAAAAATTTTTGGACCCTTTGGGGGTAAGGGGAAAAAAAAATTGGGCTCTAAAAAAACTTTATACTTTTGGGAAACTTTTTCCCTTTAATTTTTAAAAATTTTTTAGGGGTTTTGTCCCGATTTGCCCAAATAGATTTCATTTTTTTCTTGGGCCTGGCAGATTTAGATAGATAGATCAAAATATGACACTGCAATGTACCATAGATAAAAAAAAGAAAAAACTTCCTTTTAAATGTAAAAGACACAAATGTAAAAAAAAAAAAAAACGATTACTCATAAACTAGTGCCAAAATTTGGGGTCTTGGGAAAGTTAAAGTTCATTCATAAAATTTTTTGTTGACTTCCTAAAAATTGCTGGGTTAAAAACTTTTTGTTAAATCTACACAATAAAAAAAGGCAGCTCTTGGAGCTGGTTTTTGGCAAGGTTCAGGCCCAAAACAAAAAGAGCTAAGTGAGGGACCTTAAGGACCTCAGGGAAAAATGGCTACAAGTTAAGTTCCAGGGCAACTGTACACAGTATTCTTAAAAAAAGATGACCCTTCACACTGTGGAAAATCTCAGAGGCCATGTTAGGAAGTCCAAAATGACACCCGCACTGGTAAGGATGATGGTGTGGGAGGTGAAAATGAATCCAAGGATTGCTACCAAGGACAGTCCACTGGGCACTGCTGACTGCTGGATGTCATGGATACAGAGCAAGGGGGGAACCAAGGAGAGCAAGGCAAAAAAACAAACACCTCCTTCGTCATTGCAAAACACTACCTGGGGGACGTCTTGTCTTTTGTTTTGTGGTCAGACTAATCAAGAAATTAATTCTTTGGCTATAAGGATGTTACCTTCATTTGGATAAGAAAAGTAGAAGCACTCAACCCCAAAACACCATCCCACTGGTCAAGCATAGTGGTGGCAATATAATGCATTGGGGATGTTTTTCAGCTGCTGGGGCAAGCAACTTAATCAAAGTAAATGACATCATGAAAACAGAAGACTATATCAAGATTCTCAACAACAGCACAAGGCAATCTACGGAGAAACTTGGTCGTGGGCAACATAGGGCAATATTGGTTGTTTTACCTGGACATTGACCAGACACAAAAAGCTAAAGTGGTAAATAAATGCCATAATGATAAGATATTAACATCTTGTGCATTGTCTTATTATCTCAAGGGAGATACACGTGTTAGTTCCAATCAGAAAACAACTTGATTGAATGAAAATAATATTTAATTTGCCAGCGATATGAATAACTTGAGCTTAACCGTGTTTGTGAGAAAAAAAAAAAAACACAACCGTTCTCTGGAACTGACATGAAAGAACAATTTCATAAAAAACACCTTAACCCAGATGATTAAGCAGTTTTTGTTGTTTTAAAAGAACAGAAGTTTCAGTAAGTGGTCCACTATTGCAGCTATCACTACGTTTCATGCATGGGACAAGCCTGTTTGATTTAGAAGCTTGGGCTGTTGAGAACATTCGAGTAGCACTTGCGAAAACTTTGTAGCAGGAGCAGTATCAATGATGTCTCAGTTCATACAGTAGAACTTTTCAACATGTCCCAAAAAAAAAAAAAACTGTTACCTAAGACTGCATGTCCTATGAATAAGTTGTACAGAATTTATTTAACTTCAAAACAATACAATCCTGTTAAATGTTACGAAATGTTAGGACAGAAATACGACAGGATGAAGCCAAGGTTTAAAGTTGCACTTCATTCCTAAATAGTCCCGTTCCATCTCTGCAGTTTAAAAACCTGTTCTCCAAAGTGTCACAATTGTGTTTATTTTTACCAAAATGTTAGTCTACGCTCATTGATAATTCATAAATCCTTTGCTGAGAAAGCAATTTAAAAGAGACAAACAACAGCCTTCTGTGCAAGGAAATCATTGCATAAAAAAGGAGGTAAACTGTGATCTTTGTGAAAGCACCTTCCTGCAGAGGAAACCTTGCAATATTTGATGAAGCGACAGACTGAAATAGCACGCTGGATCATGAGAGTGATGCCTAGACAGTTTGATCAAAGGAAAAATAAGGTTGAGACCATTTGGCTGCTGTGGTTTTGACTAGTGCTGCCTCTCAGATAGCAACTGGATGTGTCGTTACAGAAGGTCGTTCTGGTGTTTAACTCTCTGAAAGGGCACTTAGTGTCAGTGTCAGGTAACAGGGCTGGAATTTGTGGAGTCCTCTAGTTTGGTGAAATTTGAAATCAATCAACCTTGCTACCGCTATGATCATGCCTCATCTGGAGGTGTGCTCAGAATTTGTCATGAGTATGACCAATAGAAAGCTGTGAGGTGATCCCTCTTTTCAGGTTTGATTGGAAGCATAGTAAATAACACTGTACAGAAAATTCACAATGTGGTGAATATAAGTGGAAGGATGCATGACTTTCTGGAGTTTTAGGAAAACAGCTCAAGCTCATTCAGGTTGGATGGAGAGCATCTGTAATTGTGAGATTTCAAAATTTGCCACAGATTCTTGAGTAGATTGGGGTTTGAACTTTGACAGGGCCAATCTAACACATTGTTTGAAGCCATTCCATTGTAGTTCTGACTGTTATGCTTCCGCTTGTTTTCCTCTCCTCCAGTCATTTGCAGTCTTTAACTGGTTGTCTTCCAGGGTTACCCAGTGATTAGCTCCAACCTTCTTCTAACCAGCTCTGACCGGCTTCCCTGTAAGCAATGAAGAAACACATCCCCACATTTCAATGATGGGAAGCTATGTTCTGGGTGATGGGCAGTGTAAATTTACTGTCGCACATACTGCAGCACTTTGAAAGTGTTGTATATAGCTATGTCACAGAGCTGTCAGCTCTATACATTTGTGTTCAAAGCAGTAACGTGTTTAAATAGCTTGTATGTCTATATACACAACTGCATCGGAAGCCCAGCTCATCTTATTCCAAAGCGAAGAAGAAGAAATGATAAAATTTGTTGTTAATCTACACAGTGAGGAAAATCTATATTTAGCTGTTAAAAAAATTCAGTGTAATAACATTCACTGTATAAACTATGAAATGCTTGAATATTTAGCTTTCTTGTGAATCTGATCACAAGCTGGTATCTAATCATATAACCACTGTTTCTTAGAGCTGCTTCACATTTGTGATGCATGAAGTCAACCCACTTCCAGCACCTGTGAACCGGTATTCCAGCCTAGGATGGTTGGACAACATTCCTTGGTTTTGCTGCAGAAGGTTTTTTAATGTCGCCCTATACTTGGATTCGAGATTTGAGATTGAGCTGGCCACTCCATATTGTTAATGTTGTTGGTCAGGAACCAAGATGCCTTTCTATTGCTAGTGTGTTTGCACATGGACTTCATTATAAGGAAACATAAAAAATTCTATTTACTTTTTGTTTTCAAACTGATCTATGATCCCTGGTATGCGATAAATAAGCCCCGTGTTATGATGATTTCATCAGTCCTTAAGATTTTGCTCCATTTCTTGCAAATTGTAACATCTTCAGCAGGTCATGGGACTTTATGGAGGATTCTTGCTGATAGATTGGCTTCAGGTAGGCTTCTTCTAATTGTTACAGGTAACTGTAGACCAGTGTTCTTCAACCCTGGTCCTCAACCCACACTGTCCTGCATGTTTTAGATGTTTCTCTGCTTTAACACACCTAATTCAGATGATTGCACTTCAGAAAAAGTCTGTTAATCAGCCATTAATTGAAATCAGGCGTGCTGAACCAGGGAAACACAAAAGCATTCAGAGCACACTGCCCTGGTCTTGATCAGAAGAAAATGGAAAATGGAAAATCAACAAACGAGTCAAAAACTGAAATACCAGTGAGTGAAATGTTAAAGTAAAAGTGTTATGTGGAGAATATCATTTAAATATAAATCTATGTAAAACCCCTACATTTATTAATTTAGATTTTAGATTTTTGTTCTTTAGAAAATGGAAGACTAGAAAACAGTCTGGAAACACTTCCATATGAAGTTTATTTTCCCTATACCTATCCAGTACTGTGAAAATAAAATTACAGACTTTTAAAGACGGAGTAGGAATACGTTTTTCACTCTCCAATTAACTTTTTAATCAATGTACTTCTAAAGAATGTTTGAAACAACCCATTTAAATCAGATTTTCAGAGAGTCAGAACTATAACTAGCATGTACATCTGCTGCCTTAAACCTGTTTGGCCTCACAGAATGAATGATCTTATTGGCTGAACTCCAGACTACTATTATTCTGAACATGCGTAGAAGTATTATTTCAACTAAACACAGTGACTAATCGGGTTATTGAGGTAGTTCTGCTGTTATTTTGAACACAACTGAAGGTTCTGATGATCTTCCAGACTTAATAAAGACAGCAAACCAGCGATAATCAGGAATGATGAGCTTGAAAAATGAACTCAGCCACAATCACGCAACAAAGTGTTGCAGCCTCCGATGCAGGCTGCCGTGTAATAATTTGATTAGCAAGTCTTCATGATAAGGTGCTAAATCAGGCCCCCCTTTCTAAACTTAAGTTCATACATCAACTTCAACATGGCTCTGACAGCTGTCTTGTCTTGTTTATGAAGCGAACTGAGCGGAATTTGTGGCAGATGCCTCACAGGGCGCATGACAAAGAGTGGGCAAACTCCCTTGTTTGGCTTGACAGGGTTGAGAGCTTCCCTCCTCAGCTGTCAGGAGGGAACATCTGTGTTCTGGCGAGTGAGCGATGTTTGTTCTGTGACGGAGCAATCGGCCGCCTGCAGCCGTCCGTGGTGACAGCCTCTGTCACGGTCCAAGGATGGAACGGGGATAGAGATGGAGAGGAAGAACATAGGGTGCAGTGAGGGGGTGTAATCCCTGTATCCAATCCCAGTTGCAGAAACGGAAAGCTCAGCTTTTTATAATTTAGGATACAGCTTCTTTTCCTGCTTTGAAATCTCTGATTCTCTGGATTACACAGTTGCTTTATGCAGCTACACTTTTAAAAGGATTATTGCCTGGATAATGAAACTAAAAATATTATATTTGTGTTGACACTTAAACCTCTAATAGTCTGAAAAAGGAAAAAAACTCCACAATGCAAAACAACTTCCAGAAATAATTTGCAGAGGGCATATTTCAAATTCATCTTTTAAATAAAGAATGTACCAAAGTACATGCAATGAAATATTCTTAGCAGGAAAAAAGATGTTTGAAATGCTAGTTTCCTACCTAGCGGAGAATGATAATGGAAGAACCTTATTTCACATGTAGTGTAATGTTATGCATGTAAAAAAAAATTTAATAACACCTTCATACACATTGCATTTAAATAAAACCACAGGATCTTCTATGAAATAAAATATAATTTCATCTCATTGTACTATCATGATGAAGGCCTTTGAGAGTGAGATCTCTGCAAAAAGGTCTGATTACTTACACACACAAAGTGACCAAAGTGCTGTACAGGTTCATAAAATAAAATAATAAAACAAAACATGAAATAGGTAATAAAATACAACATCTACAGTAAAACTAATAGAATAAGAAGAGTTTAAACAATAAAATGAAAATAAAACTATTACTAACACCAGCCTGATACTTCTGCTCAACTGGAATCAAAGGTCAAGTTAGACGGATGAGTCTTTAAAAGAAATTTTAAATCATTGAAGGTGTTGGTCATCCTTACAGTGAGTGGGAGATCATTCTAAAATTTAGGAGCCACAACAGAGAAAGCTTTGTCTCCTCAGCTCACAGTCAGTTCCTGGGAACATTAAAAAGCAGTAGGTTACCTAAATTTTGCTGGGAACATGCTTGGATAAGAGCTCTGATAAGCATAGTGTGTCTGGCCATTTAAACATTTAAAAACCAAAAGTAAAATCTTAAAAACAATCCTAAAACGTACAGGCAACCAGTTCAGGGAAGACAATATGGGAGTAATGTGGTCATGTCTCCTTTTACTGGTCATTGGACGGACAGCAGCCTTTTGGACCAGCTGCAGGAGACCAATAAGAGATTTGTCCAGTATAGAGAGAGTTGACGTAGACCAGTCTAGTATCACCCTTTATGAGGTAGATAGTGTTTGATTTGAGAGATCAACCTCAGAGGCTAGAAGCTAGAGTGGACTTCTCCACTGACCTGTTTATCAAGTTTAAAACATTTATCAAAAGTACCCCAAGATTCCTGACAGCAGAATTTATAGGACCAATTGCACTTCTGCACTCTGTTAACAAGTGAATTTTCCTGAAAACTATCTCATATTTTCATTCAAGTAAAGTGTAAACCAGACTTCTTATGGATTTCTTTCAAAAATTGCCTTTGTCTTGCCAAAACTTACCATAAAAAAACTGATTTGTGGAGGGCAATGGTAAATAGCGGTCTTGTTGACACATTTTCCCACCTAAGCAATGAATCTCTGGAGCTCCTCTAGAGTTACTGCTCCCCGGTCTGTCAGTGTAGGTGGATGACCACAACTTTCACCCCAAACCTGCCTGGTGTGGCCCTTGGTCTTTAAGATGCTGCTAGTTGATTAGTGTTCTCTGATAAACCCCTGAGGCCAGAAACAAAACCGCTGGATTTAACTTGGATTAAATCGTACACACTTTATTCACAATAACATGTTGCACTGGGGTTTATTTAGGGGTATCAGAGCAAATGGGTCTGGATACATTTTTTTGATTTTTATTTGTAAGAGATTTAAAAAAAATCATGCATTCTTCATCCCCACTTTACAGTAATGCCTTACCACAGGTTTGTCTATCATAAAATCCCAATAAAATACATTGAAGTTTAAGGGATACGGATACAACATGTTTACTTCATATAGTGTTATTTAGACTGTTGATATCGGATCTAACCGCATTATTGGTTACATACGACATGAACATGGCAGAACCGTTTAAGCTAACAAAAATGGCCAATCATGACGCTGTAGCTGTCCCGGGTGACACTGACGTTCTTCCTTAGCATCATCTACATGAATATTCAACACAGTGTGCAACACAGTCACTCTGTAACACAGCCTGAGAAAATCTGAATCTCTTCTTGGCACCAAAACTAGATTACTGGGTGTGCTAGATCTACAGTATGTGCATTTTGCCAGAAGATGATTAATTATGTTTTGGCTTGTGCATCTGAATGATTCAGAGCACTTTTTTGTCAGCCAAAACTCATACAATTACCTTTTTTTTTAGATTTTCACTTTTAATTAGTACAGGGATTCACAGTATACATGCCATTCTTGACCTAGATTTTGGTGAAAGGTACATCTGTCATTTTTAACAGTTTAAAAAAAAGGTCCATTCTGGTTTTTACCATTTTTTACACTGTCCCAACATTGTTTCTTTCCCAGAAGAAGAAATTATCTTTATTCTGACAAAACTGAACCTTCCACCCACCATCAAACTTCGTGAACAGCATTCAGTTTAAAGACGTTCCTCCTTAGGTTTTTCAAGTATTCAAATGTGAAGCTGGTTAGAAAATAAAGTCCAGGCTTCACTGTGAACTAGACCATCTTTTATTCATTTCAGAGTCTTATACGTTAGAACTGCTCAGCTGGAATTACCGATTGCCTCATGATTGAGCAGCTCTGATGAACAGTCAGATTGCGGTTTGCCTCCAGCTCCCCCTCCATTTCTGTCTCATAGATGTTGAACAATCTTTCAGGATTTGATGAAATCACACCTTTTATTTTTTTAGCTGTTTATGTTTTTCAATCAAACATGGCCGTAAATCACTGATTTTGATATGTGAAGAGGAAAAAAGGCAAGCCCAATGCCAGTGCTGAGTCGTAGATATAGAATTTTGCTGAATGTGTTGCTCATGAACACACCAGATCTGACCTTTCGCACATATTTACAGCGCTATGAAAGAATATATATCGCCTTACAGATTTCTTCTGTTCTTACTTTTTTGTCACAATTAAACATTTCAAATCAGTCGAACAAAATAATATCAGACAAAAATAACCCAAGTCAAAGGATTTCTTTTATTGACTGATAAAATGCTGTTTAAAGCAACCTTATCCTATGTGAAAGTATAATTACCTCCAATGTCAAATCCTGAATTGACTGTAATCAACTATATTAACTGGAAAAACTGAGCCCGGTCTCACTTATCACACTCAGTCCTGTGTAGTGCCAGATATACAAAACCAAGAAATTAATTAAGCAGAACTTGTCTGTCAACATGAAGTAGGTTAAAGAACCTCAAAAACTAAACAATTAATTAATCAATGAGAATGATTATCTCATGCCTGAAAGACCTGGAGAACAGGGACTCTAATGCATGCTCTTCATGAACTGCAACACAATAATCCCACAGACCCTGGTCCACAAACTCTCTACACTTGGACTGGGCTCCCCTCTGTGCAACTGGGTTCTGGACATCGTCACTGACAGACCACAGTCTGTGAGGATCCATCGCCTCCTTCCCATCACCCTCAGCACCGTCTCCCCCAGGGCTGAGTGCTGTGCCCCCTCCTGTTCATCCTGTTCATCCAGACTAGACATTCAAATGAAGATTATGTGCGAAGATTATGTGCTCACTGCTAGTACTAGTATTAAAGCTGCTGTCCTTCCTTCAGGTGCAATTACAATTCAATTCAATTCAATTCAAAAATACTTGCTTTGAATTCAGTTTAAAATTCTGTCTTTTTTATTCTATTTCCATTCTTGCTTTTACCTGAAACCTGAGTAACTAAATTTTATTCCATGTAAATGTAATGGTATGAAAATAAATATCCTTGAATCCTTGAAACAATGTCACTGACATCAGTCAGTCTAGAAGGTGCAGCAGAAGCAGTGCTACACAATATTATTGTAATACTTTTTTGTGAATATTTTGATGACAATTAACACACATTTCTTAAATCTTTTCTTTCTTTTCCATCATTACAATTTCTCCACCATATGCTGTGAGCTTTAGCATCCAATCCACTAAAACTATTCATATGGTGTGCATCAGGAGCAGTAAGAGACCATCTAACTGGCAAAATATATAACTGGCATGCTGACTGAAATCATAGCACCTGGGATATAATCTCCACCCAAATAGTGCATCCAAGCAGTCCTTTGTAGTTTTGGTATTGCAAATCTTAATATTGCACTGGCAATATTTGATATGAATGGCTTAAAAGAAAACAAAATAAGGATTTTAGAGTGGCCTAATTAAAGTCAGGACTTAAATCCAGAGGAGAAGTTGTGGTATGGCATTAGACAGGACGTTTATACTTGACCTCACCCCCCTTCCCATCAGTATGGCTGAACTGAAATAATTCTGCAAAGACGAGTGGGCCAAAATTCCTCCACAGCAATGTAAAAGACTCTTTGCCACTCATCACAAATACTTAATGACAAATAGTAAAGTCCAATTTTCATTTTGCCCATTTCCCCAAATCTGCTTCTGATTAGTTCATCAGGCCCTCATGACCTCTTCTTCTCTGGAAGCTGCCAACTTCTGACGCAGCTGAGTTCTGAGACTCAGTCGGAGAGAAACAGAACCCAGTCAGATCAGCGTGCCAGACTGGAAAATGATATATTTATTTTGTTTTCTTCGTTAGCTTTGCGACATTGATAAAGTCCCCTTTACTCTGACCAAAACAGTTGCACCAGTTACCTCGCAAAGCAGCTGATTAAGCTATATTAAGAGGGCACTTGAGAGGAACATGGACTAAACTTGTCAATATACCATGATAACCCCCCCCCCCCCCCCCCCCACAACCACCACACCCAAGAGACAGAACCATCTGCGACAGTTCAAAGTGATCTACGCTGCTCAACAGCTTATTCATACTTTGGCCTTTGCTGAAAATAATAAAAATATTTTTCAACATTTCAGATGGATAACTGAATCGTGTTTGGTGAAGCTGGAAATAAATCCATAGATTTGCACTTTTGGTATCAATAACTCATCAACAAAACATTTTAACACTAGGCTAAACAAAGCATTCTATAGTTACTGCCATCTCTGATAAAGATATGTAAAAAGCCTTAAAATAAGTTGAGATTTTATTTCAGAACCATAACCTCATTCTAAAAATTTTAAAAACCATCCTATAATTTCAGCATGTTTACTATTCAGGGAAAGAATCTAACATTAAGTATTTATTTTGCAACACTGACAACCAGCATATAAAACCAATGTAACTAATGTTGTTTTGTATGCATACTTAATTTTTTCTGCAGATTTCAAAGTATCAAAACCACTTAACAGCAGAAAGTAATGCATAATTGTGAAGCAAAAGGAAAATTACAAAATTTTCATAAAAAACAATCTGAGTAAGAGTGAATGGAGTGTTTATGTGAAACACAAATGTAATTCTTTTAAAAAAAAATCTCCTTTAGATTTAGGTCTGTACTTTGACTGGGCCATTGTAACACATGTATATCCATTGATCTAAACCATTCTATTGTATCTCTGGCTATATGTTTAGGGTTGTTTTCCTGCTG
The DNA here is from genome assembly GCA_036173005.1 of Crenichthys baileyi. Taxonomy (NCBI): domain Eukaryota; kingdom Metazoa; phylum Chordata; class Actinopteri; order Cyprinodontiformes; family Goodeidae; genus Crenichthys; species Crenichthys baileyi. Next base: position 212,901 of record JAHHUM010001544.1, read on the forward strand.
GAAGGGCTCAGGTGTTTTGCAGCTTCTAACAGGTTTTCTTTTGATTGCAATGTATTTACATTGGGGCTACGTGGTGCTGTTCAACATGTATCTGAAACATTACGTATTAAGGTAAAAGAAATATTAATTAACTACATTACTGTCATTCACTGCAACATATGACTGCTCTAAGTTCCTTGGAGCCCGAAGAAAGCATGCGCGAGAGGTACATTGGTTGACCCGGCCTGCAGCAAGACGGACCTGTGTTACATCAAACATTGTGACCATACTGCAAGTTTTAGTAAAAGACTAAATAATTGAACCAAACTGTTTCTGGTGGCTCATTACTTACTGTAATTAATAAAAAGTAACATTTGACCTGATTATTATTGAAATATGCATGGTCACATTATACGGTAAGAGCTGTCATATTCCATGACCGTGTATATTTCAATAATAATCAGGATGTTTGTGGTCAAATGCTACTTTTTATTTATTTTAGGAGGTAAAGAGTCATCAGAAACAGTTTGGCCAAATTATTTAGTCTTTTACTATAAGTTACAGTAGCTACGGTTACAAGTAGTGATATCAGCTGTTTGGTGGTAGTTTTCCACCACACATAATCCTTAGTATGTAGGCCAAAAACTGGTATTTTAGTCTCTTCTGGACCTGATGAGCTTCTTTCACATTATTGCTGTCTCCCCTATGTTGAATTTGGTAACCTCCATAGGAGGCTGTCTTTCAGCTATTAAACAGTTCTTCTACTCTTATTTAAAGATCATGTTTGTGGAGTGCACACATAATAGTGGTCATGTTGCAGAGTTGTAGATCTCTGCAGCTCCTCCAGAAGTACCATGGGTCTCTTGGCTGCTTTTTGAATGAATGTATAATTTGCTCTTGGTTCAGTTTAGGTGGACAACCAAGCCATCATATCAAAATGTCCAGCTTGGGATTCTGTTTGAGAAGATTAATTGATGGATTTTATTTTTTATTGGATTTTTGGAAGATGACTTTTAATGTAATAGATTGCACTGGATTTTATTTAGGAGTAAAAGAGTAAAAGGGGATGAATACAAATGCACAGCAAAATTATCAGACTTTTCAAAGTTCAAGGGTAAAAACATTTAATCAGGGTATCAAAGGACGTATTAGCAGAACATTAGTAGTCAATTAGTAATCAATGTTCTGCTGTTTCCCTTGGGTGTATTCATAATGTTATGTAAAGGCCTAATTTTATGAGCCACTCCTCAAAATTGGGAAGAAAGGAAAACATGCTATTTAAAACAAGTAGAACTGTGATGAACAAGGCTGGACAAGGACCCAAGTATGTCTTGCCTGATGCACAATGAGGAGGACGGCAAAGGAGGAGAAAAACATCATCAAAGCTGACGCTACTGGAATGGAGATACATGTATTTTAAGGGTGCTTACACATCTTTACCAGGGGTGCCAATAATTGAATCACAGGGTGTACCAGCCAATTAAATACAGATAAAAAGAATAACAAGATATTTGCTATCTGTATAGAGTGTACCTTTTCCTTCTTGTAGCAACAATGATATACTTAGAAAGGTGCAACTCACAAAGGAAAACATGTAAAGTTCTTTCTGGCAGGAAATTATACCAGCCCCACATTGCAGAGAGCAGGTGAAGAAAAAACTCCCTTGTGTTTCTCCTTTGCAAACAACGTTTGCTATTAATAGGCCAAGGTCGATAGAGTTCTTCACTCACTAATGAAAAGTATGGTGGCTCTGCGCAATACCATCAAAGTAGAAAAATAAGTGACACAAATGGGACAACAATGAGAACAGAGGTCAGAATCTGCTTAAAGCCCTTGATTTTGTTAAAGCGTTTAGCTTTGGTCTGCCAAATCAGATACACTTTATAGACAATAACTCTGACACATCATTTGAAACTGTGCTTGCATGTACTTATACTGGCTTTTTTGTACACTGCCAAATAAATACCAAGGATGCTGAATATGTTGGGATTTACCTGTATGAGATTGCTGTTAAGCTCTGAGCTCCCTGTGCAATCAAACAGGGGATTTTGAAGCTAATCTCCCACTAGTGCTCCAATCATGAGTACCTCCAGCTCTGTTAAAATAAAATGTTTTAAATTTAAGATAAAAAAGTGGTGTTAAAGAAAAATATTTTACTTTTATGTATTTGTCTGAGGTGCAAAATAGAACCAATTAAAGCAAGAAACTGGTATTTTTAAACAAAAAAAATAACAGCTTTTGCCAACATCATCTGCAAGCTAAATAGACTTTACATATAATTTATTTAATCTATGTCAGTTGAATTTGCTTTATTATATTCTATATAATTTGACTTTGGAACCCGAATATTCCAGGAGCAGTGTAAAGGTTCCCCTTTCTTATCCTAACCACATGGAACAGTTTTTATCTTATGTGTTATATTTTGGTTTCTCACCCTTTTTTGTTTGCTATCAAACTATGTTTAAAAAATTCTCAAAATTAGACTGGATAAACAAAAAAAAGTTGTATAATTTTCCTTTACCTGACCTAAAATATTTTTTCACCGAACCATTGGTTACCAAATGGTATTATTTGGACCAATTCTACACTTGTGAGTTAATTATACAAAGCAGAAATTTGCTTTATTTTTAACCCACGCATTTCCTTGGTGTGTTGTCTGAAGTATGCTGACGTTTGCTAAGCAAATATTAGCAAAGCTACACAAGTCTGTAACAGTATGGAACAAAATGAGACAGTTATGTATAGGTTTGCAGGTGTTTCAGGGAGTAGTGATGTGGGAATGGGAGAGCCAGAAAATTGTAATACTTGCCGGGCAGCAAGACAAAACACTGGATAAGTACAGGAGAGAGAGGGAAGCCATGGAGTGTAGCCTACCTCTGTGTCAGGCTTACGGCTGTTTTGTGGGGCTGCCTGGTATCCATTTGCCTGCGGCTGCTGTGGCCTTCAGGAACTGAGGCTATGTGCTACTATCTATCTACTTTAATCCTTGATAGTCTTGATGAGTCACTCAAGTAATTAGGGTACCATCTGTAGATACTGTATTTTCTGAGCAAATTGCCCTGGTACATATAAGCAACCAGATTCTCCATATGGTATGCCAAAAATGCCAAGACAGGACATTTGAGGGAAAAAAAAATCTTTAGTTATGTGGCTTTTTCGTTTTGTAAGTCTATAATTCAGAATTACTAGATAATGTGAGACACTGATTTAGTCATGACTACCATAACCCTCGTACAATCGGTGCTTGTAAAATATGCCCCATGTTTTATATTTCAAATATTGGCAGGATCAGGGTTGCTACTTATTCTGCAATTTCAAGCCTTTGTAGTTTTGGAATCTAACTTTTTTCAGTTCAATTTAGTTCAGACTGATTCTTGGGAAGGAAATGAAACCGTCTGCCATGGGATGTTTTGTACCGGCTATATATCAAAATTGTACCTTTCAGAATATTTCTTCATGTTATAATTTACCCTAAAAATAATAGGCCCCTATACCTGGAAGAGGTCGCTTAACATTTTGGCTTGTTCAGGAGACATAATCTGTTATATTTATTAGAGTCTTCTAGTCCAAAACCAGAATAAGTAGTACCATGGTGTAATACAAAGTTTTCAAAAAGTATATATACAATGAAAGAAATTAGACTTGGGCTTTGAATATTAGGCGTTTTTATCTTCATAATTGAAGAAAATATTTAACAACAACAAATAATAAACTGAAGTGCAGTGGTTTAAGTACAACAGCATTGTTTGAATTGAATTGAATTGAAATGAAAAGAAGAAAGGCACGTAACTACAGTATGTGTGTACAAAATGGAAATATGAATTGGCACAGCTGCCTAAAAACAATACAATTTTATAGAAAACAAACAAAACTTGTACATAGCAAGAAGTCAGGGAATTACCGAGGAAAAATATCTTTTTTTCCCTTAGATACTAGCGATATGATGAGATATAGTGGCACGAGATCTTGCAGTTTTCAAAATGCATTGATATTTCTTGCCTAAGTGAAGTTTGTCTATTAAATTACTGTCCATTTGATATCAGCATGTGACCTTGTCTGATGAAGTAAGTCTTAGCTATTATTATGAGCCCAGAATATAAACTTGAGTGCTCTAAGCTTGAAACCCTGTTATCTGTACTATTCTATGCTGCCTGCACTGGCGAAGATTCACTCACCACAGCATTCAGGATGCTTGAACCTGAAGGTAAAACTGACAGGTACTTTCTAACAATTACATGACTACTTGGGCACACAAATACACAATTGAAAATTCTATCCCAGTTGATCCTTAAAATGAATAAATAAAATGAGACAGCAACATTATAACACGTGTATTGCACATCCTTAATCTCAATATACACAGACTATTCAGAAAGGGAGCACATCAAAAGCAACACACCTACTTCAAAGACTTCACAGGACTACATGTTCTTCAAACTCATATCTTCATTTCCTTATTTCTAGACTCATGTAGCATACTTTTGTTACTACATTTGCATATGTTGCCACATATGCAAATGTAGTAACAAAAGTATGCTACATGTATGACCTGTCAAATGTGACATCAGCTTCCTACATCCCTACGATCTCACCTCCTTTTTGAGGACCCAATATTGTACATTGTTTCATCGCATGAGCTGAATGTATTGTTAAACCCCTGCTTTTCTTTTTTGTGTTAAAATAGTTCATATTCTTCAGATTTAACATGTTAGGCATCGTGGTAATAATGCTATAGCTAGACAAGCCCCTTTCTGCCAACTGCAGAAGAACAGGGCATTATGGAAATGGTTTGATATGTTGTTCTGTCTCAATGTCAGTACAGGTGAGAAAAAATATTGGGCAGAATGTCAAGTTTAGAGGTCATATATTGTTTCTCTGGAAAAATGTTATTTCTCCACCAGAAGCAATAAAGTCGATGCAGACTCCTGGCAGTTCTGCAGTGCCCTGTTAAAATGTCCCAATCAATATTTTTTTCTTCTTCCAGCAGTTAGGAAAACAACAGTAGGAACAGGATCTGCAAATAAATTTATTTCATATCATTCCAAAATTGTTTATCACTTCTACTGCAGCATAACCAAAACCTGAACTTTGTTTTCTTCAACTTTACACAAATGTACCCATCTACACCACGGGCGTATGAGGGGCACAGCAGATCCGGCTCGATAAATTGAAGCACACAAATCCAAGAGAATACTAAAATGGTTCAGCTGAAATAAGATGCATTTCTCCCCACATGGCTGTTTACATGACTTCAGAAGTGTCCTCAGGTGGAGCAGAAACCCTGCCTGCTGGCAGGAAGAGAAGAATGGCGCTCATGATGTTCAGAGATAATTACACTTTTCATTTATTCTTCGGTTTCTTAGTATTTGTTTCTGCTCGCCTCCTTACTACACCCTGCATTTCATGTTTCCTGCTCATGGCAGTCATATGCATATTATTATGTGTTTATCTGAAGGGTCTGTTCTGTGCATGCATACATTACACAGACTATATTGTCAGACTGAAATGATCATGAAAATTTTCAACGAGTCTAGACGATTTTTTTGAAGCTCCCCAAAAGCTCATTTGGATCCTCTGTCATGTGGTGCAATTTTAAATCAACAAAAAAAAAAGCTTCAAGTTCAGCTTAAAAAAAATAAAAGAAGAAATTCAGAAGGCAGTTGCTACCAGGAGGCTCATATTTATTGTTCCTTTATTGTGTTTCCGTGTATATTCAGAGAAAACCCATGATGGCCAACTCGTTTCGTCATGTTTTATTTAGTCCTAAAATCCAAATGAAAGATTTCAGCTTGAAACCTCTGCTAAATTTATGCTTTTAATAGTTTTTTTTTTAAACAGAACTTTGTCTTCATAAACAGCTGCTTGCTGCATCCAGCAACACTGCTGCTGACAGTTGGGAGACTGAGCCATGACTGATTTTGAGAAAAATGACTTGGTACTCAGATTTTCTGTGGGGAGCAGCAGATTGAGATGATAATTCTCCATGCAGTTGTTAATATAAGTCACAGTTAAATCCTTTGTTATATATAGAAATTCATTTTCTTCTTTATATTGATTGAACACCTGGTGTTCAATATGTCAACATATTGTGCACTATATATCCTTTAGCCATTCTGCTTTTTTTTAGAGTATCATAGGTAAACCAAGCTGATATTAGGTTGGTGCTTCTTTAGTTTTCATTCCAGACCTGTTAGTATTTTTAGCTAAAAGAAAAATTCAAACAATCGAGTCCAACTTTATTTATAAAGCAATTAAAACAACCAGCAAAGGACCAAAATGCTGTACAGTTAAATACGTTAAAAACAAATAAAAAAGGCAAAAAGTGGGAGGCCATAAACATGCGTTTCCTCCCCCACATAAATGTGAAAAAAGTTGCTCCATTTGTTCCATTGTTCAGGCTCCTTTGGTGGCTTTTGAAATCTAACTTCAGCTTTTTGCTTCAATAAATTAAGTTGACATTAGATTTCTTTGCCTGATATTTATATTTAATTGTTTTTGATTATCCGAAAAGTTTAAATGTTTAGAGGGATAGTGCATTCCCACATATATATAATATATGGTATTTAGAATTGATGTAAATTCAGGTTGTGAGATGAGCTGCGGGCTCCAGGCTGTTTTGGAGCTGATCACACATAGAAAGGCTGCACCTCTAAACATCATCTTCCAAATGTTAAATGAACTCTGGCTGGATCCTATTATGTTTCCACCCAGATAACAATGTTTGGTGCGTCTCTAAGGTTGATACAGACCTCCAAGTCAAGGTTAAAAAATAAAACGGCCTCAAAGTGTAACAAATATAGGGTTGAGTCGCTCCGCTGGGCACACTGCTCCACCAGTGACGACACAGCGCTTTCAGGAACCATGAGATGTCATTTACAGAATAGCACCCGCATGTGGCAGTCAACAAATGACGCTATGTAGTGCTCTGCCTTGCACTCAGTCACCAGTGACTCTTTTTTCACACGTACTCATTGCTGTGAAATACATAGAAACGTTGACCGGCCACCATCTCCGCCCTGCCTCCATTTCTGAGTCCAAACGCCGACTATAAATCTGTTCCCATGAACATTAGGAGACAGCAAGCAGATAATAGGTTTATAGCTTGAAGGCCACTTGAGAAAATACACAAGCCTTACCATTACATGGCTATCGCACTCAACAGTTGGGTCAATTTCCTTTAACAAATCTCTCCAGTTACCTTGTCTTTGCTGGTAAATCTAAAAATATTGCTATTGGGACTAAATGTCACACTGTATGATGTGAGAAAAAAAAATATTACAATAAAAACAAAGCCCTTTTGTCTTCTGTGTTGCTTAAAGCATCAGTCTTCCCCATTGTTCACAGTCCAGAACAAACTGCTTATCTGACAAAATCTGAGTTTTGACATAAATTACAATGTCTTTATACTTCCTGCAGAATTTCACCCTTTCATTCATGTTTTTGTTAAAGTGATTATCTACCCTTCTTGTCATAAGGCAGTTTCTCAAACACACCTCTCATTAAATGTAGGTGCACTTACACCCACCTGCTGCCAGTGTTGAGCAAGCTCTGCACGGGTGGCAGTACAAGTTTTGCAGTGACTAATTTAGTAGTAGGCAGTGCTAATACTTGAGAGACAATCTTCAAACATCTTGCTTCTCAGATGTCTGAGAAAATTACATTTTCCTTGCACGAAAAGCCTAAGACATCACAGTGAAATCTCATGTAACTTTAAGAAGCTATGTTTGGTTCAAGTAAAGGGCAAAAAGTCAATTGTTTTCAATGAACAAACTGTACTTTCTGTCCAATAGAGGTCTTTTTGCTCCGCAAATCTCCACCCAGGTGTTTGGTAAATACGGTTTCTCTCAAATTTGATTTTTCTGGCTCCGCATACCAAAGACGTTACATTCAAGTTCAGTTCTTTATTGCCCCACAAGGGGAAATTTGGTGCACAGCAGCAGTCAAAGACAGTCAATGCATAACCCACACATGTCAACACAACTTCCCCATGTAATAACATTTCTGCTCTTAACATAGAGGTGGGGCAAACAAAGCCTTCTCCAGGACGTGCATGTCAAATGTGCTGATTCTGCAGCTTGTAGTTTCATGTAATGGTACGTTCTTTTTTACATTCCCTCCCCTACTACAGTTCACAGAATGGTTAAACTCAGATCAAACTCAATGCATTTTCTCTGAGAAAATATGAAATTTTATGATTTAGTGATTATATTTGTGTCTTTCTGTAGCAACTACTCTTCTAAGGGTTAGGTTCCTAATCCATCACAGTGGCAAAGTGCTGTTAATTGCTTCTATTGATGTCAGCAGTGACAATCATGATTACTTTTAATAAACATTTTTATATTTAATCTAAAGCCTCCCTTCTCTGCTACTGAAGTTCTTGATAATACAGGAAACATCTTACAGGTTCAATATTCATAATAACAATTTCCTTACATGTGAGGTTTTTTTTAGTGCAAACAATGTAAAACAGGAAGATGATAATTGAACCACGTTTACAAACTCATCCTTCAACAATATGTTCATGACAGGCATCAATTTATAATCATAGAGCACATTAAAAACATGTCTGTCTTGTTTTTCCTCCCACTCAGAATTCCTATGAGATTCTGCGGGGTACAACAAAACCTTCATAAAGGTCATGTTTGCCTGGCGAAAATAAACTTAATTACACAAATAATCTGAGATCCCTGATGAGGTTTAGCCAATCTATATGTCAGTGCAGCAGGCGGATGAGAGGCGAGAGCTGGCAAATGAGGCATAAACGCAGCTTGTAACACTGTATGCATCCGCCATACGATATCACGGCCGTTCCGGTAATCACCGTGCCACTCCTGCATCCTTGTTTGGAATTTGATCGTGGCCTGTCAGTGATAACACCCTGTGCCAGATGGTTTTATTCACTGTAGCCTCAGCTCCATGCACACTTCATTAGGGAGAGGGAAATGCAGTGGAAAGAGGTACTTTGGAAAGATGAATTAGCCACTGTGGCCTGACTGCTTTCCACTACGCTGTAGAGCCCAGTGAAAATTATCCAACCTTGCTTGAAATGAAGGGTCTTCACCTACCGCCTATCACTCCTTCTGTTGCCTCTCTAAAAGCTTTGGAAAGGAGGATAGGTGCTAATATTGGGGATGCACACGATACCATAGTTTGTACTACTGCATTATAGAAAATCATGCGAAACCTTCCACGAAGCTGAATAGCAGCCTTCTCATTGTCTTTATCACAGGGGTGTCACATAATGTGTCGACTAATACAATGCAGTGAAAAAGTACTGGAAATGATTTGCTTCCGTACAGATTTCTTCTGTTCTTTTGTTTCTGTTACACTTAAATGTTTCAGATCATCAAACAAAGATAACCTGAGTAAATACAAAATATAGTTCTAAATTATCATTTCATGGGAAAAAAATCTATCCAAACCAAACTGTTACATTGTAAATTAACCTTGATTAGCCACATTTTCAGTTCAGTTTCATTAGTCGCTACAGCCAGACCTGAAATTGCAACATGTTCTACAGAAATACAACAAATGAGAAGCAAGGTCACAGATATCTATTAGACTGAGAAGGCTTTCTAAACCTTTGGAACTCCAGTGAAACACAGTGAGAGTCATGTTCAACAAACTGAAAAAAAAATTAAACCATGGGAACCTGAATGCTGGCTTTACAGCAATTACTCCAAGAGCACATTGATGCCTCATCCAGGAAGTCGCAAAAGAACCCAGGACAACATCTAACATCATCATCCACATGAGAGTTTCAAGGCCAAAACCACTGCTGACCAAAAAGAACATAAAGACCAGACTCACATCTGCCTGAAAACCGTTGGGCAACTATTTCCTGGATGGATGAGACAAAAATATTATTTTTTGCAGCGGTATATAAAAATTACAATGCAGCATTTCAGAAAAATGAAATCATACTAACAGTCAAACATGGTGCTGGTAGTGTAATGGCATGGGGCTTCATTGCTTCTTAAGGACCTGGTCGACTTGCCATATTTAACTGGAACCATAGTTGGAACCATAACTCCTGCTCTTTTATAGAAAATCCTGAAGAAGAATGCCCACCAGTCAGTTTGGTACCTCAAGTTCAAGCCCACTTAGGATATGCAGCAGAACTATGATCCTGAGCACACCTGCAAATCCACCTCTGACTGGCAAAAAATGGCAACTAAATAAAGGTTTTGGTGTGGCCTTGTTAATTAGGATTCTGTGGCATGATGGTAGTTTTGCCGCCAAGGGGAGCACAACTGGTTATGACATTTAAGGGGGCATTACCTTTTTACACTGGCCCAGGTCGGACTGGATGACTTTTTCACCTCAACAAATAAAATCATGATAAGAAAACTGCTTCATGTATTTCCTAAGGTAATCTTTGTCTGATATTAAAATTTGTTTGACAATCTGAAACACTGAAGTGTAACATAAAAGCAAAAACACAAGAAAGTAAGGAGCCCTATTACATCTCATAGCACTTAAATATTACCTTTACGTCCCTAAATCTACTCTTATGAATGTACTTCTCTCTTCTCTCTTTCCCAGGATGAGTGAGCGGTACATGCAGATCGGAACTAAAGGGGCTCTTCTTGTTATGGTACTCGTGATCGGTGTCTTGGAGCTGTCCAAGTGGACAGAAGGAACGAAAGGTGAGTCCGTAAAAACAAAGGCAACATCTGCTTTTATTGCAGTAACGGGGAAAAAAAGCTCTCTCTGCTGTAATCTGTCAGCATCTGGACTCTTTCTCCCATGAAAACATGACAATAAGGTCATATCTGACTAGGAGGAAGCCATTATTCTTGGGAAAGCACAGTGAGTCAGTAATTTGGCAGTCAAGAAGAACTCAGCACAGTATGGTCATGTAGAAATGTGCGAAATGAGCAATTTCTTTGCAGCCTTCTGGAGTGGCTTGCAAAAGCATTCACACCTTTTGAACTTTTCCACATTACAACCGCAGACTTTAATACATTTTATTGGGATTTTATGCGATAAACCAGCACATGTAATTCTCAATTGATGCATGGTTTGCACATCTAAAGACTGGAGAAGGGTTTTTCCCTGTCTTCATTGAAAATAGCTAAAGCTCAGTCAGTCTAGATGGAGAAAATCCGTGAACTACAGTCTTGCCACAGTTTTTGTATTGTATGTAGGTAAGGACTTTGACTGAACCATCCTAGCAAATGATTTGACCTAAAGCACTCAGTTGTAGCTCTGGTTACATGCTTAGGGTTGTTGTCTGGCTGAAGGATAAACATCTGCCCCAGTGTCAAGTCTTTTACAGCTTCTAACAGGTTTTCCATCAGGATTGGCCTGTATTTAGCTCCATCCAACTTCCTATCAACGCCTGCTTTCTGGTCTCAGCTAAAGAAAGGCATCACCACAGCATGATGCTGCCATCACCATGTTTGGCCATGGGAAGGCTGTGTCCTCTTCCATATGATGTAACGACATGGCTTGTGGCAAACTTTAAACTGGATTTCTAATGGATTTCCTTTAGCAATGGAATTCTTGCCACTCTTCCCTGAAAGCCAGATTTGTGGAGTGCAAAATATTTAGGTGTAGTGTGAACAGATTTCGCCGCCTATTCTGTAGATCTCTGCAGCACCTCTGGAGTTATCATTGCCCCTTGGAGACTACTCTGATTATGATGATGTTTGTTGTCTAATGTTCTCTAACAAACCTCTGAGGCCCTCAGAGAATAGCTGTATCTATACCAAGATTAAACTATCCACGGCTGGACTCTGTTTCCTAATTAGGTGACATTAGATTTCATTTAGGGGCAGCAGAGTGAATGAGCCTGAAAACAAATGCTGTGTGTGATATTTTTCAAATGATGCAATTCTTTGTGTCTATCATATAAAAGCCCCATAAAATACATAGAAATTTGTGGTTGTAACATGACGAAATATTTTAGGGGTTCGAACACTTTTACACTTCCTCATGGTACCTCACTCTCCTATGAGGCATGTGTTTGACTTTTGACAGCGCCTTTGTTAAACAGTCACTTCTTCAGTATTCAACTGTAGAAAATGTTTTAATTTCTATTTTATTCAAAGATTTTCATAGAGCTGTATATACTGGAGAAGCTCGTCTGAGTTAAGCTCGCCTGAAAAAAAAACTTGATTCATTCAAATGAAGTAAAAAGATTTACTTACTTATTGTAGGTTCTACAAATAATTTATGTTCTATTTTTCTCTACTTCCCATCACTCAAACCAAAACTATTAGAGCCTGATATATATTTGCATTTAGAGGAAGGTTGGTTCTTTGTTCAGAGCTATAAAGTTGTCAGTTTGAATCCAATCTTTCGCTGCCTTCAGTGGTAGTGTTGTTATCACCAAACTGTTATTTCAACCTGGAAAGACTCACAAATGAGAGAAACACAGAAAGCTAAGCATGGAGGGATGATTGGCTGAAGAGGAATGCGGATCAGGAGCTGATTGGTTGGAGTGGAGAACGCGGTGGAGTAGTTAGACGGAGCCGGAAGTGGAGGTGAGCCTTCCAAGTTGAATTTCCGTCAAAACTCCATTACCAACATTCGATTCCAGTTCCAGAGAACTGTGGTAAAACTGCTGGAACTCACGAACGAGGTCTGGAGAGCGGTGTGGAAGCTGGGAAAATCCTCGACGGAGCTCTGGAGAGCACCACTGGAACTCTCAATGAGGCTCTGGAGCATAGAAGGTGGTAAGTTCACCTGGATCCCCTCGTCGAGGAACTCAGGAACAGGAACTTGAGGCAGCTCCACCTGAACACCCTTGTTGAAAAACTCAGGAACAAAAACAGGAGGTGGGTCCACCTGATCACCCTCGTGGAAGAACCTAGGAGCAGAAAGTGGTTCATCCTTGGACTGATAACAGTTTCCACATACTCTTAGTTTAACAAAAGCTTCTTCAGTAAAGTAGCCTGTTGGTTAATGATGGCTGGTTTCTAAAATGGCAACACTACTAGCAGCTAAATAGAGGCACGGAATTAATTCAAACTCAACTGGATCATGACACTATAAATTGTAAGTCTTGTTTTGAAGCTGTTCTGAAACATCTATCATTGGAGTACTTGAAAAAGAAAGTGTTTACTGAGATTGTACAGTTTTTCAAAATTTTGAGAACTGCTGCAGTACAACATCTAAGATATCCTACAAAGCATTATATGGTTTTGCCTTAAACATCTTCTTTCTCACCAAGCCTTATCAGATGTAGCAAAAGGTGTGTACCAAATGCACACTGGTATTGCTGAAAAATAAATTTCTGCTCAAACAGAAACATAGTCAGAAGCCAATATTGCCACCCATGTCAAGATGTAAACACATTTTGTTTACAAGCTTTACTTTCACAGCTATACAGCTCTGCAGAAACTCATTTGATTCTTGTTGTTTTTCTTTTTTTATTTATTTTTTTACCAAAACTGAGTGACTTGCTGCACAAATTTGAGTTGGCATACATGGCAAATAAGTTTCTGCTCCTGGAGCTGCTACAGTATTCCCATCTCCTGGGAAAACATGATGTAGTAAGAAAACACTGGATTTGTGCATGTAAACAATGTGTTTGTGCCACCTGCACGTTTTTCAAAAATGGGTTTTGGCATAAGTGGTTTATATGTCCAAGACCTTTAGTTTTGTTTTGCTGAGGGAATAGTTTGTATGTATGTGTATACAATAAGGTTTTCTTGACTCTGAAAAAAGTATGTTTTAATCCAGTAGTTTAGGAGTTTTTAAAAGTAAAAAAGTGAAAAGAGATTAAATAAACAGAAAATACTATCTGTGCATTTATCAGAAACCAGTTATGAAAAACAAAATATCAAATTAAAATACAAACTTTTTTCCTTTTTGTATTAAGAGCAGAATTGTAAAGTTGTTTTGATTTTACTTTAATGTTTTAAATAACTTAAACATGAAATCACGCTCAAAGGGAAACAACATATTGGCCAGTCTAATTCTGACACCCTCCACATCTTGATATGTGCCAGGAAGTTAGCTACTGTACATGCTTTTCTATATGATGTCACCACCCATATAAGGTCGGGGTGTGTGTTTTCCACATCAGACTCCCAATATAAAATGTGCCTATTTTTAACTGAAGGGGCACGGGATGGCTGGTGTGCAGTAGCCGACAGTTGCAAATGTGCAGCAAACTGCTAAAGGCCCTTCAAACACATAAATGATGAAAGAAAGAAAAGTGATGCTATCACAGTTAATAGAGAGAAGAACAAAACAAAAGCAAAGGAGAATGCTGCAAATTGAAAAAAAAGTGAGTTAACAAAATCTGCAAACTCGCTCCACAAATTGGAAGTGCAAAGACCACTAAGGGGAGTCGATAACTAATATTACTGACGTAAACATGCTGCTTTTCTATAATATTGTAAAATATTATGACCACTTTAAAAAAAAAAAAGACTTCCCTCCAAGTTTTTTTCTGGGCATCCTGTTAATGTCTTTACTGAGGGTCTGGTGCGCTATGACTTGGTGGTTGACCCCCCCTAGGGGTCTGGTGCACTTCTGGGGTTTCGTGTTTTTCAGTTTGCAGCTTTTTCTAACTTGCTGTTGTTTTTGCTATTTGCAGCCCTTTTCCTTTGTATTTGTTTTGTTGGTTGTAGGATTTTGTCTCTCTGTTTTCTGAGATTGCAGCATTTTTCTTTTGCAGCATTTGTCTGTTGTATTTGTATCGTTTGTGTGTTTTGGAGTTTGCAATATTTATGTGTTTGCACTTGTTGGCCAACATACTAGTTACTTTGGCCTGTTCTCTTGTGTTGCCCATTTTTTAAGAACAGCTAGGAAAAAGTAGCTTCTGTTTCATTTTATTGCATACAGAGAATTAGAAAGTTGTGGAGTACTAATTAATATTTCCTAGATATTCTGATTACCTGGAAAAGCCTAAATAAAAAAACAAAACTGTTCTTTTATTAATTTTATAGAATTTGTTAAGAGTACCAAGAAACCTTTTTCATCTTTTGTTCCTATTAAATGAGTCAATAGTTGGATTAAGAAAAAAAAAAGCGTAGGATTAAGCTCCTGCAATAGGAGATACATTTTAAAGCCTTTTTAAGCATTTTTAACAGGGGTAATATATATGTGGAGAGTTTTGTATGACACAAAATCTTATAAAAAGCAATAAACCTCAGTTAAAATTACTTTCTAACTGGAAAATCTATTTTACAAAACTAGCACGGACACTTCTCATCCAGAATTTCACATTCGAAATAGAATTCTTCATACTTTATGTCTAGTTGCCCAAGTGGGAGTAAAGAGTTTAAATTCTGACCTTCAAGCTGTACTGGGCTGATCCCTGCAGGCTCCTTCCAACCTTGAATTTCAGCTTCTATGACTGCGAACCACTTAGTAAAAATCAAAGCACACACTTTGTACAAGGCAGCCTTAAACCCATAAGAACTGGTATGTATTTGACAGCTCTCATTCTTTATTTTCGCACATTAAAAGGTCTCAGGTGTCGCACGGGAAGGTGCGGGTGCAGATTCAGGTTGCAGTATATCACTTTAGCTGATATGCATACTGTTGCTACAGTTGCAGTGGTGTATAACTTCAATGTCTGACTTATAGCTTATGTTGTCTGCACCAAAGATTATTATTTCCCCTGAACCTTCCATTTTCTGCAGTTTGCAATAACAATGACTTATACTGCAAGTAGTATAAAAAGCATATGGACAAAAATAAAGAAAAAAAAACACTGCTTGCAACCTTGAAAGAGCAGAAACCAACAAGGATATGCCACTAGTTTGAAGGAAAATGCATTCATTCTTACTGACACAACTCCTGTACTCCACCTTTAATATATTTTTTAGGGTTTTCAAAATCTCAACTCATAGTGTGCAAAAGATATCCCTATGTGGAAGGTGGTAGGTGCAACCAGTGGTGCATACAAAGCTATGCAATGATTACATTATCATTCACAACAGCTTCATGAATAAGACAAAGTATGCATTCTGCTATTGCAGTTCCCCTTCTTCTCCAGAGACTGATGTATAAACGCTTCTTGAGCTTAATGATTTCAGCACTGCAAAGAGAAAGAAAAAGAAACCTTTTTATTTTACTGAGTGCAAAGGATCGTGCAAAGGATCCACAGATGGAAATGACTCCTAAAAACATGTTGCTTCAACACAAGCATCTCACAGTTTGTATTTCTGGAACTGCAAAGTAAAAAAAAAATACTGTTAAGTAGTGTCAGTGTTAAGTTGTTTGGTATGTTTTACTAGCCTAACAAGTCCAAGTGGTGAGTTTGGAGCAGGAGTTCACTTTAATCTTACCTATTGTACCTATGGGATTTGAAACATTTTCATAAATTCATTTGCTACCAGACAAGCTAGCAGCACACACAATAAGTTTGAGTGTCATTATGTCAAAAGTAATGGGCTTTTTTAACAACTGTGTATAATTAGTAGATACATCCGAAATGAATGATTTTAGTAATGTCTTATGTTTTTATACTTTACAGACATAAGGCACTTCAGGTTTAGTAATGCCGCTGATTTAGATAAAAGTAGCCATACAGTTACTAGAGCCACTTCAACAATCCTTAGTAGGTGCTAATTTACATTATATTTTTAGTAAAGCAGAATAATATCATCATAGCATTACGTTGTAAATTAAACAGTAAGAAATATGGAAGTAAGTGCAAACACTGGTCTGAAGTAATATGTTCTGATGAACCCAGCAATCTTCATTCATAAATTTCACATAAAGCCAAGTTTTGCAGGAATACATTACCACATAAGCCATATATAGGTGCTAAATTGTACACTAACATTTTTTGAAATTATAATATTTAGCAAAATGAAAAGCCATGGGAGCAATAACTTCAAGTTTTGCACAAATTTTCACAAAAGATATGCCATCAGAAACTGAATTTGAATTGCTCAGTCTGAATCTGTGTTGGAGTAATTTGAAATTAAATGTACTGGTTTTAAAATGAATTTCACTAAACTGAAACTTAATGTAATGGTTTAAAACTAAATTTGTTCGCTTTGAAAATGTTTTTTGTTGAATTCAGTTTGATTACATTCACTTTCAGGTCCAAAATTAATTTTTTTGTGTCACACATCCGGGTCCTTGAAGCCACAGATTAATCAAACACAGATTTACTGATTCATGGTGTCATTGACTATTGCTGGTTCCAAATTCAGGGGCTGCGTCCTTTGAAGGATGCATTTGTAGGCCGATAAAGTCCTGGATGAGGCCTCCTGGATGCGGCCGACAAATGCGTCCTTCTTTTTCCCAGATTTGTAGGATGGGTCCGGTGTATTCTCCGTGGCCCACCATATCCCATGATTCATTGCGGGTTGAAGTAGATTGCTTAAACGGAAGTAGCAAAGGCCAGAGGAGACAGAAAAGCTGTTAATAAAATTGGATATATGTTTTTAGACGGGAATGTAGTTGTGTAAACCTGAAATATGTGATTGGTTTATCAAGATATCGCTTAATTGCACAAGTGTTCTGACGTGTTCGCAGATGTTCTCTGCCCCAGCAGCCGCTTCGCTTCGCCAGCTATCAGCTAACTGGACGGTTGAGGTGGACTAAACCCTGAGAGAACAGCTGACTCCCGGCACATTGTTTTGGTGTTGGTTTTGGTTTATTTATAATAATAATAATAATAATAATAATAATAATAATTAATATATACCCTCAGCTGATAGGACTCCTTCTTCAGCTGGACAGCATCCCTTACTACCGCTGTCCACCACCGGGTTTTGGGTTGCCGCCACGACAGGCATCACAGACCTTATGGTCACAGCTACGGGTGGCAGCTTCGACAATAGATGCGGAGAACATAGTCTACTCGGACTCTATGTCTCCAATCTCCCCCGGAATCTGGTCAAAGCTCACACATTCCATATATATGCTTGAAAACCTGAAAAGCAAAGTTTTAAAGAGCTGTAAAATTACATTCTAAATTTAATCAGTATTATACCTAAGGGCAGAACATAGTTGGGCGTACTGTTAACAGTGCGGACTACGCGTGCACTGTCCGTCATAGTCGAGCGTACTAATTTCCAATATTTCTGGTGACAAATTCCTACATTTCCCACACTTTCAGCCATGGCATAATTGGACGGGGAGGCACAACTAATTTGCCGTGTAGCTTTGGAAAAACAAAAAGAAAAGACGGTGGTGGTAAAGGCCATTAAACCACACTAGGGATGAAGAAGAGGAATAGACCTGTCAGTGCATGGCAGAGACTGGTCTTGACGCTGCGTGTACTCACAACTGGCTGCTCGAAGCAGTGTGTCACCAGTGTTGGGCATGTTACTTTAAAAAAGTAATTAGTTATAGTTACTAGTTACTTCTCCCAAATAGTAACTGACTTAGTAACTATTTAACAGGGAAAGTGACTTTTGCGTTACTTTTTTTAAGTTTAAATATGTCTGCGAATTTAGATTTTTTTTCTAGGGTTTCACACGTTGCATAAAGTGGAATTACATGTAGCCTACAAGTAGCCTACTTACACCAAACTTTTAATATTGACTTCACATGTACGTTCTTGCCTTTTACTGCAAGGAGAATAAAGTAGTATCTGTACTTCAACTTTGAAAACGCAATCCTTCCCTCCAGACCTTCCATTATTGCAGCTTACATCTGCTAGTTTGCCCTAGCAGGGCTGCCGTGTGCGTTTGTGATTTGTGTGTAAACTGAACATAGCCTCTGATTGGCTTACAATGAAAGCTTACTCTACCTTAGCCAATCATTATCACTTATGCGATTGTCTCGCCCCTCACTCCTCACTTCACCAAAGAAAAAAGGCTTAGCTCCTGTGGCTGTGAGCAACGACAGATGACAAGAGCTTCAATGAGTAGCTTTAGTTTATAACGCCCTGTTTAATTATCGGTAATGCTAACGGCGTTGTAACGCAAAAAAAAGTAATTTTTTTGATTACTTGTTACTGAAAAAAGTAGCGCCGTTAGTAACGCTGTTTATTTTATTGTCGTTATTCTCATCACTGGTCACATATAACACAGTTCGATGTGGAGAATTTTTCCCGCCCAGCAGTTTGTTGTGTGGTAACTCCTGAGGACAATCTTTTCGCATAAAGCCCTTTGATAAAGTCCTAGGCTAACGTTAGCATGCTTCCTCTATGTTTTGATGTGACTTGTTGATAATTTGGTCCGCAACATATTTTACTTCCACATAATCAGGGCGACAAAATTGACAAAAAAGTTTTTCTCCAGGTTCATAAACTTGGAGCTTTGCTTTAAAGGTTGTTAATTTTAATGTTTATTGTTTTGGCTGCTCCCATGTCAAAAACCTGCCTGGGTAATAACACATCATTCTAAAACTCGTTGAGGGTGCAGCTGACAAAATTTTCCATTGGGTATTGGGACCTGAATTTTGTCAGTAATAAAAATTTAAAAATGAATAAATTGGACCTGCCCTCTTTTCTTGTCCATTAGGTGCCATTTGACTGTATGACATATTGATGAAAACTCTTCACTCTCCATTCATATACACCTAAAATCAGATGGTTATATGCACTATGCGAAAAGTTTGCTGTAATAGTACAAAAGCTTGTGGAAATCTTTTAAAATCCATCCTGAAAGAGCTTTTGAAACTTTTGCAGGTTAGCCCTCATTGCTCTCACACACCTTAACTCTGAGGGACTGAAATCAGGGCTTGTGATGGCCACTAACAGCAACTAATTTTGTTGTTCATTGGGAAGACACATTTGTTCCCAAGTGTAACGTCCTAACCAATGCCTTGAGAAATTTCTTCTATTTTCAATTTCCATATAATGTTCTTTCCTCATGATTCCATCTATTTTGTGAAGTGTGTCCTACAGCAAAACACCTTCACAATATCATTCTGCGACCCCTGTATTTCCTGTATGTCCAACCCTGTGTTGTCAGGCTTGAAAGCTTCCCCTTTATTCTTTCAAACTGTGACATTGGTCATTATTGGCGGTTCAATTTTAATTTTATCCGACCACATGACATATCTCTATTAAGGTGTTTGCAAACTGTAATCGACCATTTTATATTACTTTCGGAGTATTGGCTTCTTCTTCTCTGAGTGGGCTTGCACCCCCATCCTAATGCTGAACTCATTTTACTGTGGGTGACACTCTATTACCAGCTTGAGGCAGCATCTTTCCAGGGTCTGTTCCTTTTGTTCTGTGGTTAATACACACATTTCACACCAAAACACATTATCTCACAGAACCTTACTCTTCCTAAACAATATGGTGCTGGAGATTCTCATGCTGTTTCTATGTGTGGATAATTGTTTGAACAGATAAACGTTGAACCTTCAAGTATCTGGAATTTGTACCAAAGAATGAACCAGACTCGTGGAGGTCCATTTCTCCATATTCATATCAGGTTCATATCTCTTCTTGATAACTTGGCTGATTTCTTTAGATTTTCTCATGATGTCATACAAGGAAGCAGAGTATTTGAGGTGTTGCCATAAAATTCATCCACATGTGTGCCTCTTTTGAACTCAGATTTTAAGAATTAACCTATCAAAAACTTGCAAGGCCATAACATCATCTGAGGTTAGCCAAATTGTTGGGGAATGCAGTCATCTTAGTGTATCTTGGGGATCTTAGTAAACTTCTGAATTGGAAGAAAGTGATAGTAAAGTAAAATCTTCTCCTTCCCATTATTCTGGCATTTAGCAAATATAAATAATCTTGATAATTCTTACTGACCTAAACCTGGAACGTTTTGTCTGATTTAATGTTTTTTTTTTGCCTTTAAATGTATGCAAATATCTGGTTTCAACTATAGCTTGTTTGGGCAATACGTCAGTGTTGGTGTGCTTTTATTTTTCACCTTTTTTGTTCAATTCAGTTTCAGTTTATTTATATAGCGCCCATTCACAACACATGTCGTCTCAAGGCACTTCACAAAAGTCAGGTACATACATTCCAATTAATCCGAATCATTAAACAGCGCAGTCAGATTCAGTTATTTATTCAAATTGGATAAAAAGTTTTTCTATCTAAGGAAACCCAGCAGATTGCATCGAGTCAGTGACTTGTAGCATTTCCTCCTCTTGGATGAGCCAGTGAGAAAGTGGACAGTCACTGGCGTTGACTTTGCAGCAATCCCTCATACTGAGCATGCATGTAGCGACAGTGGAGAAGAAAAACTCCCTTTAACAGGAAGAAACCTCCAGCAGAACCAGGCTCAGTGTTAAAAAGTGTTTGTTGTATTTTATAGGTAAACCTTGTCAGGTTAATAAAATACCATTTTTTGTATACAAAGACTTAAACAAAACTCAAAATATAAGTTATCCCTGAGGGAGCGTTATTGGGTTTGCTGAACTTTCTAACTAAAAGAGTCTGTATAGTGACTCACATCTTAAACACTTGGCTTACTTGAATTTTCACTTCGTTTATCACTTTTCACAGATCAGGATAAATGTAAATCACATTGATTAGCATTTAGATGAGATCATGCGTTAAAATAGACAAAACCAAAGAATATTTACTGCAGGCTGTAATCCATTTTTTATTGACATGCAAAAAACAAGATTATGCAGAACATCTACAGGGGTTGGACAATGAAACTGAAACACCTGTCATTTTAGTGTGGGAGGTTTCATGGCTAAATTGGACCAGCCTGGTAGCCAGTCTTCATTGATTGCACATTGCACCAGTAAGAGCAGAGTGTGAAAGTTCAATTAGCAGGGTAAGAGCACAGTTTTGCTCAAAATATTTACTGTTTTCCCCACATCCGGGAGAGTTACGGTGTGGAGAAGCCCCAAAGAAGCGTACCACCCAGACTGTTGCATGCCCAGAGTGAAGCATGGGGGTGGATCAGTGATGGTTTGGGCTGCCATATCATGGCATTCCCTTGGCCCAATACTTCTGCTAGATGGGCGCGTCACTGCCAAGGACTACCGAACCATTCTTGAGGACCATGTGCATCCAATGGTTCAAACATTGTATCCTGAAGGCGGTGCCGTGTATCAGGATGACAATGCACCAATACACACAGCAAGACTGGTGAAAGATTGGTTTGATGAACATGAAAGTGAAGTTGAACATCTCCCATGGCACAGTCACCAGATCTAAATATTATTGAGCCACTTTGGGGTGTTTTGGAGGAGCGAGTCAGGAAACGTTTTCCTCCACCATTATCACGTAGTGACCTGGCCACTATCTTGCAAGAATAATGGCTTAAAATCCCTCTGACCACTGTGCAGGACCTGTATATGTCATTCCCAAGATGAATTGACGCTGTATTGGCCGCAAAAGGAGGCCCTACACCATACTAATAAATTATTGTGGTCTAAAACCCGATGTTTCAGTTTCATCAGTTTCAACCTCTGTATATGATGCATTGCTTAAAAACGTTACTGTAAATGAAATAAATTATGCTAAATATCCTTTAATTGTCTGTTTATCAGCACAAACACAGTCTTTCTCATTTCATGTCTCCTTCATGTCTCATCATGAGACCTCGCTGTCACCAAGGGGCCCAAATACTGCTGCTATGACTTCCTTAATAAAACATCTCCATCTCGGTTAAAAGAACAGTAAATGTCACACTTTCTGTCCTTTCTATCATCAAGTATTAATAACATCCTCTAGACTTCTTCAAAACATGTCTGAAGGTTTCAATGCATGGATGCTTTTTACCTTCGCTGAGGGAAATTGTGACAGAGAGACAGTGAGTGTGACAGTAGCAGTAAACATCAGGAAAAGAGAACGAATGTTCGCTACAACATCAAGGCCCCGGCTAGAATAAAATTCCTGTTTTGCCACCAGGATGCAGTGTCCATTTAGTTAAATTTCATGGTGTCATTATTAATTAAATTCAATTCAATTCAATTCAATTCAGTTTTATTTATATAGTGCCAATTCACAACACATGTTGTCTCAAGGCACTTCACAAAAGTCAGGTACATACGTTCCAATTAGTCCTAACCATTGAACAGTGCAGTCAGATTCAGTTATTTATTCAAAGTATTTATTATTATCTTACAAGAATCGAGAAAGGGGATAAGAGAAAAAGAAAACAGTGGCAGTAGAAGGCCCAACGCACAAAGAGTCCTCTCAGTGCAGAGGTAACACAGCAGGTATTAGAACAACCTCTGCATTTGCAGAATGTAGTGATTCTTCCATGAAGCACTTTTCCCCATGTTTTGCTGCTGCAGGGAATCTGGGCAGGCATCCAAGTGGAACTCCAAATCTAGTCAAAACACCACAGCCTCTCAGCATGAAACTACTGGCAGAAATCCTCTTTCAAGCATCTGCAGCGGTTCGGCACGCTGCATGTTTGTCTTTCATATCCCTCCGTGTTTGGCAGCCGGAGCATGAGTAAGCCTTCCACTGATTTTGGTTGCCTACCTGCATCATTTTTAGTGCTCAAAGAGAAACAGGTGGGATTGTAAGAGGAGGCACACTATCAAAAGTAGCAAATGACTGTTAAATTAAATTGGTATTTTTATTCCTGTTTCTCTGCTTTAAATACTGGATCTGTAGTTTCCGACCTTCTTTAATCATTCATATTTATTATCAATAGACCTGAGTTCAACACAATGCCTTGCTCAATCCTGTGTTTTTTTATTCGGGTTTTATGATAGACCAACACAATGCAGTGTATAATTGTGAAATTGAAGGAAAGTAATACATGTTTTTCAGTTTTTACAAATAAATATCTGAGGAGTTTGGTATGTATTTGAAGTCATTCCCCCTTTACTCTGATATGCACTAAGTAAAACCAGTACAGCCAAGCTCAGATGTCACATAATTAGTGAACAGAGTCCAGCAGGGAAGTGTAACATAGTTAACTACCCTGAATACACCACCCACATTGTTAAACATGGTGGTGGCAGTATTATGCTGTGGGGATGTGTTTTGTTTAACTGGGAAGCTGATTAAAATTGACAAAAAGGTGGATGGACCTAAATAAAGTAAATCCTAGATAAAAGGCTTTTAGATTTTGCAAAAGGCTTGTGACCAGGTCAAAGGTCCAACAGAGCAAGCTACACTTTTCACATTTTGAAATTAGAAACCAAACCACCAATTTTCCTTCTGCTTTACAAGTATGCACAACTAAATTTTTGGTTGTAATGTGAGGTAAATGAGGTTTCAATTCAATTCAATTAAGTTTTATTTATATAGCGCCGATTCACAACACGTCGTCTCAAGGCACTTCACAAAAGTCAGGTACATACATTCCAATTAATCCTAACCATTGAACAGTGCAGTCAGAGTTAGTTATTTATTCAAATTGGATAAAAAGTTTTTCTATCTAAGGAAACCCAGCAGATTGCATCCAGTCAGTGACTTGCAGCATTCACTCCTCCCGGATGAACATGTAGAGACAGTGGACAGTCACTGGCGTTGACTTTGCAGCAATCCCTCATACTGAGCATAAATGTAGCGACAGTGGAGAGGAAAATCTCCTTTTTAACAGGAAGAAACCTCCAGCAGAACCAGGCTCAGTGTGAGCGGCCATCTGAAACGACTGACTGGGGGTTAGAGAGAACAGAGCAGAGACACAAAGAGAACAAAGAAGCACTGATCCAGGAGTACTTTCTATGGGAAGGAAAAGTAAATGTTAATGGATGTAGCTCCTTTAGTCGTTTCACCTAGAAAGAAGGAACAGATAAACTCTGAGCCAGTTTTCAAGGATAGAGTCTGAAAGAGAGCACATAGAGTTAGTTACAGTAAAAGCTCAGTCAATCGCCATGTCTAGGAGAGAGAAAGGGTTAAACACTGAAAGACAGGGCCATGTGGATCATCGGTAGAGGGTGAGCATTAAGTTGTTGCCAGCAGAAGCTCGGACGATGCCCCTCTCCAGAAAGGTGTCACAGGTAGACACAGAGTCAGGCCAGGTGTAGCTTCTAGAAAGAGAAAAGAGAGAGAACAAAGTTAAAAGCTGAAATAACAGCAAATAGTGCAAAATTGGAGAGTAGTGTGAGAATGTAGTGAAGAGGGTGAAAGTGGTCATTATGTCCCCCAGCAGCCTAAGCCTATAGCAGCATAACTACACAGAAAGTTTCAGTTCAAATTATTTAGGTTTAAATATTATTGCTGGAGATAGTTCAGAGAAAATGCTGCAAAAATCTGCTTCATGAGTTTTTATTAAAAAAGCTGCTAAATATGTTTTGTCACATTTTTTTGTGAATCTATTAGACTAAAGCAGATGATTCCATTAAAACCTCTGTCAAACTCTTGCTGTCCATCAATACAGAAACCTGAAGGGAAGCCTAATAAGGAGGGTTCAGTTGAGATCTTCCAGTGCAAACAATTAGCACCAGTTTTCATGCCATAATTTTTTACATTTTCTGTTTACCCCAGCAGCAGATAGTCCCTCTGCAGAAAAAAAGACACCTCATGAAAATGTCACATGCAATTAAAACAGGATGGAAAAGCTCAGGCTCTAAATAATTCAGGCAACGGAGCGTGATCTGGAAATTGGCTCCAAATACCACAGCACTGCACTTTCCTTTTCACATATTGGAGTATTTTAAAAAGCCGACTGCTTCTTCTGAAAAAGTATTTAAATAATGTGAAATTTGTTTGCATCATATAGACGTTTTTTTATTTTGAAATCTATTCTATATTACTCACGTGCTTCATGCAGTCAGGGCTGCAAGGAGTCTGGAGTCTATTCCAGCAGTCAGCAGCTGAGAGGCAGAGTACACCTGGGACAAGTCACCAGTTCAGTACAGTGCCAACAGAGTCACCACCAGTTATATAGACTTTGGAAAAAAAACAAAAACCACAGGAAACTGGTGGAAAGTCCACACAGAAAGGCTTCAGTTGGTATTTGACCTGGAGACCTTACATATACGGGCACTGAACCGACCACCATGAGTTACCATCTATTCCCTTTTGTATATACTCACCAAGATCGAACATTAAGAAATAAGTGGAGCATCCGGAAGGAATGGTAATCAATTTATTAAGCTGATAAGTGATAATGACATTTTTAAATGTATCCATCCACTCACCAATTCATGGGGGAAAACGAGAACAAGAAACTTTGTAGTAGTGAGGCAACACTTCTGCACGTGAATGCATTGGGAGCAATGCGCATTGTACTCCACATCAAATTTACTTTTACCCTATGGAATCAATAATGAATGTTAAGCTTTTTAAATATAGCGTCAACATACTTAAACATTTACTGTACAAAATTGAAAAAATTCTTGAAAATATCTCCTTCCTCTGAATCTCAGTTAATATTCAGTTGTACAACTTTTTTTGAAAACTGCTTCACATACATGTTTTGCATATCGTTGACCCACTTCTGGCACCTGTGTACAGGTATTCCAGCCCAGGACAGCATTGTGCCTCTGCATTTCTTGATTATGCCTCTTGTAACTGTTACAATACTCACAGACAGCATCAGACGTTTGATCTTGAACCAATGTCTGGAACAGGAAGTTTTACTCAGATTTTCAGAGAGAAATGCATTTATAACCAGCATGTACATTAGTTGGCTTTCGTCTTTAAACAAGGGCTACCTGTTTGTTTACAGAATGAATGACCTCACTGACTGAAGTCAACACTGCTATTATTTTGAACACAACCCTTACAATTAACAATTTAATTGCACAAAATCAGTAGCATGGCTGTTGGGCCTGTTGATTTTCTATTACTCTACTACACCTAAAATCAATATAATTGCTACTAAAACAGTGAAAATAAATCTGAGTGTTTACCCACATACCTCAAACAATGTGGCACCTTATTGTAAAAAGTAATCCCCACAATCCCAGCCTCATGTATGCCTGATGTGCCTATTAAAGCAAGCATCCAAAGTGCTCTCTGCAACCAAACAAAATTCATTTTGATTTATACATTGATTTGAGACTTCTGATACAGTTTGCAGCAGAATGTGGGGGTATATATATATATAATTGTAGGGCATTAAACCCACTGCACTATAATGTAGGACATATTTTTTGCTGAAGAAATATTCATACCATAAAGTGTGACATGCATTTGTATTAAGCCCCATTTATTATGATACCCCCTAATTGAAAGTAGCAAATTGCCTTCAGAAGTAAATAATGTTCATAAGACTACATAGAGTATCATTTAATCTATAACTTTTACAAGGCAATTTATGGATGTGCATGTTCACAGAGAACATAACCCTTTAGAGATTAATACGTTCTTTTAAGGAAATTACTGGTTCCCTTCCTGATTAAATGATGCAAAAAATGCAATGAAGACAAAAGAGAGGTATTGTTCTGGGGTTTAGTCAAAGGCCAGTGGTGTGCATGTCAAAGATAATTATTAACTTTCCTTTTTTCCTTTTCCCACAGTAACACACCATGTCCGGACAGGCACCTGCGAGGTGGTGGCGTTGCACCGCTGCTGCAACAAGAACAAAATCGAGGAGCGATCACAAACGGTGAAGTGCTCCTGCTTTCCCGGGCAAGTGGCCGGCACCACCAGAGCTGCCCCATCGTGTGTAGATGGTAGAGTCCAGTAACTAAATAATTCATTAGGAATCTTCTGTATCTTTTTTTTTTTGCTGATGCTTCTTTGCACAAATCTTCAGGAATGGACTTGCTGATCTCATCACCAAGTGTCATCTCCCTGTACACTAAGTTTGAAATGTGAAAAAGGACTGTAAGGCTGTAAGCGCTAAATGTGTTCTCAGGTCACACGTTTTTCCTACATAATTTATACATTATCAAACTCAGTGTTAATATTTTGTATCTATAAATAGGAGAAAAGCAGTAAATTCGAATGTTTTTATCACATTAATATCCCAGAAACATAGAGGAAAATGTTGTAATGTTGAAGGCGCAGAGAGAGAAGAAATTTGATGGATTTCATTTTAGATAACATTACTAGCTTATAACATATCAGCCCTTTAGGGTTTTTTTACAGATTACCAGAATAACTGGATGCTTTAATTTGATTAAAAAGCATCTGCTTGCAAATCAGTGTTTCCTTAAAACGGATGAGAAAATTCAAGAGAATAAATCAGTAGTCTGCAAAATTACAGTAACCTTAGTTATAGTCCACTCAAGCTTTTCTTTAGTTTTTTTAATTATTATTATTATAGTTTCAGTTTTTTTGAAATTGTGCCTTTCAAAAAGATATTTTATATTTAACCCTATGTGTGTGTTGTTTTATTTTTGCTATCTGATAAAAATATCAAAAAGCTATTAAAATAGCATCACAGTAAAATCTTTCTATTCAACACAGCATTTAATGCTTGTATTTATTTAATG
The DNA here is from genome assembly GCA_036173005.1 of Crenichthys baileyi. Taxonomy (NCBI): domain Eukaryota; kingdom Metazoa; phylum Chordata; class Actinopteri; order Cyprinodontiformes; family Goodeidae; genus Crenichthys; species Crenichthys baileyi. The sequence goes on from JAHHUM010001544.1 coordinate 241,035, forward strand.
TTTGTCTCCTGTTTTAGTCATTTTGCCTCTTCATCATTTCATATATCTATTGCTGTGCTTCTTCGGGTATAAAATCCACTGCTTCTCCACAAGATCACTAGATGTTTGTCAATGCTCGCTTTGACAACTAACAATACAAAGCCATTTTCTTAGCATTTTATTCATAGTTTATTGTAAGAGAATGTCAATATCTTTAGCAGATCACTCAATCACGGGTCATATTCTGTTATTTTTCATCAGAGTTAAATGGCTGAAACAGGGATAAGCACCCATATAAATGGAAATCGGGTTTCAGTTTATTTATATAGCGCCAATTCACAACACATGTTGTCTCAAGGCACTTCACAAACGTCAGGTACATACATTCCAATTAATCCTAACCATTGAACAGTGCAGTCAGATTCAGTTATTTATTCAAATTGGATAAAAAGTTTTTCTGTCTAAGGAAACCCAGCAGATTGCATCGAGTCAGAGATTTGTAGCAGTCCCTTCTCCCAGATGAGCATGTAGAGACAGTGGACAGTCACTGGCGATGACTTTGCAGCAATCCCTCATACTGAGCATGCATGTAGCAACAGTGGAGAGGAAAAACTCCCTTTAACAGGAAGAAACCTCCAGCAGAACCAGGCTCAGTGTGAGCGGCCATCTGCCCACGACCGACTGGGGGTTAGAGAGAACAGAGCAGAGACACAAAGAGAACAAAGAAGCACTGATCCAGGAGTACTTTCTATGGGAAGGAAAAGGTAAATGTTAGTGAATGTAGCTCCTTTAGTCGTTTTACCTAGAAAGAAAGAACAGATAAACTATGAACCAGTTTTCAAGGATAGAGTCTGAAAGAGAGCACATATAATTAGTTACAGTAGAAGCTCAGTCAATTGGTCTAATACAAGCCTAATGTATGATGTGTCAAATTATATGTAACATTTGAAACTTCTTCTGACCATTTATCAGCATAATTCATTAAAATACTGACATAAGAGAAATAAACTGAAGTGCAATGATCAAGCACATAGGTGTATGAAGGGTTTGTTTACGGGTACAAAATAGGAAAAAAAACAACAACAAGGTGTTCCTGTTCTGGCTGAGTTGGCAAACAATACACTGGTTCAATGCCAGAGTTGTTGTTCAAAGAACAAATGAAATATTCCTCCTGTTGTGCAACTGGCTTTATTAGATTAAAGACTATAAAGTCCATACCAAAATCAGGCAGCAAAATGGACAGGGCCAAGATGGCAGACAAAACAAAAGGTGTAGGAATGCTTTTATAAAGGTAAGAAATAAAAAAAACATTTACCTTTAAGTTATTTACTTTCTAATTGCATATTTTTGCTTTTAATTGTTGCTAAAAAAACTGAATTACCAAAAAGCACTCAAAAACTGTTTAGAACTAGGGAGGGATTGTATAAGTTAAGGAGTCAATGTCAAAGATAAATTGAATATTGAACATTCAATGAGTGGCAATATATATAAGTTTACAATTCCATCTGCTTTCTTAAATATAGGTATATAGGATACAAGTTTGGACATTATGTTACGTGCTGTCAATAATACTCTTGTACATATTCAAATATTTTTTAAATGCCAAATACAACATTTATTATAATTATCATTATTATAAATGCAGTCTCTAGAAAAACAGTCCATTCTGTTGTTAGTAAAAGGTTCAGGTACCTTCCTCTCAGTTTTTGCATGTTTTGGTTGTACAGCTTGCACAGCGCATGAACATATTTAACTTTGCTGTTAAAGTTAATCGTGTGCAGAGAATACTTGCAGAAAAAATCCAGCAATTCATTAATTTAACACTTTTTGTGGAATGTGACCATTTATAATACTAGTTTGTTTTTATTTCCTACATTTACAGTGGATTTTATGCATTCCACTGATTATATCTGTCTTTTCCACATGCCAAAAATGCTACCCGCCTATAAATCTTTTTATTATAATGTCTTTGTGTATTTGTAGAGGCTAGCTTTAATTTTGTTTTTAATTAGTCAATATCACCTTTTTTCCAACCTGCAAACAGATTTTGGGATACACTGAGGTTGTAAACCCATTTTGGTAACTTTGAAAGAGATCATAATTAACTCACATCAACCCCAACAGGCTTGATAACCACCTCTGTTTTCTGCCTCTCTCCACACCCGACCACAACCATGTGCGTGGACATGCTGACTTGCGTTAGCTCATGCCACTGGAACCAAATAATTTGGATTTATACTAAATGAAAAGACACTAACAAAGTTCTCTACTGCAAGTAGGATATTAACTGCTTATGTTTAAACGTATAAAACCAGATTAGTTGGTCCTTGAGCTCGACAGGGAACAAGACCAAGGCGGACCTAGAAACTGTTAACACAACTCCAATCTTGGGGCGCCCCATAGCTCAGTGGCAGAGCAGGCGCACCTTGTGCAAAGGCTACAGTCCATTTCCTGCATACCTTCCCCTTCTCTCTGTCCTTCTTCCTGTCCAGCTACTAATAAATCAAAGCCACTAATGCTACAAAAGCATTAAAAAAACAAACTCACACCTCGAAATTATCATAGCAGTTTATATACTGCGAATTTTTTTTCAACCTCTGTCACTTTTGCATTGTGAGGTTATTTACACTCAAGAATATCAATATTTAAACAGGAAATGGAGGTAGGAGGCAGTGTGTCACAATAAGCTGTCTGTGAGAAACACCTACTGAGAACAGATGATAAATTGTATATGTTCATAGTACGTCTGATATAGAGCTAAAGCTGTTAAAAAGAAAGCATAATTCTCAAAATCAGTTGGTGAACTCAATTTTAAATGCTTCTACTTCTTTTTGGGTTCTTATTTTGATGACAAATACTTTACATGTTCCGTTCTAACAGGAAGATCATTGATTGCACACCGTCTCCTTCTTTTTCTTGACTAATCTTTGGATTCTATGTAAATAACCATCCACTGCAAACATCAAAGTGGTCTAATGGTTCATTTAATAACTTTCACAAAAATTGCCAGGATGTCTTTTTGAGATTAGAATGGTGTTAATATAGTAAAAGTCGGCTTTAGTCTGGGCCCCTCTCGGATTTGTCATAATCTTCAGCCTCCAGGTCCAACTAATCTGGTTTTATCAAGAGAGTTATCTTCTGCAGGTAAGATATTGACTGCTAATAAGATTTTAACAAACCCTTACTGCAAAAGTTCTGAACTTTCGCTTTAAAAAGTCCTTAAAACAGTTGTCAATTAAAGTCCCATACTGTGTTTTACTCTTTTATTTCACATCTTTACCCACTTTTACCATTAAAAGAACCATACTGAGATTGAACTCACATGTGAGGGATCAAGTAATTTATTCCTATTAATACCTCAAGAACAACAGAGATGAAAATTAGATTACATGCCACACCTCAGCATTACTATATGCAGCTTTACAGTTTAGTTAGATTTAAAAAGGGGAGAAATATGAAGCTTTAAATAAGTCATGATATGAAAGATATTTGTGGATGTGAGACAAGTGAGCTTAAATACTTCATTCACTCATGAGCATTATCTGTTTGTCTTGTATTACTAATCACTTCTTTTTATTCCTTAAGCTGACATTTTTACTGCATTATGTCTCATATTTAAGCACCGGTCTCAGAAGCTGCCCAAAATCCTTCTATTAGTTTTTTTGTAATCACAATTTGCACATGTTTTTACATGGACAATTATTTCATCATTGCCTTTTTAGCTTGATTGATCAAGTATGCATCAAACGCTATATGTGTTGGCAAAATGAATAAGACTTTGCACAAAGTACAGTGTTAGAGTTGAATCCAGAAACTCTTCAAAGGTACTCCTGAAGGCTTTATTAGGTCTGAATAAGTCAGTGACCCAGAAGGTCTCTTAGCATGCTAATATGCCAGGCTCCCAGACTCTGCCAAGGTGGCAGCTTCACTGTGGTCTGAAAAGCGTTGCTTTCTGGCGAAACTCCGAATAGATCGGGTTTGACCTATTCCCTGACATTTTAGTATTGACATTTTCTGCAAATTAGAGCTGTGAGCCACCAGTCTCAGTTTAAAGCTCCTTCGTTGATCTCAGGGGGGGGAAAATGATAAGCACTTAACCTTTTAATTATTCTTTCCTCTATTACCAGGGATTAACTTTAGCTGATCTTCCTGTGTGACAAGCTCTTCTTCATATGAAGATAAATGAACCTCCAGACTTCTGAGAAAACATGAAATGAATTTCAGAATTCTAGGGAGCAAAACAAAAGGCCTGTACATAACAGTCAATGGGGAAAAAATTTGCAGTCATGGGAAAAAAAACTAAGTACACCTCATGACTGCGGATACAGGTGGCTTGTAGAACAACTTGTAGTAGCAAGAACTTTAAAGAAGTCATTTTCTGTATGAGGTAATCACTCTTCTACATCATCATAGAGGACTTCTAGTCCACCCTTCTTTATAAAACACAGAACATTCACATAGAGCTCTCTTAAGGTCCCACCACATCATTTCATTCAGGTAACGGTCTGGACTTTGACTGATCCATTGAGATGTACCAATCAGGCTCATAACAGTTGAAAGATTCAAAGATGTAAACACGTTATCCATATGCTATGAGAAAACAAAAAACAAAAAACAAGACCAATTATTGAATCAAAGTTTAAAATAATTATTATTTGAACTAATCCATATTTAGAGATAAGAAACAAGCTGGACTAACAAAAATAAAAAGACAACCAACCAACAACAAATAAGCTATGCCTACTAATCAGAATAAAAAGCGAGAATAATAAATACATATTCAGCACTTTAATATTCAATTGTTAAGGCTCTAAGAGCTCTGGGAACTCTATTTGACTTTTTCAAGACACTGTGCGGAAAAGATCTCCTCTTCTTATTTATTGTTTCGTTATCGCCAAAAGGAATGAAGACCAGAGGGCAGGAGGAAAATAGGGGTTCAGTTCCATCCTGGTGGACATCTGCGTCCTTCACTCTATCTGCGGTCAATAATAAACAATCCCACCTTATCGAAGGGGGAAGACGTCACACGCTGCTACGGGCTTTAGCAAATCACCTCCATGTCTTGAGGCTGGAAATATTGGCAACACGGCATTGCTTGGTCTGCTGCAGCTATCAGGAATGTGGGGGCTTGTATGAGGTGGAGTCTCATTGGAAAGAAAGCCAAAGAAGTATTTCTTCAGGATGACAAGAATGGAAAGTAGGCAGGATTAGCATGATCCTGTTTTCTAAATAATCTTGATCTGGAAATGCCAACAAAATTACAGCACATTCTTACATCATGGCAATAATCTAGCATAAGAATAAAAAAAAAAAAACCACAACATTGAAATCAGAAACACATCATTCAATGAAGCATTAAAATATAATATCTTCTGGCTTTTTTTTTTTTTTCCACAGTTGTGTTGCAGATATTGTGCTTGGTATCATTGTCCTTTTTCCTGACCCAGTCTTGGCTAAGCATGGACAGAAAGCCTCACATTTGACTCTTGGTTTTGTACAAGTCCAAATCATCACCGCTCCACCACCGCGCTCGATTGCTGGTATGAGGTGTTCACATTGACATGCTTAGTTTGGTTTTTATCAAACATGGCACTCTACATTATAGTCAATAAACTTGAACATCTGTCTCATCTGGCCAAGGACATTGTTCTTATTGGTCATTCATTTGGTACTTAAATCTAAATCATTTTTTTTAAGAGAGGAGGCCTTTTCCTAGCAATTGTTCCTCACTGAAGCCATCCTCAGTGTTTGTTGTACTATTATGTATATTAACATTTAACTTCCTAACTGTTGCCTGACTCTGAGATTTAGCTCTTGGGATTTTTGCAAATTCTTGCTGTACTGAACAATCTAACCTTGAACACAAGTTGGGTATTCAGTCTAGGGAAGACTGGACTCGAATAGTTGCCCTAAAATACTTCTCATATTTAAAGGCCACAACATATTTTCTCCTTTTAAGGTCACTGGTGATTTCTTTCCTCGGTATATTGACAACACAGACCTGAATGCTCAAAACTAGCAATTATCAATGATTTTCACATCATGACAGATCCAAATGGAGCAGTAATGGTGTACTTTGTTTTTCCCATGACTGTACTGACCATCATGTAATAATGTCCCATCAGTCTGCGGAGGAATGTAGGCTTTTTCCATATTTCTTCCTTAAGGTATTAAAAATAAACATTTTCTGCTATCCTATGCATTTTCCCATCCTATTTTTTTTTTCCCACCTGAAAACTGTGTTTAGCAGATTCTGCTCCTAAACACGCAGGTGTTTCAGCCACAGGCTCAAAATGTCCCTAAAATATTATACGGGCCTCAATATGTGAGGAGTATATTGGTACAGCTTGTGGTAAGAATGTTTAGAAGCCCACATGTTGATCATTAGTCAGAGCTTTCAGGTTAGATTTCCAATTTGGTGCTGAATATCAAAAACACAACTTGCTCTCTACTATGTACTGTGTTGGCTTCTGAATTGGCTGCTGTAATCTTCTTTTTGGCAGAACTATATGGTTGGAACACAAATCCTTACTGGCACATGCACTGAATTATTTTTTGATTCAAACTAAACATATTTCTGAAACCTTACATAAGCAGTTAGTAGCTTAGTTTTCAAAGCTTGTGAATTCCCAGCTCACTTTACATTGGAAACAGGAACTAAAGGGCAACTAAAAGATTTCTAGACTTGTAAAGCTAGGCAGAACAGTATAATCAGGCTGTGTCAGATGTTTCCAGTCTGAGCTGTGTTAAAGCTCCATTAACAATAAGTGAAAAATATATCCTATGCACTCTGTTTGATCATCAATACTCCTGTTTTATTTAGTTATAAAAACCTTTGTGGCTTTTTTTATGAGCTGTCGGTGCCCAACCTCCTTCTGCTGGTAGTTGACCTGACGCTCTTTTTAAACGTTTGTGTTTTACAAATTGATTTTCTCGTATCATAAAGTCTTCCTTCTTTGCAGTTTATCCTTGCAGGGCGTGCATGGATTATAAAAACCCTCTTCATTATGGAAAGCGCTAATGCTGCTGGAGGGGACTGTCGAACATGTATAATGACCTCTGCACTATACTTAAATCAAGTGACGCCGTGTACACTGCAGTACATCTGCTCTGTGCTGTTTGTTTAGGAGGCAAGTGAAGAGGTGTTCTGACTGCAGTTGACTGAAGATGCATCTGCTATCAGTTCCCTTCCCTGACACATCATATGTAGGCTGAGACTTGTTTGCATATTCAAAATAGATGTGTTACCAGTGAAAAAGCAAATCTTACATCACTTTCCTAAGAAAGCTGTCAGAATGTGACATGGCTCGATGATAGCCTGCTTTGATGATCTGAAGAGATTCCACCTTTAAGTCTCCTAGTATCATGTGGAAATGTGTTTGAAACAACTGAAATGACAAGATGGCAAATCCATTCTAAACACCCCCTGGTTCTAGATGTTCTAGATGGTAAAGATCCAGCTTTTAAAATAAAGAATATTATCTTACAATGCTCAAAAAACTAAATCAAAACCAAAAATATACTAATGTACTGAGCGTACTGAGCCAGATAATTCCAGTACCAAAAGTTATACTAAACAGCTTCTGTCATGATCCTGCAGTGTTAGGTGTTTGTGCTTTTTTCATATTTCTGTGTCTTCATTTCTCTGTTGTTCATCATGTTCTATATTCTTGCCATATTAGTTATTCCTTCACATTTAGTTTCTTATTCCATTCCTGTCATCATTTTATCTTATTCTGTGTTAGTTCTGTGTCCCTCTGTTTTCATCCTGCTCACTTTTCTCTTGCTCCATCATGTCCCTGCTTTAATTTTCCTTAGCGGTTTCTCATTCCCACCTGATTGCTCTCACCTGCTATTCAAGCCTTTTCTCCACACGTTCCTCAGTATATATGCTGTATATTGCTGGGTACTTCTGTTTGCCTGCCTGCTCCATGTCCATTGTTCTGCCTTATGGTCCATGGTTTTTGCTCCCTGTGTCTCCATTGTTTTGCCCAGTTCTCTCCTGTGCTTCAAGCCCTGTTCCTGTTGGTGGGTTTTTATAAGCTTTTCTTATTTTCTTAATTAACATATGTGGCCCAACCGGTCCACATGTGTTTTGTGGCCCTGGAGACCAGATTCGACTGTGTCCTTTATGGTGCCCTGTGGGGAGCACTCCAGGAGTACGGAGTCGGGGGTCCTTTATTAAGGGCCTTCCGGTCTCTGTACAAGCAGAGCAGGAATTTGGTCTGCACTAAGTCGAACTTGTTCCTGGTGCATGTTGGACTCCTGCAGGGCTGCCCTTTGTCACCAGTCCTGTTCAAAACCTTTATGTACAGGATTTCTAGGTGCAGCCAACGGACGGAGAGGGGTCTGGGGACCAGTGGATTTCGTCTCTTCTTTTTGCAGATGACGTGGTCCTGCTGGCCCCCTCTAGCCAAGGCCTACAGCATGCACTGCGGTGGTTCGAGTGTGAAGCGGCTGGGATGAAGATCAGCTCCTCAAAGTCCGAGGCCATGGTTCTCGACCGGAAAAGGGTGACTTGCCCTCTTCAGGTTTGAGGAGAGTTCCTGCCTCAAGTGGAGGAGTTCAAGTATCTTGGGGTTTTGTTCACGAATGAGGGGAGAATGGAGCAGGAGATCGACAGACAGATCGATGCGGCTGCCGCAGTAATGGGGACGCTGTGCCAGTCCGTTGTGGTGAAGAGAGAGCTGAGCCAAAAAGCAAAGGTCTCAATTTACCGGTCAGTCTAGGTCCTGCCCTCACCTATGGCCATGAACTTTGGGTCATGACCTCCTGGTCACCTCCCTCGGGTGGTGTTCCAGGCACGTCCCACCGGGAGGAGGCCCGAGGACGGCCCAGGACACGCTGTAGGAACTATGTCTCTCGGCTGGCGTAGGAACACCTTGGGCTCCCCCGGAGGAGCTGGAGGAGGTGTCTGGGGAGAGAGAAGTCTGGGTGTCTCTGCTGCCCCCGCGACCCGGTCCCGGATGACGCGTAAGACGACGAGTACGAGTACGAGTACGAGTAGAAAACTTTATTTTTTGCTGCTACCTGCACTTGGGTCCTTTAACCACGTAATGACAGCTTCTCTTTTAATCAGATTTTCTTATGATTTATTTTTGGCGGTTTGGTGAGAACATTTTTTTAATGGCTTGCGTGTTTTAAGCGGAAAAAAATACACCCGGACCATTGCAATGTGGTAATATTAATACTACATTTTTAAATCTGAAAATAACACACAAATTACATAGACTGTAAGTAATTTCGATATGTGATGCGGTGTTATATATGACTTCTGTTGACCATTTACAGTTAGTAGCAAAAGTAAAAGCAACAGGAAAAGAAAAGTTGGAGCTTCAACTTCTTTGTTTCTGTAATTATTCCATCAAGCACCTAAGTTTAAGTACATAAACCCAATTGAAAGCTCAAAGCTGAAGGTAATTCTCCATCTAATATTTTTCACTACAAAACACTATAAACCGGACAAAACATGAAAAGGTAATTTAAATGGTCTGAATTTATACAGGGCTTTCCAGTCATACTCGAAGCTCTTTACACTAGAGCCACATTCACCCAGTCGCACTCAAAAACACGTACACATTCAAACACTCATACGCAGATCGGAAGGCAACTTGAGGTTAAGTGCCTTGCCCAGGGGCACATTGACATGTGAAAGAAGGAAGTTGGATTCGAACACAAGTCGACTACTCTGTCCACTAAGCACACTAAGCACACAGTTGTTTTTTCCACCGAATATTTTTATAAGGTTCTCACAATCTAGATGTGTTTGGGTTTTAATTTTCTTTTGTGTGTGTATTTTGACCATTTTTTTATAATGTTCTTTACGTCTTGCCTTTTCAGTACATTTTCCTGTTCTCATTTTCCATTTAGTTCATTCTTTTGTGTTTAGCTTCCAATTTTACCTAACGCTCTTTGTAGATTCAGAGGTATTTCTCCTAGATCTTTGTGTGTCTCTTCCTTATGTCTTGTAGTTTCTCTGTTCTGCTCCACTCATGGTAATTAGTCTTCCATCCTCAGCCATAGCCACCATTCACTCAAGTAGATTTTACCCACCTGTATCGTCTCATATAATCCATAGCTTAAACCTGTTTCTTCACCCATTTAAGCTCTGTCATTGTTCTCTACTGGATTATTTCGTTCCCATGCCTGTTTTTTGTCCAGTCCATGCTCTTTGTCCTGATCTTCTTGTGTCATGCTGCAAGTTTTTTTTGCCTTTTTGTTTCCATGTTCCCTGTCCTGTCTTCCTCGTGCCAGGCCATGAGTTTTTGCCTTTTTGTTTTTATTAAATATCCTTCATATCAACATGCCACTCTGAAGTTTCAGTCTCCACATTGGTCCCGCTCAAAAGTATTTTAATAGAAAATAGTTGTTTGTGGTATTGCTGCCATCCTGTAAGGGGATCTTGAAACCACTCACCATATGGAAAGCGACAAAATATTAAGTATGGCTTAGGTAATTCATGTCCCCATTTCATGCCCATAAATTGCAATTTTGTCCCCTTCTTACTTTCATTTTGTACAACTAAACTGTTTCTTTTGCTTTGTCCCCAAAGAATTATGTTTTCAATGAGCTGTTTTTATTGATTACTAGATTAATAAAAGAGATTTATATTGGGTAATAAATAGGGATGCACCGATCTAAATAATACTGGCCTTTATCGAAATCGGATTTGAATATTACAGTTATGACCAATCTTATTTTACATAAGAAGCGACCACACCGCTAACAATACTTCTCTGCACTATCCCTGTCGCATCTTACTAATGAGACTGATACAAATATGTTAAAATACTAATACTAATACTAATGTTGATGCCGATATATCGTGCATCCCAACTAATAAAAGCATAGCAATTTTTCCAGTCAGTTTTATGCTCAGTTGCACGTCCTGCTTTTACATAATTGCTTTTGCAATTTTTAAAACACACATTTAATAAAAAATTCATTGAAATGTGTCAAAGATTTATTTATTACCAGCTTCATAGGACCAAACTTGATTTGCTAATAACAGAAAAGACATAGGTCAACAGTTAAACACTTCGTGTGCTTATTGGTTTTAAATGTTTATTAAGATGATAGGATAATTTTCTTCTATTGTTTTTACACCCATGTCCAGCCTCAATAGTAGAGCAGAAGTGGTGGTGCCAGATGCATCCGTGCCTTGATGGGGAGGAATGCAAAGTTCTTCCTGATCTGAAGGGCTGGAGCTGCGCTACAGGGAACAAAATTAAAACCACCAAGGTGAGCAGATAAAGAACAAAAACAAGCCTGTCTCTCTTTTTGTCTCTTTATTGACGCCAGAATCAGAACTGTTGAATCCGGTGTGCAACCACTCCTCAAGGTCAGTAGACTGTGACTTCTGTTACCGTTGCCTCTGCCCTTAACTAAAGACCAGTGTTTGCAGCCGTTGCTCGGACCCTTGGGGTCCAATAATCAATGCACTGCCATGTCTCCTTAGCACTTTCAGGCCACTCTGAGCACCCAAACTGGCCAATTACTCACTCCAGTTACTTGCTTTTAACATTGTAACATGATGCCTGTATCCTTCACTGTGTTATGACTACCCGTAGACTTCAGTTCTGCCTCTCTCCATGTAGTTAATTATTTAAACTGCCTGCACCACACCTGCCTGGAGCCGGGAGCCTGGAGCCTTGGGCTATTGATTCTGGGATCGGTCCGGACCTCAGAATGTATATATGGAATTGTTTTCTTTTAGTGATCAGGGTTCTGAGAATATCTATAGATGCATTGGAACAGATTTCTATAGTTATCAAATCTTGCAAGACTATTTTAACTCTAAGCATGTCTTTTGTGTTTTGTTATTATTTTATATGGATTTCTGGAAAGATTTCGGCTGACAAAGACCAGCTTTGGTAATGTTAGACGCTCCACTACAAACCCCAGGTAATTTTGCTATTATTATTAGTATTATTTTTCTGATTTTTCTGATTTTCATTTTAATGTTTGATATACCTTATATTTATCATGCTTAAGATTTTCCTTGTTCAGATTCCCTGTAGCCCAGCCTTCCATGCACAAAACAGAAAAATTCCCACTATGAATCATTAATGTAACTTGTAACTACTCCTTTGTCAGATTGCAATTTTATACACAATTCCCAACAGTGTAACTACATGAGTGATAAAGGAGCAGAGGAGGTATATGATCCAAACGCACAACAGCAACCTGTTTAATGCACCATCATTACTTACAAGATCTAAGCTGTGCATCTTTGAACTCAGCTAGAGACACAATTATCCTCACTTTCCAATCTTGAAACAGTAGGAGGTCACACTTTGTTCCTCACCTCTGCTGAGGTCCTGGAAAATAAAAAAAATACAACACAACACAGAGATGGATCCCCCGGTTATACCCCCCTTCATGACTCTGTTTCAATCATACACTATTGGAGAAACTCCGAATTGAATATGTTTGGCAAAGCAGTGACTGGCTATTAGAAAGCCTGGGGCGCAGTGAGGATTTCAGACGTGCAAGGAATTTTGTACATTCAAATCCTCAAATGAAAGCAAGACGTGACAGTTTGAGTTTCTTTTCTAAGGATATATACCGAAATTCAAAAGGGTGATATGTTTAACCTGCACTGTCTGTACAGAGGGTAACAGAGAGAAAAGAAATCACACTATAGTTAATGCAGCATTAAAAAGCCATTGATGTCTTAAATTTATTGATCTCAGTTTAGGTCTTAAAAGTCTTCCTCTACGTTATTCCAGGTAGTGCTGGTTGAGGATTGATTCTTCCACTATGAAAGCATCACCTGCAGCAGTTTGTTTTGAGATATCATGAGCAGTATTTGGTCTGCAGCTGAGCTAATTTCTTCTCTTTTGTCTGTCAGGATGATCACCCCAGACGTGTACCTTTGAAGCTTTGACATATCAGAACAAAAAAAAAAACATGCCTTCTTGTTGTGCTGTTTGCCGCTGCAATTTGAGCAGACAGAACTTAACCTGTGGATTTAGCGGGTCTGTGTTAAAGATGGATTGGATTGTTTTCCATCGGTTAACAGCAGAAGAGGAATTCTGAGGGGTGTGGCTGAAGAGTCTACGATTCTATACGAGTGTGCCCTTTTTCCTTGTAAACTAAAGCCCAGAGAGGAAAATATTTACCCCACTTGTATTTAGGCTAGGACCAACCACCAACAAGACTGACTCAGAAATAACATTCATGTGGTTATATCTTTTATGATTGGTAATAAATCATTAGTACATGACCTCCTGGTGTTTCCCTCCCTGACCTCATTCTTAGCTTACAACGAACAATTACCAACTAAAAAATGGCAGAAAAACACTGAATTGAATTATATTCTTACCTCCATTCATGTATGTAGCATTGGTATTAAAAAGGCAGACAAATATGCTGTTATACTTAATCAGATCCCATTTTCTTCAGGTCATCCCTACAATCTTTGACAGATAAATTGACGAGTATTATGTAAAAGTTGATGTTCCAGCAAACCACTCTGTGAGGAGTTTGTCGAACAATGCTTAGCCAGTCACGCAAATCACAGAAAGAAATCTCAACCTCACTTATTGTTTGTTTTTTATCCAATACCATCTTGTTTTTTAACGAAATCCAGTTTGAAAAACATATTTCAACTTTGTTTTCTGTATGATAAAGCTTAACTTTCTAATTTGACGGTCCATCAAATGAACACCAAAATGTTAAACAAAGATGTCCTTTGGACTTTATAACTGAACATGAAGGGCTTCGTGTAGATGTGTTTGTCTACCTACAAGGAAATATCACAATTAGCTGCTCTTCCACCAGCCTATCAGCTAATGCTAAGTTAGTTAACTTTTAGTTGGAAGTTACGACTCATCACCTTTCAGGTTTATTGACTACTGCCATTTTAGCCAAGGGTCTGCTAATACCCAGCTGATCTGTCAGAATGATGGTGAAAGCGTTATGCCTTTTTTATAGTTCGTTGTAGAGATTTGGTTCATAGCTCTGTTAATGAATTTCTCTTTTCTGACCTACTTCCAGCCCATCAATTTATATTTTCCTCTGGTTAGTAAGCTACGTTCAATATGCCCTAACTATTTACCTGTTTCCATTCACTCCCAGTTTACCTGTGGTCCAATAGTGAATCACAAGACCACATAGATTTCTTAATACTGCTGCTCATTTACCATGCTAACTACTGTTAGCAGTACAAGGCAATAGCAATTTATTTATCAGCATTTTATTCATTCAAATCCAGTTGCAACATTCAACAGCATAAGTTTTGCACTACTACAATTGCTCACCTATTTATTGCCAAAATGGCAAATAAAAACGTTATTGCTGTTACTATATCCAGCTTTTATATTATCGGCAGCCATATTGGCTATGTTTCTAATTATAAATGGAGTGCACTTTTTGGTCTTGGTACTGTTTTTTTATTTAGCAAATGAATTTATTGTATTACTAAGAGCTCGATTAAAAAGAATAATAAACAGCATCTTACTCATACATTTCCCTTAAGAACAGAGTTGACCTGTAGCAAAAATTGCCCTTTTGTCCAAATCCTAAACATAACAAATGATGAAAGTTAGCTCTGCCTTTTGTCTGCTGTGTTTCTGCTGATTTCATGGGTGAATTCTTGCCATATGATGAAAAGCCCAGTCATAGTAGTTCTAACACAAAGCATATTGCTGAGAAGGACGCGGCAGTGTGCCAATTACACAGCTGAATTAAACAAACACAGGCCCTGCACCTGCTGTGTTAAATCTCGCAGCCACGCTCACTTCAGGCGCCGAATGGAAATGAATGCTTTGCCGGTTAAATTAGCACTTGTCATCCACCAATTAAACAAACCCAACACCTAGGGAGGACTTGGTTTTTCCTTCCTGTATTTTTAGCATTGTTTTAGACACTCACTCAGAACGCTGTTAATGATGTCCCCCCCCCTGAAGTGAGACAGGGTATAGATCGATCTCAGGAGACATTTTCGCTTCTGACAAGAAGCAGCTTAGCTCTTTGTCTTTTCAACCTGAAATTATTCTCAAATTAGTACCACATTAATCACAGTGGCAGCTCGGAATGTAAATGACTCAGTGAGGGGAAGAATTTATTGCAGCCCTACCTGTTTTGTAGAAACTCTATTATCCTGGTTCTCAAATGATTATGCAGGTTTTCTTGAAAACCAATGGCTTGATAGTTCTTTTCTTGTTTTTTCCTTAATGGAGGGTGTTTTATATGACTTTATGTACTCAGCCTTGGTCAAACAACCCATTTGTGAATTAGCTGTGAATTACCCATTTTCACAGCTGCCTGTTTCCTATCAAAAGTTTACCGTCAATTATGGAGCCTCACAAGTCCGGTGATGGCTGCTTGTGGTCCGTCAAACCCACATGTCATCTGACAGCCGACTGGAATAGATAGCGGACGTTATTATGAAGGTTGTTACGTTATGTTCTTCAAGAGTCTTTTCCAGAATGTACTTTTATAGGAGCTGAGGAGCTGCCAGTCAGCCACTGAGTTTCATGACAGGCAATTTAATCTCAAGGAGAATGGAGGTCTTCCGAAGTATCTGACAGCACCAAACTACGAGTGGAGGGCTGGAGATGTTAATGCAAACCCAGCTCTCTGCTTTTATGCTAAGTAGAGTACACGGATATGAGAGGAAATAGATCTAACACATACACATAATTGTGCAAGAAAACATTTTAGTTACAAATATTTAGATTTTTGATTTAGAAGTTGTATTTATGTAGGATGTCTGTAGCGATTTCGTGTTGCTTTAATTGTTTGACCTCTTACAATGCTTTGCAACAGTACTCATATCCCTCAGGCTTTTGATTTTTCACATTACAACCCCTAACCCCCCTGTGTATTGTAGAAGGATTTTGTGTTATAGAACAACACAAAGTAGTTTATAATTATGTAATGGAAACTACATGCTTTTCATAGTTTTTTTCTTTTATTAATAAATATCTGAAAAGTGTGGCAGACATTTATTTTTAGCCTCTCTCAGTCAATAGTTTGTGGAATGACCTTTCGCTGAGGTTACAGCTGCAGGTCTGTTGGGGCATGTCTAGTGACGTTTTGGCCCATTCTTGTTTGCAAAATAGCTCAAGCGCAGTCGGATGGGAAGTAAACTGTCGATCTCTGTGCACCATTAGCCTCAATTCAATTTCATTTCAATTCAGTTTATTTATATAGCGCCAATTCACAACACATGTCGTCTCAAGGCACTTCACAAAAGTCAGGTACATACATTCCAATTAATCTTAATCAATGAACAGTGCTGTCAGATTCAGTTATTTATTCAAATTGGATAAAAAGTTTTTCTATCTAAGGAAACCCAGCAGATTGCATCCAGTCAGTGACTTGCAGCATTAAATCCTCCTGGATGAGCATGTAGAGACAGTAGACAGTCACTGGCGTTGACTTTGCAGCAATACCTCATACTGAGCATGCATGTAGCGACAGTGGAGAGGAAAAACTCCCTTTTAACAGGAAGAAACCTCCAGCAGAACCAGGCTCAGTGTGAGCGGCCATCTGCCACGACCGACAGGGGGTTAGAGAGAACAGAGCAGAGACACAAAGAGAACAAAGAAGCACTGATCCAGGAGTACTTTCTATGGGAAGGAAAAGTAAATGTTAATGGATGTAGCTCCTTTAGTCATTTCACCTAGAAAGAAAGAACAGATAAACTCTGAGCCAGTTTTCAAGTTTAGAGTCTGAAGAGAGCACATATAATTAGTTACAGTAAAAGCTCAGTCAGTAGCTATGACTAGGAGAGAGAAAGGGTTAAACACTGAAAGACAGGGCCATGTGGATCATTGGTAGAGGGTCAGCGTTAAGTTGTTGCCAGCAGAAGCTTGGAGGATTCCCCTCTCCAGAAAGGTGTCACAGGTAGACACAGAGTCAGGCCAGGTGTAGCTTCTAGGAAGAGAAGCTACTTACTTACAGGATCCACTTACTGTTCTCTGTGATTTTACAATACCTACCACCTACCTACCAGATTTTGCAACTGCATTTTTGCACTAATGGCATTCTGTCATGCTGAAATTCACTGAGCTGTAAAGAGTAAGAGTATACACCTTGTCATGGAAGTGATTGAAACACCTGAATTCAATGATGTGGAGGGGATACCCATTACTTTTGGCAATATAGTGTAGACTCAGGGTGTCGAGCTGAAAGGACTCACCTTCATATCTTGGGCACATAATAACTTGGACTAACACAACAATTTGCACTTTGTAAAACAAAATATGTTTTGAAGTGAATTATCATGGCAATAAATATAATCTTCTACCCTACTAAAGATGTCTCATGGTATGGTTGTAAATTACAAGATAAAGAGTTGGGTTTGTTGTAGATAGTGTGTGAGTGCACACATGGGGCATTTCGGAAAGGAGAAGGACATTGACCCTACCACAGTCCATGTGCTGTGACAAAAAATACTATACATTTTGGGGATGAAGACTATAAAAAGCTGCATGATGGCTTAGTAACATAACTACTCCAATCTCACCTGATCGTGTGCAAATTACAGTGCAGAAAATATTTCTCAAACATCAGATTTTTCTTAAAAAGGAGCCAAAAAAAAACCCGAGGGGCCATTTTTCCTGCTTTTTTGGCAGAAATTTTAGGTTTCTTCATAGGTCTCCTTAATTCATTAAACAGCACAAAATTATTTCTAATATTGTTACAACTCCAAAATGTGTAGGCAAACAATCCATCCAAACATAATGCTTTTTTTCCCTTCACAGCTACCTTCTAGTCAAAGGTTTAACCCGAGAAACTGACAGAACCACACCGTTATGATCCATTTGAGTTAATCCAACTAGATAGAAATCAGCCTGAATCTCTAGGATAAATATTTCTGCAGTTCTTATTTGAGGTTTAGTCACATCACAACCATAGATTTCAGTATATTTCATTGGGATTTTATGTAAAAGGCCAACACAAAGTGGTGCCCACCTGCAGAGAGGAAGAAAAATGATATGGTTTTTAGTTGTTGTATTTTGAAAATCTGAAAACTGTGGAGTGCATTCAGCCTCCAAGTGAAGACACTGTAGAACAACATTTTGCTGCAATTACAGCTGCAAGTCCTTCGGATATGCATGTCTTTACCAGCTTTGAGCAAGAGTGATAATGTTTCCATCCTTTATTCCAGATTAGGTTGAGCTCAGGCAGACTAGCTGAAGAGGGTCTAAGCAGCAATTTTCCAAGTCTAGATGCAGATGCTGAATTGGATTTAGGTCTGGACTTTGACTGGGTCACTCTAACACATGAACACATTATCAACTGAGACCAGCTTTACTGTCCCTGTTGAAGTAAAACATCCCACAGTATGTTGCTGCCACCACCATGTTTAATTGCAGACATGGTTTATTCAGGGTGATTTTAGTTGCTGTTCCACATAATGTTTCATATGTAGATCGAAAGGTTCAGTTCTGTTATCAGTTCTGATGAATACATTTGCAAAGCAGTCTGCGTCATTTGTTTTATCCAACAGCTCAGGGAGTGTAAACATTTAACCTCCTTTATTGTTCTAAGTTCTTTAGCAAAGTTCTTTGACAATCAATGCATGCAGAGTTTACAGTCAGTAAACTTTCGCTTAATAATGAAGGCCAAGCTTGTTTCATTTATTGAACCAGTGTTGTCTTTAATTCAAATTACATGTTGCTTGTGAGGTAAGCCTTCTGATGATTCGATGTTGCCTAGCTTCAGTGGTTCTGATTTTATCACAATTTTCTCCTTTTACAGGTGAACCCACCATTTTGGACTGGTGGATCATAAAAGGAGACGAGTAATACAAAGGGCCTTGCTGTAAATAGAGACATCCTTTATTCTGGACTGGAGATGAGCTTTTAACAACCCTGAAGGCGTCCAGAGAACTTGATGGACATCGACATGAAACGTACTGATCTTTTTTTTGCTTTTTTAAGGACTCCATATGATTAGCCTTACCGGACAAAGTGATTAAATCTCTGCTAGCGCACTGCTTGTAGTGGAATACAGCAAAGAACTTCGTCTATATCTTAACTTCATGAGTAACATGATCTTCACAACAGGTCCTACACAACAGTGATTTCATTGGGTGACCAACAGATCCGTGTGTTGTATGAACAAACACATGTATTGGTTGACTGTGGCTTTCTTTTCAGACAAATTGTATTTACAAAAGTTGGGAAAGCAAATAGTTACTAGGATTTTGAAACAAATAAAAAGATTGCAATATTATCTATGTATAACTTAATGCTCAACTAGATACACTGGGGACTTGAGTACTGCAGGTCTTCGCCAACCCCAAACAGATCAATCACAGAAGTAAAGGAAATTGAATCTATTTACAATCTATTTCTTCTTCTTTAAGTTTATATGCCTTTTCTTCCCACCCTGTATTGCTGCTTTGAAGTTCAGTTTCTTTGGTCAGATGTGTATAAATTACAAACATTTGGTTTCCATCTCGTTGATGGCAATGTTTCCCAACCGTTTCTAACTAGTTACTCAAGTATGATATGCTAATGACCTTTAAGTGACTATTGCTAACACTTCTTTAGTCTGTGCAAGTGATAACATTAGTAATAAACTATGGTTGTGTAGCTAACAGCTTGTGTCCTTTCACCGTCTGTATGCTAACTCATTTTCTCAGTTGCGACGAACTATCAAGGGACAGATGGGACAATATATTATCAGATAAAGGATATATTAGTTGAAGGCAATCATTACTCTGTTTCAAAAGAGGGTGCACATTTTGTTACACATTTGTTTTTATTGTAGAAAATGAGTGGCTGGAGATCAAGTATCCAAAGCTCTCAACACCAAAGCAAAGCCAAAAATGGCTGGTAATGATAACCTGTGGGATCTTGTTGATCAACTGCTGATCAAACCAAGAAATATAGAATATTTTTACATTCCCAATGATCTACATTAGAAGTGGGGAGCAAGTTGTCTAAGGGAAGGAAAGCCAAATAGTGCACAGTTCATGCTCTTTGCAACACCTGGTGATATCTAATAAAGACCATTACTTATGCCACCAGCCCCCGAATATGCACAACCGTATGCAAAATTAACAAAGACTGGCATTAAAAAGCACACCAAGCATTCAAACAATGCCGTTTGGTGGGTAACGTTGAATTTATTTCATATTTTCACAAGGGAAAAACAGGAATTGCCTTACAGTTTGCTTTGCTGCTAAGGCCAAATTAATAAAAAAAAAATCATAGGTTGTTTTCTATTTCTTTTTTTTAATAAAAAACATATCTTTCAGTGTTTTCATTGTTTTTTACTTTCATATCGCTTACATGACACTGTAAGATGTATGTATATTTCTAAAAGATTTAATTTTAGAGCAAAACCCTATCCGTAGGCACAGCCTTGATGTAAATAGCCTGCTACCCTAAATTCACTCAAGTAGGTGGGTTTGTTTTTCTGTTTCTCTCAGACTGTTTTGTTTAAAATAGGTGAAAAAACCTCAGCACAAGTTCCCTTTCTTCTGTTTTACTATACCTGTACCCAACCGCGATCCAAAATCAAGGTACATACTAAACTATGATATATAGAAATATATAATCACAAACAACAGGCTAACCATTTCCTCCTTCAAGGGACACTGTGATTTTTAATCTTGCCACAGATTCTCAATTGCATTTAGCTCTGGACTTTGACTGGGTCATTTTAAAACATGAAATCTTTTGATGTACACCAGAAGCGTCCTTGCATTGTGGTCGTGAAATGAGTGCCTATATGTAAAACAGCTGGGACACAAAAAGACCAAGGCTGAAGTTCTGAGGCATTTGTATAGAATCAGAGAGAATGCTACAGTACTTCTAATAGCTACAGCCTTTATTATACCTGCAGCGATACACAAACACTTCTTTTGGTGAGAGTGTTTCGTTTGCCATTTGATGGCTTGGTGATTGCATCAGAGGGGTTTCTATTGCTGGAAGCGAGGCACATCAGTGAAAAAAGCAACATTCATTAGGTATATATTTCAAGCATACACTGAAATGTCAGAGAGTCGTCTGTGCTGCAAGGGGAAAAATAAATGATGCGATCAGATGAAACGTTCCCTGCTTGTTACACGCCTGACAAGTCACATTCTCTATTTTACCCATATTTTAACTCCCACCTGTAAAGTTTTGTAGGAATACATTTAAAATGGTTAACATCTAGATTTCTAGTCATTTTTTTATCTGATGCTAAAATGTTGTTGTTGTGTAAAATGATTACATGAAACATAAGTCTGAGACTGCTGATAGCAGCAGTGGTTTACAGTGGGTCTACATAATGAAATTTCTCTTCCCAGATAATCGATGAGCTCTATTCCCCTGGTGGACTGTGTAATTACAAAAGTCTCTTTGGATTCTAAAACTATGCAGTATATGGTAAGAGGAGGAGATTCCTTTGATGTGCTCTTGTAATGACTGAGTTAATGAAAAAAAATTAGGAAGGAGAAAATCTGCTTGTTTTTTTGAATTTCTTGGAAGTAACCAGAGCTTTTAAAGCAGGACTTTCTGTTTCGTGTACGGACGCTCCTCCAGTTTATCTGAATTGACTCTCATGCCAACTCTCTGGAAATGTCAAAACATCTTGACACGCAAGGCCAATGGAGTCATGCATTAATTTAACTATGGGATGCCGTTGGTTGGGAAGAAGGAAGGTGTATGTCAGACGGAGGTGATAAGGGAATGTGACTAAAATCCTGCAGGCACCACTTGTCTTCTGTTCTTTCCCCAACACAGTTCTCACACTCTGTGTTAGAAAAAGTTTTACAGCCAAGAAAACATTGTGATTCAGTGAACCTCTGTTAAGCTGGCAGAAAACCAAGGGGTATTTAAAGGGATAGGTTGGGATTTTTAAGGTGAGGTTCTGTTAAATGGTTATAAGGTGTAAACATCATACCTGCAGGAGATACCTCTCTATAAATCCATATTAGTTGGTTTCAGAGGTCGAAGCTAATGGCTAATAAAAAAGGGGCAATGACCAAAGCAGACTTTTATTGGTTTATTGGTTTAAAGGAAATCCAAAAACATCATAGCAGTTTATGCTAATGGAATATTATGATTGTTTAAACTGTTATAAAGTTTGCATTGTTCATTTATTCCTGAGAATTCTTTTTACACCACTTTTCTTTTATATAAGACAGTTACTCTTACCCAGAGATGTTCACAAGTTAGTTTTTGCAAGTTAAATCGCTGAGGGGCATGGCCTAGTCAGTTCTAGTCAATTCTTGCCCCAAGGCCAAGTCAGGGTTCAGGTTTGTGAGAACCAAGTCCAAGTCAAGTCTTTGACTCCAAGTCCAAGTCAGGCATGAGATCAAGTCTCAGCTATTTGAAGGAATGTCCAAGTCAAGTTTCTCACTGTTCACCCCGAGTCAAGTTTGTCAACCCAAGTCTAAGACAGGTCTCAAATCTTTTGGCCCAAGTTTAACTCAAGTGTTAAATATCTTTGTTCATAAACTCAAATCCTGTACAGTTTGTCCTGAGGCCTAAAAAATAATTATCAATCATCTTTTTCAAAGCATTTCATTCAACATGCAAAAAACCTACTAAAATATGTTGAAAATTGCTAAGGGATTACATTTACACAATTAGAAATATAAATATTTATGTGCTGATAAAAACCAAATCGGTTACAACCTGTTAGTTTTTTTCATTTTATATTGACTTCCTTTTCTACCAAGAAACACGTTGAGATTGAAAGTCTTAGAAATTATTTCAGACACAGTTTAAAACATAAAAGCATACAGTTAAGGTAAGCACAAGTTTAAGCAATGTCTGCAACGAGATGTAATTCTTACATTTTTAAATTTATCACAGGAAATGCTTTTATTCTAAACAATCATGCTTTCAAAATAAATTCCCTGTGTTCCGAATGTCTACATGTTTATGGTATGGTGCATTAGGTAGGATCTGGAGGGTTCTGAATCTGATGTTTGCCAAAGTTATTTGGAAACCATGTATCTAAAACCTCTGTTGTCAGGTCTACGAAACAAAAATTCACCAAGTAGACCTTAAATAACAGAATAAAGAATGAGATGCAAAGTTATGAGTTTGTGAAACAGGATAATTTTTTGTCTTTTTAATGAAGAAAGTTTAACTTACGTTTTTGTTCTGAAATGACTGGAAATCATTTATTAGAGAGGTCAGTCTATGACACGTCCTTCTGGGTATTATTATGACCTATGGCTAGCAGGAACAAAGTAAGTTTGTTCTTGCTAGTTCATCACCACAAAACAAATACAAATGAACCCAAACGAGTAAAATAAAATTTTTCAAAAATACGCAAACAAGCATGCTGGGAGCTTTGTTCGGCACAAGCCCGGGACAGCCGTCTGCCTATTTCACTCTCCGATGGGGGGTGGGGAAGTTGCACGGGGGGTTTTGTGCATAAAGATGGAGTTACCAGTGCTGTTAAATAGAGCTGTAAGTCAGTGTGTCTCTCCTCTCCAAGGTCGGAAGCTACTCCCACATCACTTGTGTCTGCTCCGCTCTGGCTTTCACACTGCAAACTGGGCCCCCTTCCTGATCCTCGACCCCCTCCTTGATCCCGGGCCCAATCCTCTATCCTGGGCCCAGAACAACAGACCTGTTTGTCCCCTCTGTTGGCGTGCCTTTTGAGGCAAAAACAACTGATCCTGTATTTGTTTTTTTGTTTTGTTAAACCAATGTACTAACTCTCTAACTAGTGTCAAAATCTTACTTTGATCTAAGGGTCAAAAATACATTATTGTTGTTGTTTTAGTTTTCATTTGTAAAGTGACCTTAAGTGTTATGAAAGGTACTTGTATATGAAATGTGTTATTTTCTATGTGATTTATCATCAGTTTCCCTTTAAATAACTTTCCAGTGCAAATCTCTTTGGCCTTGGTCCCTCTCTAACTCAGTGTTAGCTTCAGCCTCTAAGACCAATAGTCTGGATTTATACTAAAGGAAGATGCCAAAATAGTAATTTACTGCAGATAGTATGCAGTAAAATGTGAACTTTAAACCTTTTAACTGTACTTCAAACATGTGAAGATTTCCTTTGAAATCTAAAGGAATATGCGACATCATTTTTTTGAAATCTTGTAATTTTAATATGTTAGACCACATCCGCACAGTAATTCTTTTTATTTGTGACTAACACTTTGAAAGTTGTTGAAAATCCTTCGAAAAAATCTGAATCTGTGCCTGTAAAACTGTGAGCTGAGATCCAAATTGGCTCACAGGAGTATGGCTGGTGGGTCCCTTTATGACAAAGATATGACATTTTTTTAATAAGTCGGCTTCACAGAGCAGAGAAAACTAATATCTCCCTTGGGTTCTCCACTAGAACCATTCAAGAGTGCTTCATCCAGACATTTACATTATGTGTAACATTGGGAGATTTGTATGTGAGAAGATGTTGTAAATCATGTATTCATTTAAGGGAGGATTGTGACACTGTGAAACTGGAGGACTTAAGTAGCACTAAGGGCTTTGGGGAGCGAGTGAGCAGCAGTTTCTCTTTAAATAATCCAATGTAGTCTATCCATCCTGGCTAAACAGGAACACATCCAGAGTTACTCCCATGGGATTGGTTGTATTTACTACACTCAGCACTGTTGCCTGTTAAAAAAACGTGTTCCCTTAGCCACAGGAGGATTGATATTTCACTTAAATAGTACTCAGTGATAATGGATGACATGATATAGAAAAATAAATCATGTTAAAATGATATAAAAGAAAAAAAAAGAATTGCTGAAACAAATATAGCCATTTTCAGGACATTTAAAGATAGTAAAATAACATGCTGGTTGTTGTGTGTGTTGGTTCAGTGACGAATCAGTTTTTTTTTCTTCTTTTTTTACCACAGCTGGATTTGAACTCTACGTTTAAATGTTTTATGCAGTACCTGTATACAATTTTTGTTCATTTTTCTTTGAATGGGTTCTGTGTAAAATAACTGAATGCCCAAAAAGGACTATTACAGTTTTTCTGTGGTTATAGTACTAAACCAGGGCTGGTGTTAGTTGGTACTTAGTTGGTTCTGTTGAAAACAAAACAGTTAATCATTAGGCACACATGCAGCATGAAAAAATGTTTGTCTCCTTACCATTAGTG
This sequence comes from Crenichthys baileyi, assembly GCA_036173005.1. Taxonomy (NCBI): domain Eukaryota; kingdom Metazoa; phylum Chordata; class Actinopteri; order Cyprinodontiformes; family Goodeidae; genus Crenichthys; species Crenichthys baileyi. The sequence continues at coordinate 266,054 of JAHHUM010001544.1, forward strand.
CCCTGTAGTTTTGGTCATTTTGTGCTGACTGTGCAGAAATTTGTCCATGACAGGGGATCTTTTCATGCCTTAACATCAGTATATAAATTAACATCAGTACATATGTTCTACTCATAGAATACTTTAAATAAATAGCTCCAAAAAATATCTACTATCAAAAGGTTGTTCAAGATTAGTTTGGTTTGATCAGGTATCCTAATCATACTTCTTAAGAATCAATTGGCGAAAACAGGAAATAGGACCTCAATCATTACAATTCAGATGTAATTGGAAGTTTTAATACAATAATACATTGATACAAATTTTATATACTGCTGTAAAAAAGCTTCTCCTTACAGATTTCTTTTGTTTTTGTGTTATTTGTTTCAGGTCATCGAACAAATTTTAATATTAATCAAAAGTAACATAACAAAAGACAACATGAAATTTTCAAATGATAATTTCATTAAGGGGAAAAAGCCATCCCAACCAATTTCACCCTATTTGGAAATATAATGAACAGATGAGAAATAAAATCAATGACTTTAATCAGTCGGCAAAGGGTTACAAAGCTCTCAGGCCTCTAACGCTTTGAGACTCCAACAAACCACACTGAGAGTCATTATCCACTGCTGGAGAAAACATGAAACAGTGGTGAGCCTTCTCAGGAGTGGCCGACCTCCAAGGTCCGAAATTACTCCAAGAGTGCCATAACAACTCATCCAGGAGGTCACGAAGAATCACAAGCAACATCTAAATCAGCGTAAGCATTGCTAGTCTCAGTTATGATTGGTATTCATAATTTAACAATTTTAATGAGGAAAAAATGCCATCTATCATTGAGTTTCAAGGCCAAAAACCTCTGCTGACTAAAAAGAACACAAATCCCATCTCATTATATAAAAAAAACATGTCTAGGGGTGACACTAAAAAAAACATTCCATTAATTTGTTACTTCAAGACTGGACGACTGTAGTTCTTTACTATCATATAGTTCAAAAACCTCAGTTAAAAGCCTTCAGCCACACTGCAGTAAAAGTTCTGATGAGAAATAAAAGAAGAGCTCATAATGTTAACTTCTCTTGAATGGTCCCATTTTAGATCCAGAATAGAATTTAAAATTCTCCTTCTCACATATATACCCCTAATAATCAAGCTCTGAAATACATCAGAGGTCAGATTGTTCCATATGTTCCCAACAGAACATTTTGTTCTTAGACTGCAACTTTACTGTTGGTTCCTATATTCTCAGAAAGTAGAATGGGAGACACATCTGTTAGTTATCAGGCTTCTCCAAAAATGGAAGTTTTAAGACTAGGCTTAAAACTTCCTTTTTTGATAAAGCTTTTAGTGTTAGAGTGGCTTACCTTATCCTTAGCTCTGTAGTTATGCTGCTATATGTTTAAGCACAGTGATCACTTTTCACTGTACTACTTTCTCCTACTACTCTCACATTTTGTCTTATTATTGCTATCATTAACTTTTTGTTGTCTGTTTTTTCTGTCTCATAGAAGCTACACCTGGTGTGGCGTTTTGTTAAGCTTTTCATACTACTGGTTGGCTTCTCCAAACAAGATGGACACACTGGATTTCCAAACACCAGCTGGCAATATTTAAAGGATTTATAATTCAAGTTATAAACAGTGTTTACATAGTCAGTTGAAATCTGCAGTTATCAATTATTTGTGTGGTGCATTAGACTATATATCACACTTTGTGGTGGCTAAAAAAAGAAAACAAACAGCAGGACAATAAGGGATAGGGAGCTTGTGTTATTAAGAGCTAATTTAACATTGTTTTATGTGGAAACACTGATTTTTGTAGTGGATACACACACACTCATAACTTAGGACAATTTAGAGATTAATAAGCGTAACAATCGTGTTTTGGACTGTGGCAGGAAGCTGGAGTACCTGGCTAGAACCCACAAACGCACTGGGAAGAAATGCAAACTCTTTGCAGAAATCCAGGCCAGGATTAAAACCTGTAAGACTTCTTGCTGCAAGGCAATAGGGCTAACCACTGCTCGACCATGCAGTCCAACATAAACAACATTTTATATCTAAATAACAGTTGTACTGATTTCTCCAGACCTGCATAACTGGCTAAAAACTAATTCACCACACAATAATTACCACAAACAGCAATCTGGCAAATACATATTTAAATTAGCACTCCCTTCTGTTTTATAGGTCCCATAGTGATGGATCACTGTTGTATCCATGAGAGTTGTTCACACTGTCCTCAGGGGTGTCATTGCTATATTCAGTTATGGGAAATTTGATGTGCAATAGATCCCTGTGCCGACCCAAGCTGACGTTATCCAGTCCATCCCGTGCCAATAAAGCAGAGCATTCCCTAATTAGCACAAAGATGGATCACACCTGTTTTGTGCGTATCCCTGAGCTCTGTAACACATCCTTCCCAGCCAGTGTTGGATTACACATGGATAATGAAAAAAGGAAAGTGAGAGAAATTCACCCTAAATTTAACATTTAGCTTCTTTATTTCCTTGTGACAAATGTCCTCACTTGTCAAACACACCGATATATGACCTTAAAATCCACAGGGATCTGCCATAGCAGTTAAACCTTTAACATAATTCATATTACAACTGTAGCTCATCAACACGAAGGTTTAATGTCAAGATTTATTTTCTTTGCTATAATAACTACATAAATCTTTTTTTTTAAATATCATCTTTATCTAAGAATTTATGAAATTAATGAAGATCTACACAGTGCCTTGTTAAAGACCCCCCTTGGGGCTTTTACCTACTTTGTTACATTCCAACCTTTAATTTAAATGTTGTGAAGGATCTGCAAAATGGGAAAAAAATAAATAAAAACAAGAATAAACTTGAAAATTACTCATAAATCGCAGACCTCTGGCAAGGCAACAGCATCATTGATGCTTGTCCAGATGTTGGTCTGCATCCCCCCAAATTCTAAACATCTGTTCTTTGTCATAATAAGGACCTTGTCGGAAAATTTCATGGTTACCCATTTAGAACTTTGGAAATATTTTGCAAAAAAGACAGAGAGAAAGACAAACACTGACAAAACATAACTTCCTTGGCGGAGATAAAACTTTAAAAAACGGAAAATTGGCATGTACACATCTCTCCGGCCCTTTGCAGTAAGGGCCCTATAAAATTCTCATGCACCAATTGCAATTACCAGTCACAAAATTGTGAAATTAGTCCACCTTTGTGCAATTAAGTATCAATTATTTTCTGAAATGCCCCAGAGGCTGTAAGAGTACTAAGCAAGAGACACCATGAAGACCAAGGAGCTCTCCGAAACAAGTCAGGGACAAAGTTGTTTAGAAGTACAAGTCAGGAATGGGTTATAAAAAAGTCCATACTTTTAGAGGTGGCTCTACAAAGTACTGACATAAGGGAGGAGGTTTTTATGTTATTTTGTTCTATTTGTGGTTTTGCTACAAATGTGTAGAAAATTTGTAAATGAAATGGTGCCCCAAACCCTCAATAAATCTATTTTAAATTTCCTGGCAAAAAAAACTTGAAAAATGCCAAGGAGGGGGTGAATACTTTTGCAAGGCACTGTAATGGGACTCACTCCTTCTGAAAAGTTTAATTTTCTTTCCTCAAAATATTTTACTAAAAGCTTTGGAGAAAACAAGATTCTTTTTGGTAAATTTCTACATTTTCACAGCAGTGGTTTTTGCCTTGATGACATGTCATAGATCTTTCACTTCACTGAGGCAAGTAAAGGCCTTCAGTGCTTTAAAATAGTGTTCTGCGTCTTTTTGTGAACTCTTCCATATCTCCATCTGCGGATAATGGTTCTCACTGTGGTTATCTGGAGTTTCCAAAGCCTTACAAATGGTTTTGTAACCCTCTCTAGTCTGATACATGTAAGTGAATTTGTTTCTCATCTGTTCTTAAATTTCTTTAGATTGAGTCATGATATATTGCTTTGTGAGATCTTTTAGCCTACTTCGGGTTATCAAATGGGTTTTATTGAAGTTAAGTTATTCTTTGGTTCTACTGGTTTGGCATTAATCAGGCCTGGGTGTGCTTTCTTTTTACCATGACTATAAGTAGGAAATGTATTTTACAGCACATGTTCTAATGAATAGAAAACAGTCAGCTGACAGATATACTGTAGGTTTAGCATCACCTTTGTTAATGTTGTTTTACTGCATTTTATATCTTCACTGGTTTTGTGAAGAAAGAAACAAAAATTCTGTCAAAGCTCCACTTTCAGAGAAGCAAGCAGCTTTGCCTTACGCCCCAGTGAGATTTAGATACAATGAGCACCAAGGCATCTGGTGTTACATAACGTCCGTAGAAATAATTTTTTCTCAAAGCTGTCTCCTCTTTGTCTGCCACTGACATAAAATTCTGAATCTATTGTGAAGCTGAAAATTGGCTGAATTCTGGCAAAAAGCACCAGCAAATTAAATCCTTTACATCTGCTACAACAAATCAGATAAATGGACGGCACCGATAATTGGAATGAGCCATCTGTGTTATAAAAGTTACCTGCGTCCAGGAAAGAGAAACACAAAGAGAGAAGCCCTTTGATAGTCTTGTGCCTTGCCATTGTGTCGCTTCGCTGCTTCAATTTTATGATCTTGCCGCCTGGGATGAATTTGCTATCATTAAACCGAGCCTGCAGCAACAATGCTGCAGGAAGACTGACAATAGCCAAATAACATGCGAGAGAGAAAACAGGGGTTTTTCCATGAAAGCAAGTAATTTCAATGACTGTCAGCTTTCTGGTGCCTCATCAGAACTGAACAAATGTGTCTTTTGTCAGTTTTGTCAGTGTCTTTGTTTCCTGACTCTGTCTTCATCTGACTGATCCAAACATGTCATCTAGGTATGCCTTCATATTCATCAAGGCCCGGCTTCATATATTTTTCTCCAATATTACTGGCTGCTTTTTGGCCGGCTGCAGAGTCATGAAAGAGTTTATTCTTTTCATTCTCTCGGTGGAGCCCTTTCTTATTTTACTTATTCAATTAAAAAGAATAAGAATGAAATTAGATATTCAGAGTGCTCCTTTTCCTCTGTGCACAATCCATTTTGTTCCCAACACTTTTATGCTTTATGGGATTTTCAGTCACCAGTTATTTAATCAGATAGAGGCGGTGGAGGTTACTGTAACAAGTCTAAATGACCCACATTTAGCTCAAAGAAAAACTTAATTCTGATGTATCTGAGGGAGACGAAGGAGCACTGGGAGCCTGGCCCTTGGTGTTCTACACTAGTATTCCCTGTTTCATCTCGAGGCGGCTTTTAACAAGATAAATCCTCCTTTGACAGTGACCTGAGATAAAAGTGCGAGGTGTAAAGCCAGCAAGAGTTCAGGGAAAGTTCTCCAGCGCTCCACCTACCCACCCACACAACCTGCCTAAACAGCTCTCTTTAAAACCCCACTCCTGGAGCTGAGCAGAAGAAGAGAGGGGAGCCGGTCGGCGGCGAAGCGTGCTAGGGGGTTGCGTCGGGCTGGAAAAGTTCCTTCGCCTCATTTCTAACTTTGTGCTTGATCCCACGAGGAGACCCTGCGAGGTACTAAAGATGCCAGGGATTGACGGCTCTAAGCTCGCTGACTTTTTGTCTCACTTGAACTTGGCCTCTTCTTTTGTTCTTTAAGCTGAGGATTCACGCGTTTCTACAGCTCTATTTGGACGCAGGGCTGGATTCTGTGGAAGGCAAAGGGGGAGGATTCTGCACAAACAGTAAAAGCTGTTCAGTGAGGTTCAAGGAATGAACTGCTAGTCCTGTTAATGACCTGATTTCTTAAAAACAGTCAAATTAAAGATACAGTTCACAAAAAGATGTCACGACACAAAAATACCCAAAGTTCCACTGAAGTAATTGGTCATTTCAGGCTCACAGTGTCGCAGTTTCTTTTCTGTCAAATACATAAAGGTAAAAATCTGTGATATCAAGATTCGGTTCACTTTCCAGTAAGAGTAGGAATCAAGAAAAAGAGAAATTGCTTTGGTGTACTAATGAGACTGATTCTGTACAGCAGCCTGTGTGAGCTAAACAATGTGTTGGGCAAACCATTGATTGACAACTGTCTCAGCACAGGGCTGATAAAACAAGATTGGTCGGGCATAACAGCAAGAATTATTCATACCCCTGGAGGATATCCGAGTAAAATACTTTTATTTACCAAGAACTTTGTTTTTCATAGGAAATGAGACATGTTTTTCAAAAGGCAGGGTAAACAGGGTAAATGGAGTATCAGTATTGAAAAATAAATGTGTTTATTTACATTTGATAAAAAATGTCATGCGCATTGTGATAAAACAAGGTTTTCCACAATCTGAGGGAAGTTTAGATAGAGCAGCTGCTTTTCCGCATCGAAAGGAGTCAGCTGAAGTGGTTCAGGCATTAGATCAGGATGCCTTGTGGGGGCCTCTCTTTAAAGGTTTTCTGGGTACGTCCCAATTTCAGGAGATCCTGGGTCATACCCTGAAACCTCTAGATAGGGTATATGTATCCCATCTGGCCCAGTAATGCCTTGGGATCCCTCAGGATGAGCTGAAGACTGTCAGAAGGTAGGGGGATGAGGTGGGTTTCCCTCCTGGACTCTATCGTGCATAAAAAGTATTTGTAATTTTTCAAACTGAGTTGTGCAAAATATTTCTGCATTTCGAGCTAACAGTTTGTATAGGTGTGGCTCACATTCAATCTAAAACAATACACCAATAACAGTGACTCCAATACTGATCATTAACAATACCTTGAATAGGACCCCAATCAAATGCTTGGGACAGATTGAGACAGAATTGAGATGAGTTTACTATAGTTTCCACACCAACTTTAAGACTCTGTGAGTGTTCTTCACCCCTATCTAGTCTCAACCATTGTTGTTGTCATGGAAACCGAAATACTGATGAAGGCCTTTGAAAGTGAAATGCCCATTTAATAATAAAAAAACTGAAAACTAGAACATGTCACACTGTGCAGTGCCTGGTGTTATTTTGTTTACTTTCCTTTCAAGGCTTTCATAATCCAGTGATGAGAACATCACTAAAGTCCTTGTATTGTTGAGTGAGACATTTATAGTAGGCTGAATCCTTTAAAAGAAAAGACAAGGAAACTTCCTAACAGGAGAAATGATTATGTCAACAAATATTACACAAATTTCAAGAATGTTTGAGTTTGGATATTCCAAGCAGGCCTGTTTAGTAGAACAAACCAATGCTTGGGTTGAGGAAACGTTTGAAACCATAATTGTAATTTCAATTTGTTCAAGGTGACCCACAAGGTGAAGTTTTTTCCTTACTTTTTCAAACCTTTTTCCTTACTTTTTCCTAAGTCTCTCTGTGAATTTGATTTGTGAATCTCATCCAGACTGCCCTATTTTAACCTATTTTGCTTCCTGCTTCTCCTGCAGCTGTCTTTCATTCTATTTTTTCCCCTTACAAATTGTATCTGACTGGATCAATGTCAGGTCCATCATTAATGCTGATCCTTTCTGCAACCCGGGGGATCGTTACTGCTGTGCAACACCTGAGACAGTGACTGTCAGATAAAGACTCTACACTGACACGGTTTTACTAACTGAACATGTGTAAACAACATCCAGCAATATTTTACCAACGCAAAGAATACTGAACTTTGTCTCTGACTCATCGGCTTCTTATCCCCTCATGGTCCTGATTCACCATCCTCCTTGAAGGTCTTTATGCTTTGTACTTCACCTCAGCCTTACAACTGAAAAGAACCTAACTGCAATGACCACAACTGAACTAAACTGACATAAATATTCCTTTTGTTACCCCTTTCACAGTATTGTGTATCAGCCTTTTGTTTAAATGTCATTGGAAGACATGGTACCACAGGAACACAAGGCTCACGTATCTCCTGCCTACACGTATAACACTGTACTGTAGCATACATCATTTCATCACTGCATTAAAAAGGCTGCAAATTGTTTGTAAATAGATCTGTAAAGTACAAAATTTCAAAATTCCACATGACCATCACACTATACAAATGAATTACCACTGCGACAGAAACAACGCCACCGCAAACTCAGATATTGCAGCAATGACTCAATAGTAACATCATTAAATCTTACTGTACACTCTGCAGATGGTTTACTCCCCTCGGGATGGGGGATGGTTGAAACTGAAAGTGGTGCTAATTTGGTTAGTAATTAATGCGGCTTGATTAATTCAGATAATAATTATCTGACAAGTTAGGGGAAGCCATAGAGAACTGGAGGACTGGAATGTTATTCCCAGATGGTCAGTTGATCCTTCGAGACGTAAAAACAAAAAGGAAAAGAAACATTATGGCAAAGGAATGTACCAACATCATCACATAGCAAGACCCCTTGAATCTCATTAGTAATAACAAGCTTTTCAGTACTGGATCCACAAAACAGATGTTTTTCAAAATGGCAGCATATATGGCAAGTGTGCCATTAGCTTTAAAGTAAGTTTTTTCCTAGGCAGCTGTTGCTTCGTTGATATTTGGGGTGCACGATTTTAGAAAAATCCAACATTTTGATGCTGTTAAAGAAAATTACAATAAGCTAACCGATAATAATTGACCCACATTTGTCACTCCTTTCCTTACCATTATACAATGTCCCCACCATCCAGATCTTCTGGAGCTACAGCATCTTTGCCATTAAAAATAAAGATTGGGTGCTGGCATTTACGGCAGTAAAAGTTAATTCAGCTGGTCAAATACGATGTCGATATGCAGAGTGTGAATGCCATACACATGAAATACTGTATCCTATCAGATTTTTATGTAAAAAGGTTTTTGCAGCTCTGATATTGCATACATTGATAATATGATACAAATTGTGAGTCTATATATTGTGCAGTTTGGTTTGATTCCCGCTTCCACCCACCTCATAATGATGTGCCATTGCACTCAAGCAGTTGCTTACCAATATGTTTTTCAGTATGTGAGTGCGGTTTGGTGAATGACACTCGTAGTGTAAAAGTACTTTGAGTGGCTTGCATGACAGTCCATGAGGAAGGCCTTTGCTTGACTGAGATAAAGATGTCAAGATTTGATATCTTCTTCAGTTTTCCAACATCTTTGGTACACCGCGTATGTCTTTTCGGTCTGCAGGTTGCTGGTGCTAGGTTTTTAAGGCTAGGCTTAAAACTTTCCTTTTTGATAAAGCTTATAGTTAGAGTGGCTTAGGTTATCCTGAGCTATCTCTGTAGTTATGCTGCTATAGGCTTAGGCTGCTGGAGGACATAATGACCACTTTCACCCTCTTCGCGACTTTCTCACACTACTCTTCAATTTTGTATTATTTGCTGTTATTTCAGCTTTTAGCTTTGTTCTCTCTCTTTTCTCTTCCTAGAAGCTACACCTGGCCTGACTCTGTGTCTACCTGTAACACCTTTCTGGAGAGGGGAATCCTCCAAGCTTCTCCTGGCAACAACTTAATGCTCACCCCCTACCGATGATCCACATGGCCCTGTCTTTCAGTGTTTAACCCTTTCTCTCTCTTAGACATAGCTACTGACTGAGCTTTTACTGTAACTAACTCTATGTGCTCTCTTCAGACTCTAAACTTGAAAACTGGCTCAGAGTTTATCTGTTCCTTCTTTCTAGGTGAAACGACTAAAGGAGCTACATCCATTAACATTTACCTTTTCCTTCCCATAGAAAGTACTCCTGGATCAGTGCTTCTTTGTTCTCTTTGTGTCTCTGCTCTGTTCTCTCTAACCCCCAGTCGGTCGTGGCAGATGGCCGCTCACACTGAGCCTGGTTCTGCTGGAGGTTTCTTCCTGTTAAAAGGGAGTTTTTCCTCTCCACTGTCGCTACATGCATGCTCAGTATGAGGGATTGCTGCAAAGTCAACGCCAGTGACTGTCCACTGTCTCTACATGTTCATCCGGGAGGAGTGAATGCTGCAAGTCACTGACTGGATGCAATCTGCTGGGTTTCCTTAGACAGAAAAACTTTTTATCCAATTTGAATAAATAACAGAATCTGGCTGCACTGTTCAATGATTAAGATTAATTGGAATGTATGTACCTGACTTTTGTGAAGTGCCTTGAGACGACATGTGTTGTGAATTGGTGCTATATAAATAAACTGAATTGAATTGAATTGAATTGAATTGAATTGAATTGAATTGATGCCACAGTAGTTGTTCAGTGTTAAGTCTGCAGATGTGGCCAAACCACTGCAGCCTGTGATTATGTACTTCTTCTTTAGCCACTGATTTTCTGTCAGCAACATTCTAGCATAATTCATTCATTTAATGCTACTCCAAGTAACTGATGGAGACACTGCATTTCAAATACGTCAAGCTTGTTCAAACCTTGCTAGAGAATGGTTCAGGTCTCAGATCCATAAAGAAGGACTGGCAGTATCAGAGTATATAAGAACCTTGAGTTGGTCTTTAGAGATATTTTGTCCTTTTTCTAAACACCAACAAGGGAAAGAAAAATGTAAGCCCCGGACCTACCTCAACAGTGGATCTCCACTGGCAAAGCTATCTTCTGTTACCAGGGAGCCAAGACATTTAGGCTATGTTCACACTGCAGGTCTTGATGCTCAATTCAGTTTACTTTTGTTGAAATCCAATATTTTTTTGCATGGTGGTTTACACTACTATTTAAGTGTGACCGCCATCAGACATTAGTCTGAATGGTTCAAGACCGCAAAGCGACCCACATGCTCAATAGGAGAAAGTAGACGTCACACAGCAGCACACTGTTTACGGAACTAATAATGGATGTCTGGGTTCCTGTATTAATATTAAGTTGCTGAGCAATGGGAGTCAACGCTATTATGACCACATCATAACAAGATGAAGAAAGGTAAGAAAAAAAAAAGCACAACTACTAGCAATGGTGGAGTAGTGACAGCTACTTCTGTATTTTTTTTTTGGAGGTGAAAATATTGGAATTTGGCCGTTCACACTGCCATGAAAAAGTTGCATGAGTCGCACAATGGCAAAAAAGTCCGATTTGGGCCACATTTGCCTGCTGTGTGAATGTAGTCTTAGACTCTGGCATCAGTTCAATTTGACAACTATGAAGAAGACAGTGGCTGACAAAACGTCTGTGGTTTGAACTTTCATCTTGTCCACACTGATCTTGATACTGTAATGCTGAACTAAATGGACTATTTCATTTAAAATATCTGTGGCCCTGACAATGACATTACATATTATTTAATTATTAAATTAGTTGTTTACTGATTTTGCCATTTTTCTAACCTGCACGAATCTCTACAGAAAAACTAGTAAAATTTTCCAAGTGCAGATATAAAAACTGTTTTGTGAATTTAGATTGGTTTCCCATTGGCCATGTATGGAATAATATCCTAGAAAAAAAAAATATCCCTTTGCCATTTGAATTCTGGCACACCTGGCATCAGACTTAGATTTGTTCTCTTTTCTAATATTTGACCTACGTTTTTAAGGTATAGCCAGGGGTGAAAGTGAGCCGGTACGGTCCGGTACTGCGTACCACTAAAAGATTCTGCGCCGGTACCGGAAAGAGGGAAGAACGGCTGTCTGCTATGAAGCCGTCATCCAGAACCAGTTACGGCTGCAAAAACTCCCGAGCACACAAAGAACAGACCAATAGGCAGTCTAAAACACGACTTAATCTGTTTATAAATATAGTTATTTTCCCCTCATTCCAAACTGTTTCTGAACTGTTCTGCTATGCTGGAGCCTCAATGATCTTGGTTTGCTTCCCTCCCCTCGGAGGGAAGCAAACCAAGCAAACTCGAGGCTGTTGTGAACGGCCAGCCTTTAAAACGAGCAGCGCTACGTTTACTGTCTGTCTGCTCGCTGCTAAATACCCCAGTTAAAAGCAAAGGGAGAGTAACTAGTTGTGTTTCATGTTATTCTGCTGAATTACAACAACACAGTACAGCTGGAAAACACCGCTTATGACCAGAGATTTCACATAAACTACACGAGAGCCCATGCGCACTTACCTCCAAAACAGAGCGGTTGCCAAGGAGATCGCTGTGTTGGATGTAATGGACTGGGAGATTTTACACAGGTGGTGCACAGACATAAAAAATCGCCGCTTTAGGACAGGAAGAACAATAAATTACTTACCATCTACAGACTTTTAAATAAAAACGGTGAAAACAACCGAACTGTCAAATTTTAAATTTAAAAGAAATCAAAACTTGACCACAATGCAGTGAACAATAACTTCTTTATTCAAAAGAAAAGAAACTGAAAATGAAAAGTTATGCATCAGAAAATGGTTTATCATTGTTTCATACATGGCAGTTCTTTAACAATTTAAATATATATATATATGTATATATATATATATACATATATATATATATTTAAATTGTTAAAGAACTGCCATGTATGAAACAATGATAAACCATTTTCTGATGCATAACTTTTCATTTTCAGTTTCTTTTCTTTTGAATAAAGAAGTTATTGTTCACTGCATTGTGGTCAAGTTTTGATTTCTTTTAAATTTAAAATTTGACAGTTCGGTTGTTTTCACCGTTTTTATTTAAAAGTCTGTAGATGGTAAGTAATTTATTGTTCTTCCTGTCCTAAAGCGGCGATTTTTTATGTCTGTGCACCACCTGTGTAAAATCTCCCAGTCCATTACATCCAACACAGCGATCTCCTTGGCAACCGCTCTGTTTTGGAGGTAAGTGCGCATGGGCTCTCGTGTAGTTTATGTGAAATCTCTGGTCATAAGCGGTGTTTTCCAGCTGTACTGTGTTGTTGTAATTCAGCAGAATAACATGAAACACAACTAGTTACTCTCCCTTTGCTTTTAACTGGGGTATTTAGCAGCGAGCAGACAGACAGTAAACGTAGCGCTGCTCGTTTTAAAGGCTGGCCGTTCACAACAGCCTCGAGTTTGCTTGGTTTGCTTCCCTCCGAGGGGAGGGAAGCAAACCAAGATCATTGAGGCTCCAGCATAGCAGAACAGTTCAGAAACAGTTTGGAATGAGGGGAAAATAACTATATTTATAAACAGATTAAGTCGTGTTTTAGACTGCCTATTGGTCTGTTCTTTGTGTGCTCGGGAGTTTTTGCAGCCGTAACTGGTTCTGGATGACGGCTTCATAGCAGACAGCCGTTCTTCCCTCTTTCCGGTACCGGCGCAGAATCTTTTAGTGGTACGCAGTACCGGACCGTACCGGCTCACTTTCACCCCTGGCTATACCTTAAAAACGTAGGTCAAATATTAGAAAAGAGAACAAATCTAAGTCTGATGCCAGGTGTGCCAGAATTCAAATGGCAAAGGGATATTTTTTTTTTCTAGGATATTATTCCATACATGGCCAATGGGAAACCAATCTAAATTCACAAAACAGTTTTTATATCTGCACTTGGAAAATTTTACTAGTTTTTCTGTAGAGATTCGTGCAGGTTAGAAAAATGGCAAAATCAGTAAACAACTAATTTAATAATTAAATAATATGTAATGTCATTGTCAGGGCCACAGATATTTTAAATGAAATAGTCCATTTAGTTCAGCATTACAGTATCAAGATCAGTGTGGACAAGATGAAAGTTCAAACCACAGACGTTTTGTCAGCCACTGTCTTCTTCATAGTTGTCAAATTGAACTGATGCCAGAGTCTAAGACTACATTCACACAGCAGGCAAATGTGGCCCAAATCGGACTTTTTTGCCATTGTGCGACTCATGCAACTTTTTCATGGCAGTGTGAACGGCCAAATTCCAATATTTTCACCTCCAAAAAAAAAATACAGAAGTAGCTGTCACTACTCCACCATTGCTAGTAGTTGTGCTTTTTTTTTTCTTACCTTTCTTCATCTTGTTATGATGTGGTCATAATAGCGTTGACTCCCATTGCTCAGCAACTTAATATTAATACAGGAACCCAGACATCCATTATTAGTTCCGTAAACAGTGTGCTGCTGTGTGACGTCTACTTTCTCCTATTGAGCATGTGGGTCGCTTTGCGGTCTTGAACCATTCAGACTAATGTCTGATGGCGGTCACACTTAAATAGTAGTGTAAACCACCATGCAAAAAAATATTGGATTTCAACAAAAGTAAACTGAATTGAGCATCAAGACCTGCAGTGTGAACATAGCCTAAATGTCTTGGCTCCCTGGTAACAGAAGATAGCTTTGCCAGTGGAGATCCACTGTTGAGGTAGGTCCGGGGCTTACATTTTTCTTTCCCTTGTTGGTGTTTAGAAAAAGGACAAAATATCTCTAAAGACCAACTCAAGGTTCTTATATACTCTGATACTGCCAGTCCTTCTTTATGGATCTGAGACCTGAACCATTCTCTAGCAAGGTTTGAACAAGCTTGACGTATTTGAAATGCAGTGTCTCCATCAGTTACTTGGAGTAGCATTAAATGAATGAATTATGCTAGAATGTTGCTGACAGAAAATCAGTGGCTAAAGAAGAAGTACATAATCACAGGCTGCAGTGGTTTGGCCACATCTGCAGACTTAACACTGAACAACTACTGTGGCATCAATTCAATTCAATTCAATTCAATTCAATTCAATTCAATTCAGTTTATTTATATAGCACCAATTCACAACACATGTCGTCTCAAGGCACTTCACAAAAGTCAGGTACATACATTCCAATTAATCTTAATCATTGAACAGTGCAGCCAGATTCTGTTATTTATTCAAATTGGATAAAAAGTTTTTCTGTCTAAGGAAACCCAGCAGATTGCATCCAGTCAGTGACTTGCAGCATTCACTCCTCCCGGATGAACATGTAGAGACAGTGGACAGTCACTGGCGTTGACTTTGCAGCAATCCCTCATACTGAGCATGCATGTAGCGACAGTGGAGAGGAAAAACTCCCTTTTAACAGGAAGAAACCTCCAGCAGAACCAGGCTCAGTGTGAGCGGCCATCTGCCACGACCGACTGGGGGTTAGAGAGAACAGAGCAGAGACACAAAGAGAACAAAGAAGCACTGATCCAGGAGTACTTTCTATGGGAAGGAAAAGGTAAATGTTAATGGATGTAGCTCCTTTAGTCGTTTCACCTAGAAAGAAGGAACAGATAAACTCTGAGCCAGTTTTCAAGTTTAGAGTCTGAAGAGAGCACATAGAGTTAGTTACAGTAAAAGCTCAGTCAGTAGCTATGTCTAAGAGAGAGAAAGGGTTAAACACTGAAAGACAGGGCCATGTGGATCATCGGTAGAGGGTGAGCATTAAGTTGTTGCCAGGAGAAGCTTGGAGGATTCCCCTCTCCAGAAAGGTGTTACAGGTAGACACAGAGTCAGGCCAGGTGTAGCTTCTAGGAAGAGAAAAGAGAGAGAACAAAGCTAAAAGCTGAAATAACAGCAAATAATACAAAATTGAAGAGTAGTGTGAGAAAGTCGCGAAGAGGGTGAAAGTGGTCATTATGTCCTCCAGCAGCCTAAGCCTATAGCAGCATAACTACAGAGATAGCTCAGGATAACCTAAGCCACTCTAACTATAAGCTTTATCAAAAAGGAAAGTTTTAAGCCTAGCCTTAAAAACCTAGCACCAGCAACCTGCAGACCGAAAAGACATACGCGGTGTACCAAAGATGTTGGAAAACTGAAGAAGATATCAAATCTTGACATCTTTATCTCAGTCAAGCAAAGGCCTTCCTCATGGACTGTCATGCAAGCCACTCAAAGTACTTTTACACTACGAGTGTCATTCACCAAACCGCACTCACATACTGAAAAACATATTGGTAAGCAACTGCTTGAGTGCAATGGCACATCATTATGAGGTGGGTGGAAGCGGGAATCAAACCAAACTGCACAATATATAGACTCACAATTTGTATCATATTATCAATGTATGCAATATCAGAGCTGCAAAAACCTTTTTACATAAAAATCTGATAGGATACAGTATTTCATGTGTATGGCATTCACACTCTGCATATCGACATCGTATTTGACCAGCTGAATTAACTTTTACTGCCGTAAATGCCAGCACCCAATCTTTATTTTTAATGGCAAAGATGCTGTAGCTCCAGAAGATCTGGATGGTGGGGACATTGTATAATGGTAAGGAAAGGAGTGACAAATGTGGGTCAATTATTATCGGTTAGCTTATTGTAATTTTCTTTAACAGCATCAAAATGTTGGATTTTTCTAAAATCGTGCACCCCAAATATCAACGAAGCAACAGCTGCCTAGGAAAAAACTTACTTTAAAGCTAATGGCACACTTGCCATATATGCTGCCATTTTGAAAAACATCTGTTTTGTGGATCCAGTACTGAAAAGCTTGTTATTACTAATGAGATTCAAGGGGTCTTGCTATGTGATGATGTTGGTACATTCCTTTGCCATAATGTTTCTTTTCCTTTTTGTTTTTACGTCTCGAAGGATCAACTGACCATCTGGGAATAACATTCCAGTCCTCCAGTTCTCTATGGCTTCCCCTAACTTGTCAGATAATTATTATCTGAATTAATCAAGCCGCATTAATTACTAACCAAATTAGCACCACTTTCAGTTTCAACCATCCCCCATCCCGAGGGGAGTAAACCATCTGCAGAGTGTACAGTAAGATTTAATGATGTTACTATTGAGTCATTGCTGCAATATCTGAGTTTGCGGTGGCGTTGTTTCTGTCGCAGTGGTAATTCATTTGTATAGTGTGATGGTCATGTGGAATTTTGAAATTTTGTACTTTACAGATCTATTTACAAACAATTTGCAGCCTTTTTAATGCAGTGATGAAATGATGTATGCTACAGTACAGTGTTATACGTGTAGGCAGGAGATACGTGAGCCTTGTGTTCCTGTGGTACCATGTCTTCCAATGACATTTAAACAAAAGGCTGATACACAATACTGTGAAAGGGGTAACAAAAGGAATATTTATGTCAGTTTAGTTCAGTTGTGGTCATTGCAGTTAGGTTCTTTTCAGTTGTAAGGCTGAGGTGAAGTACAAAGCATAAAGACCTTCAAGGAGGATGGTGAATCAGGACCATGAGGGGATAAGAAGCCGATGAGTCAGAGACAAAGTTCAGTATTCTTTGCGTTGGTAAAATATTGCTGGATGTTGTTTACACATGTTCAGTTAGTAAAACCGTGTCAGTGTAGAGTCTTTATCTGACAGTCACTGTCTCAGGTGTTGCACAGCAGTAACGATCCCCCGGGTTGCAGAAAGGATCAGCATTAATGATGGACCTGACATTGATCCAGTCAGATACAATTTGTAAGGGGAAAAAATAGAATGAAAGACAGCTGCAGGAGAAGCAGGAAGCAAAATAGGTTAAAATAGGGCAGTCTGGATGAGATTCACAAATCAAATTCACAGAGAGACTTAGGAAAAAGTAAGGAAAAAGGTTTGAAAAAGTAAGGAAAAAACTTCACCTTGTGGGTCACCTTGAACAAATTGAAATTACAATTATGGTTTCAAACGTTTCCTCAACCCAAGCATTGGTTTGTTCTACTAAACAGGCCTGCTTGGAATATCCAAACTCAAACATTCTTGAAATTTGTGTAATATTTGTTGACATAATCATTTCTCCTGTTAGGAAGTTTCCTTGTCTTTTCTTTTAAAGGATTCAGCCTACTATAAATGTCTCACTCAACAATACAAGGACTTTAGTGATGTTCTCATCACTGGATTATGAAAGCCTTGAAAGGAAAGTAAACAAAATAACACCAGGCACTGCACAGTGTGACATGTTCTAGTTTTCAGTTTTTTTATTATTAAATGGGCATTTCACTTTCAAAGGCCTTCATCAGTATTTCGGTTTCCATGACAACAACAATGGTTGAGACTAGATAGGGGTGAAGAACACTCACAGAGTCTTAAAGTTGGTGTGGAAACTATAGTAAACTCATCTCAATTCTGTCTCAATCTGTCCCAAGCATTTGATTGGGGTCCTATTCAAGGTATTGTTAATGATCAGTATTGGAGTCACTGTTATTGGTGTATTGTTTTAGATTGAATGTGAGCCACACCTATACAAACTGTTAGCTCGAAATGCAGAAATATTTTGCACAACTCAGTTTGAAAAATTACAAATACTTTTTATGCACGATAGAGTCCAGGAGGGAAACCCACCTCATCCCCCTACCTTCTGACAGTCTTCAGCTCATCCTGAGGGATCCCAAGGCATTACTGGGCCAGATGGGATACATATACCCTATCTAGAGGTTTCAGGGTATGACCCAGGATCTCCTGAAATTGGGACGTACCCAGAAAACCTTTAAAGAGAGGCCCCCACAAGGCATCCTGATCTAATGCCTGAACCACTTCAGCTGACTCCTTTCGATGCGGAAAAGCAGCTGCTCTATCTAAACTTCCCTCAGATTGTGGAAAACCTTGTTTTATCACAATGCGCATGACATTTTTTATCAAATGTAAATAAACACATTTATTTTTCAATACTGATACTCCATTTACCCTGTTTACCCTGCCTTTTGAAAAACATGTCTCATTTCCTATGAAAAACAAAGTTCTTGGTAAATAAAAGTATTTTACTCGGATATCCTCCAGGGGTATGAATAATTCTTGCTGTTATGCCCGACCAATCTTGTTTTATCAGCCCTGTGCTGAGACAGTTGTCAATCAATGGTTTGCCCAACACATTGTTTAGCTCACACAGGCTGCTGTACAGAATCAGTCTCATTAGTACACCAAAGCAATTTCTCTTTTTCTTGATTCCTACTCTTACTGGAAAGTGAACCGAATCTTGATATCACAGATTTTTACCTTTATGTATTTGACAGAAAAGAAACTGCGACACTGTGAGCCTGAAATGACCAATTACTTCAGTGGAACTTTGGGTATTTTTGTGTCGTGACATCTTTTTGTGAACTGTATCTTTAATTTGACTGTTTTTAAGAAATCAGGTCATTAACAGGACTAGCAGTTCATTCCTTGAACCTCACTGAACAGCTTTTACTGTTTGTGCAGAATCCTCCCCCTTTGCCTTCCACAGAATCCAGCCCTGCGTCCAAATAGAGCTGTAGAAACGCGTGAATCCTCAGCTTAAAGAACAAAAGAAGAGGCCAAGTTCAAGTGAGACAAAAAGTCAGCGAGCTTAGAGCCGTCAATCCCTGGCATCTTTAGTACCTCGCAGGGTCTCCTCGTGGGATCAAGCACAAAGTTAGAAATGAGGCGAAGGAACTTTTCCAGCCCGACGCAACCCCCTAGCACGCTTCGCCGCCGACCGGCTCCCCTCTCTTCTTCTGCTCAGCTCCAGGAGTGGGGTTTTAAAGAGAGCTGTTTAGGCAGGTTGTGTGGGTGGGTAGGTGGAGCGCTGGAGAACTTTCCCTGAACTCTTGCTGGCTTTACACCTCGCACTTTTATCTCAGGTCACTGTCAAAGGAGGATTTATCTTGTTAAAAGCCGCCTCGAGATGAAACAGGGAATACTAGTGTAGAACACCAAGGGCCAGGCTCCCAGTGCTCCTTCGTCTCCCTCAGATACATCAGAATTAAGTTTTTCTTTGAGCTAAATGTGGGTCATTTAGACTTGTTACAGTAACCTCCACCGCCTCTATCTGATTAAATAACTGGTGACTGAAAATCCCATAAAGCATAAAAGTGTTGGGAACAAAATGGATTGTGCACAGAGGAAAAGGAGCACTCTGAATATCTAATTTCATTCTTATTCTTTTTAATTGAATAAGTAAAATAAGAAAGGGCTCCACCGAGAGAATGAAAAGAATAAACTCTTTCATGACTCTGCAGCCGGCCAAAAAGCAGCCAGTAATATTGGAGAAAAATATATGAAGCCGGGCCTTGATGAATATGAAGGCATACCTAGATGACATGTTTGGATCAGTCAGATGAAGACAGAGTCAGGAAACAAAGACACTGACAAAACTGACAAAAGACACATTTGTTCAGTTCTGATGAGGCACCAGAAAGCTGACAGTCATTGAAATTACTTGCTTTCATGGAAAAACCCCTGTTTTCTCTCTCGCATGTTATTTGGCTATTGTCAGTCTTCCTGCAGCATTGTTGCTGCAGGCTCGGTTTAATGATAGCAAATTCATCCCAGGCGGCAAGATCATAAAATTGAAGCAGCGAAGCGACACAATGGCAAGGCACAAGACTATCAAAGGGCTTCTCTCTTTGTGTTTCTCTTTCCTGGACGCAGGTAACTTTTATAACACAGATGGCTCATTCCAATTATCGGTGCCGTCCATTTATCTGATTTGTTGTAGCAGATGTAAAGGATTTAATTTGCTGGTGCTTTTTGCCAGAATTCAGCCAATTTTCAGCTTCACAATAGATTCAGAATTTTATGTCAGTGGCAGACAAAGAGGAGACAGCTTTGAGAAAAAATTATTTCTACGGACGTTATGTAACACCAGATGCCTTGGTGCTCATTGTATCTAAATCTCACTGGGGCGTAAGGCAAAGCTGCTTGCTTCTCTGAAAGTGGAGCTTTGACAGAATTTTTGTTTCTTTCTTCACAAAACCAGTGAAGATATAAAATGCAGTAAAACAACATTAACAAAGGTGATGCTAAACCTACAGTATATCTGTCAGCTGACTGTTTTCTATTCATTAGAACATGTGCTGTAAAATACATTTCCTACTTATAGTCATGGTAAAAAGAAAGCACACCCAGGCCTGATTAATGCCAAACCAGTAGAACCAAAGAATAACTTAACTTCAATAAAACCCATTTGATAACACGAAGTAGGCTAAAAGATCTCACAAAGCAATATATCATGACTCAATCTAAAGAAATTTAAGAACAGATGAGAAACAAATTCACTTACATGTATCAGACTAGAGAGGGTTACAAAACCATTTGTAAGGCTTTGGAACTCCAGATAACCACAGTGAGAACCATTATCCGCAGATGGAGATATGGAAGAGTTCACAAAAAGAACGCAGAACACTATTTAAAGCACTGAAGGCCTTACTTGCCTCAGTGAAGTGAAGATCTATGACATGTCATCAAGGCAAAAACCACTGCTGATGAAAATGTAGAGAATTTACCAAAAGACATCTTGATTATCTCCAAGACTTTTAGTAAAATATTTTGAGGAAAGAAAATTAAACTTTTCAGAAGGAGTGAGTCCCATTACAGTGCCTTGCAAAAGTATTCACCCCCTCCTTGGCATTTTTCAAGTTTTGTTGCCAGGAATTAAAATAGATTTATTGAGGGTTTGCACCATTTCATTTACAGAACATGTCTACACATTTGTAGCAAACCACAAATAGAACAAAATAACATAAAAACCTCCTCCCTTATGTCAGTACTTTGTAGAGCCACCTCTAAAAAGATATGGACTTTTTTATAACCCATTCCTGACTTGTACTTCTAAACAACTTTGTCCCTGACTTGTTCGGAGAGCTCCTTGGTCTTCATGGTGTCTCTTGCTTAGTACTCTTACAGCCTCTGGGGCATTTCAGAAAATAATGTGATACTTAAATTGCACAAAGGTGGACTTAATTTCACAAATTATGTGACTGGTAATTGCAATTGGTTGCATGAGAATTTTATAGGGCCCTTACTGCAAAGGGGCCGGATAGATGTGTACATGCCAATTTTCCGTTTTTTAAAGTTTTATCTCCGCCAAGGAAGTTATGTTTTGTCAGTGTTTGTCTTTCTCTCTGTCTTTTTTGCAAAATATTTCCAAAGTTCTAAATGGTTAACCATGAAATTTTCCGACAAGGTCCTTATTATGACAAAGAACAGATGATTAGAATTTGGTGGGGATGCAGACCAACATCTGGACAATGCATCAATGATGCTGTTGCCTTGCCAGAGGTCTGCGATTTATGAGTAATTTTCAAGTTTATTCTTGTTTTTATTTATTTTTTTCTCATTTTGCAGATCCTTCACAACATTTAAATTAAAGGTTGGAATGTAACAAAGTAGGTAAAAAGCCAAGGGGGTGAATACTTTAACAAGGCACTGTGTAGATCTTCATTAATTTCATAAATTCTTAGATAAAGATGATATTTAAAAAAAAAGATTTATGTAGTTATTATAGCAAAGAAAATAAATCTTGACATTAAACCTTCGTGTTGATGAGCTACAGTTGTAATATGAATTATGTTAAAGGTTTAACTGCTATGGCAGATCCCTGTGGATTTTAAGGTCATATATCGGTGTGTTTGACAAGTGAGGACATTTGTCACAAGGAAATAAAGAAGCTAAATGTTAAATTTAGGGTGAATTTCTCTCACTTTCCTTTTTTCATTATCCATGTGTAATCCAACACTGGCTGGGAAGGATGTGTTACAGAGCTCAGGGATACGCACAAAACAGGTGTGATCCATCTTTGTGCTAATTAGGGAATGCTCTGCTTTATTGGCACGGGATGGACTGGATAACGTCAGCTTGGGTCGGCACAGGGATCTATTGCACATCAAATTTCCCATAACTGAATATAGCAATGACACCCCTGAGGACAGTGTGAACAACTCTCATGGATACAACAGTGATCCATCACTATGGGACCTATAAAACAGAAGGGAGTGCTAATTTAAATATGTATTTGCCAGATTGCTGTTTGTGGTAATTATTGTGTGGTGAATTAGTTTTTAGCCAGTTATGCAGGTCTGGAGAAATCAGTACAACTGTTATTTAGATATAAAATGTTGTTTATGTTGGACTGCATGGTCGAGCAGTGGTTAGCCCTATTGCCTTGCAGCAAGAAGTCTTACAGGTTTTAATCCTGGCCTGGATTTCTGCAAAGAGTTTGCATTTCTTCCCAGTGCGTTTGTGGGTTCTAGCCAGGTACTCCAGCTTCCTGCCACAGTCCAAAACACGATTGTTACGCTTATTAATCTCTAAATTGTCCTAAGTTATGAGTGTGTGTGTATCCACTACAAAAATCAGTGTTTCCACATAAAACAATGTTAAATTAGCTCTTAATAACACAAGCTCCCTATCCCTTATTGTCCTGCTGTTTGTTTTCTTTTTTTAGCCACCACAAAGTGTGATATATAGTCTAATGCACCACACAAATAATTGATAACTGCAGATTTCAACTGACTATGTAAACACTGTTTATAACTTGAATTATAAATCCTTTAAATATTGCCAGCTGGTGTTTGGAAATCCAGTGTGTCCATCTTGTTTGGAGAAGCCAACCAGTAGTATGAAAAGCTTAACAAAACGCCACACCAGGTGTAGCTTCTATGAGACAGAAAAAACAGACAACAAAAAGTTAATGATAGCAATAATAAGACAAAATGTGAGAGTAGTAGGAGAAAGTAGTACAGTGAAAAGTGATCACTGTGCTTAAACATATAGCAGCATAACTACAGAGCTAAGGATAAGGTAAGCCACTCTAACACTAAAAGCTTTATCAAAAAAGGAAGTTTTAAGCCTAGTCTTAAAACTTCCATTTTTGGAGAAGCCTGATAACTAACAGATGTGTCTCCCATTCTACTTTCTGAGAATATAGGAACCAACAGTAAAGTTGCAGTCTAAGAACAAAATGTTCTGTTGGGAACATATGGAACAATCTGACCTCTGATGTATTTCAGAGCTTGATTATTAGGGGTATATATGTGAGAAGGAGAATTTTAAATTCTATTCTGGATCTAAAATGGGACCATTCAAGAGAAGTTAACATTATGAGCTCTTCTTTTATTTCTCATCAGAACTTTTACTGCAGTGTGGCTGAAGGCTTTTAACTGAGGTTTTTGAACTATATGATAGTAAAGAACTACAGTCGTCCAGTCTTGAAGTAACAAATTAATGGAATGTTTTTTTTAGTGTCACCCCTAGACATGTTTTTTTTATATAATGAGATGGGATTTGTGTTCTTTTTAGTCAGCAGAGGTTTTTGGCCTTGAAACTCAATGATAGATGGCATTTTTTCCTCATTAAAATTGTTAAATTATGAATACCAATCATAACTGAGACTAGCAATGCTTACGCTGATTTAGATGTTGCTTGTGATTCTTCGTGACCTCCTGGATGAGTTGTTATGGCACTCTTGGAGTAATTTCGGACCTTGGAGGTCGGCCACTCCTGAGAAGGCTCACCACTGTTTCATGTTTTCTCCAGCAGTGGATAATGACTCTCAGTGTGGTTTGTTGGAGTCTCAAAGCGTTAGAGGCCTGAGAGCTTTGTAACCCTTTGCCGACTGATTAAAGTCATTGATTTTATTTCTCATCTGTTCATTATATTTCCAAATAGGGTGAAATTGGTTGGGATGGCTTTTTCCCCTTAATGAAATTATCATTTGAAAATTTCATGTTGTCTTTTGTTATGTTACTTTTGATTAATATTAAAATTTGTTCGATGACCTGAAACAAATAACACAAAAACAAAAGAAATCTGTAAGGAGAAGCTTTTTTACAGCAGTATATAAAATTTGTATCAATGTATTATTGTATTAAAACTTCCAATTACATCTGAATTGTAATGATTGAGGTCCTATTTCCTGTTTTCGCCAATTGATTCTTAAGAAGTATGATTAGGATACCTGATCAAACCAAACTAATCTTGAACAACCTTTTGATAGTAGATATTTTTTGGAGCTATTTATTTAAAGTATTCTATGAGTAGAACATATGTACTGATGTTAATTTATATACTGATGTTAAGGCATGAAAAGATCCCCTGTCATGGACAAATTTCTGCACAGTCAGCACAAAATGACCAAAACTACAGGGCACTAATGGTAAGGAGACAAACATTTTTTCATGCTGCATGTGTGCCTAATGATTAACTGTTTTGTTTTCAACAGAACCAACTAAGTACCAACTAACACCAGCCCTGGTTTAGTACTATAACCACAGAAAAACTGTAATAGTCCTTTTTGGGCATTCAGTTATTTTACACAGAACCCATTCAAAGAAAAATGAACAAAAATTGTATACAGGTACTGCATAAAACATTTAAACGTAGAGTTCAAATCCAGCTGTGGTAAAAAAAGAAGAAAAAAAAACTGATTCGTCACTGAACCAACACACACAACAACCAGCATGTTATTTTACTATCTTTAAATGTCCTGAAAATGGCTATATTTGTTTCAGCAATTCTTTTTTTTTCTTTTATATCATTTTAACATGATTTATTTTTCTATATCATGTCATCCATTATCACTGAGTACTATTTAAGTGAAATATCAATCCTCCTGTGGCTAAGGGAACACGTTTTTTTAACAGGCAACAGTGCTGAGTGTAGTAAATACAACCAATCCCATGGGAGTAACTCTGGATGTGTTCCTGTTTAGCCAGGATGGATAGACTACATTGGATTATTTAAAGAGAAACTGCTGCTCACTCGCTCCCCAAAGCCCTTAGTGCTACTTAAGTCCTCCAGTTTCACAGTGTCACAATCCTCCCTTAAATGAATACATGATTTACAACATCTTCTCACATACAAATCTCCCAATGTTACACATAATGTAAATGTCTGGATGAAGCACTCTTGAATGGTTCTAGTGGAGAACCCAAGGGAGATATTAGTTTTCTCTGCTCTGTGAAGCCGACTTATTAAAAAAATGTCATATCTTTGTCATAAAGGGACCCACCAGCCATACTCCTGTGAGCCAATTTGGATCTCAGCTCACAGTTTTACAGGCACAGATTCAGATTTTTTCGAAGGATTTTCAACAACTTTCAAAGTGTTAGTCACAAATAAAAAGAATTACTGTGCGGATGTGGTCTAACATATTAAAATTACAAGATTTCAAAAAAATGATGTCGCATATTCCTTTAGATTTCAAAGGAAATCTTCACATGTTTGAAGTACAGTTAAAAGGTTTAAAGTTCACATTTTACTGCATACTATCTGCAGTAAATTACTATTTTGGCATCTTCCTTTAGTATAAATCCAGACTATTGGTCTTAGAGGCTGAAGCTAACACTGAGTTAGAGAGGGACCAAGGCCAAAGAGATTTGCACTGGAAAGTTATTTAAAGGGAAACTGATGATAAATCACATAGAAAATAACACATTTCATATACAAGTACCTTTCATAACACTTAAGGTCACTTTACAAATGAAAACTAAAACAACAACAATAATGTATTTTTGACCCTTAGATCAAAGTAAGATTTTGACACTAGTTAGAGAGTTAGTACATTGGTTTAACAAAACAAAAAAACAAATACAGGATCAGTTGTTTTTGCCTCAAAAGGCACGCCAACAGAGGGGACAAACAGGTCTGTTGTTCTGGGCCCAGGATAGAGGATTGGGCCCGGGATCAAGGAGGGGGTCGAGGATCAGGAAGGGGGCCCAGTTTGCAGTGTGAAAGCCAGAGCGGAGCAGACACAAGTGATGTGGGAGTAGCTTCCGACCTTGGAGAGGAGAGACACACTGACTTACAGCTCTATTTAACAGCACTGGTAACTCCATCTTTATGCACAAAACCCCCCGTGCAACTTCCCCACCCCCCATCGGAGAGTGAAATAGGCAGACGGCTGTCCCGGGCTTGTGCCGAACAAAGCTCCCAGCATGCTTGTTTGCGTATTTTTGAAAAATTTTATTTTACTCGTTTGGGTTCATTTGTATTTGTTTTGTGGTGATGAACTAGCAAGAACAAACTTACTTTGTTCCTGCTAGCCATAGGTCATAATAATACCCAGAAGGACGTGTCATAGACTGACCTCTCTAATAAATGATTTCCAGTCATTTCAGAACAAAAACGTAAGTTAAACTTTCTTCATTAAAAAGACAAAAAATTATCCTGTTTCACAAACTCATAACTTTGCATCTCATTCTTTATTCTGTTATTTAAGGTCTACTTGGTGAATTTTTGTTTCGTAGACCTGACAACAGAGGTTTTAGATACATGGTTTCCAAATAACTTTGGCAAACATCAGATTCAGAACCCTCCAGATCCTACCTAATGCACCATACCATAAACATGTAGACATTCGGAACACAGGGAATTTATTTTGAAAGCATGATTGTTTAGAATAAAAGCATTTCCTGTGATAAATTTAAAAATGTAAGAATTACATCTCGTTGCAGACATTGCTTAAACTTGTGCTTACCTTAACTGTATGCTTTTATGTTTTAAACTGTGTCTGAAATAATTTCTAAGACTTTCAATCTCAACGTGTTTCTTGGTAGAAAAGGAAGTCAATATAAAATGAAAAAAACTAACAGGTTGTAACCGATTTGGTTTTTATCAGCACATAAATATTTATATTTCTAATTGTGTAAATGTAATCCCTTAGCAATTTTCAACATATTTTAGTAGGTTTTTTGCATGTTGAATGAAATGCTTTGAAAAAGATGATTGATAATTATTTTTTAGGCCTCAGGACAAACTGTACAGGATTTGAGTTTATGAACAAAGATATTTAACACTTGAGTTAAACTTGGGCCAAAAGATTTGAGACCTGTCTTAGACTTGGGTTGACAAACTTGACTCGGGGTGAACAGTGAGAAACTTGACTTGGACATTCCTTCAAATAGCTGAGACTTGATCTCATGCCTGACTTGGACTTGGAGTCAAAGACTTGACTTGGACTTGGTTCTCACAAACCTGAACCCTGACTTGGCCTTGGGGCAAGAATTGACTAGAACTGACTAGGCCATGCCCCTCAGCGATTTAACTTGCAAAAACTAACTTGTGAACATCTCTGGGTAAGAGTAACTGTCTTATATAAAAGAAAAGTGGTGTAAAAAGAATTCTCAGGAATAAATGAACAATGCAAACTTTATAACAGTTTAAACAATCATAATATTCCATTAGCATAAACTGCTATGATGTTTTTGGATTTCCTTTAAACCAATAAACCAATAAAAGTCTGCTTTGGTCATTGCCCCTTTTTTATTAGCCATTAGCTTCGACCTCTGAAACCAACTAATATGGATTTATAGAGAGGTATCTCCTGCAGGTATGATGTTTACACCTTATAACCATTTAACAGAACCTCACCTTAAAAATCCCAACCTATCCCTTTAAATACCCCTTGGTTTTCTGCCAGCTTAACAGAGGTTCACTGAATCACAATGTTTTCTTGGCTGTAAAACTTTTTCTAACACAGAGTGTGAGAACTGTGTTGGGGAAAGAACAGAAGACAAGTGGTGCCTGCAGGATTTTAGTCACATTCCCTTATCACCTCCGTCTGACATACACCTTCCTTCTTCCCAACCAACGGCATCCCATAGTTAAATTAATGCATGACTCCATTGGCCTTGCGTGTCAAGATGTTTTGACATTTCCAGAGAGTTGGCATGAGAGTCAATTCAGATAAACTGGAGGAGCGTCCGTACACGAAACAGAAAGTCCTGCTTTAAAAGCTCTGGTTACTTCCAAGAAATTCAAAAAAACAAGCAGATTTTCTCCTTCCTAATTTTTTTTCATTAACTCAGTCATTACAAGAGCACATCAAAGGAATCTCCTCCTCTTACCATATACTGCATAGTTTTAGAATCCAAAGAGACTTTTGTAATTACACAGTCCACCAGGGGAATAGAGCTCATCGATTATCTGGGAAGAGAAATTTCATTATGTAGACCCACTGTAAACCACTGCTGCTATCAGCAGTCTCAGACTTATGTTTCATGTAATCATTTTACACAACAACAACATTTTAGCATCAGATAAAAAAATGACTAGAAATCTAGATGTTAACCATTTTAAATGTATTCCTACAAAACTTTACAGGTGGGAGTTAAAATATGGGTAAAATAGAGAATGTGACTTGTCAGGCGTGTAACAAGCAGGGAACGTTTCATCTGATCGCATCATTTATTTTTCCCCTTGCAGCACAGACGACTCTCTGACATTTCAGTGTATGCTTGAAATATATACCTAATGAATGTTGCTTTTTTCACTGATGTGCCTCGCTTCCAGCAATAGAAACCCCTCTGATGCAATCACCAAGCCATCAAATGGCAAACGAAACACTCTCACCAAAAGAAGTGTTTGTGTATCGCTGCAGGTATAATAAAGGCTGTAGCTATTAGAAGTACTGTAGCATTCTCTCTGATTCTATACAAATGCCTCAGAACTTCAGCCTTGGTCTTTTTGTGTCCCAGCTGTTTTACATATAGGCACTCATTTCACGACCACAATGCAAGGACGCTTCTGGTGTACATCAAAAGATTTCATGTTTTAAAATGACCCAGTCAAAGTCCAGAGCTAAATGCAATTGAGAATCTGTGGCAAGATTAAAAATCACAGTGTCCCTTGAAGGAGGAAATGGTTAGCCTGTTGTTTGTGATTATATATTTCTATATATCATAGTTTAGTATGTACCTTGATTTTGGATCGCGGTTGGGTACAGGTATAGTAAAACAGAAGAAAGGGAACTTGTGCTGAGGTTTTTTCACCTATTTTAAACAAAACAGTCTGAGAGAAACAGAAAAACAAACCCACCTACTTGAGTGAATTTAGGGTAGCAGGCTATTTACATCAAGGCTGTGCCTACGGATAGGGTTTTGCTCTAAAATTAAATCTTTTAGAAATATACATACATCTTACAGTGTCATGTAAGCGATATGAAAGTAAAAAACAATGAAAACACTGAAAGATATGTTTTTTATTAAAAAAAAGAAATAGAAAACAACCTATGATTTTTTTTTTATTAATTTGGCCTTAGCAGCAAAGCAAACTGTAAGGCAATTCCTGTTTTTCCCTTGTGAAAATATGAAATAAATTCAACGTTACCCACCAAACGGCATTGTTTGAATGCTTGGTGTGCTTTTTAATGCCAGTCTTTGTTAATTTTGCATACGGTTGTGCATATTCGGGGGCTGGTGGCATAAGTAATGGTCTTTATTAGATATCACCAGGTGTTGCAAAGAGCATGAACTGTGCACTATTTGGCTTTCCTTCCCTTAGACAACTTGCTCCCCACTTCTAATGTAGATCATTGGGAATGTAAAAATATTCTATATTTCTTGGTTTGATCAGCAGTTGATCAACAAGATCCCACAGGTTATCATTACCAGCCATTTTTGGCTTTGCTTTGGTGTTGAGAGCTTTGGATACTTGATCTCCAGCCACTCATTTTCTACAATAAAAACAAATGTGTAACAAAATGTGCACCCTCTTTTGAAACAGAGTAATGATTGCCTTCAACTAATATATCCTTTATCTGATAATATATTGTCCCATCTGTCCCTTGATAGTTCGTCGCAACTGAGAAAATGAGTTAGCATACAGACGGTGAAAGGACACAAGCTGTTAGCTACACAACCATAGTTTATTACTAATGTTATCACTTGCACAGACTAAAGAAGTGTTAGCAATAGTCACTTAAAGGTCATTAGCATATCATACTTGAGTAACTAGTTAGAAACGGTTGGGAAACATTGCCATCAACGAGATGGAAACCAAATGTTTGTAATTTATACACATCTGACCAAAGAAACTGAACTTCAAAGCAGCAATACAGGGTGGGAAGAAAAGGCATATAAACTTAAAGAAGAAGAAATAGATTGTAAATAGATTCAATTTCCTTTACTTCTGTGATTGATCTGTTTGGGGTTGGCGAAGACCTGCAGTACTCAAGTCCCCAGTGTATCTAGTTGAGCATTAAGTTATACATAGATAATATTGCAATCTTTTTATTTGTTTCAAAATCCTAGTAACTATTTGCTTTCCCAACTTTTGTAAATACAATTTGTCTGAAAAGAAAGCCACAGTCAACCAATACATGTGTTTGTTCATACAACACACGGATCTGTTGGTCACCCAATGAAATCACTGTTGTGTAGGACCTGTTGTGAAGATCATGTTACTCATGAAGTTAAGATATAGACGAAGTTCTTTGCTGTATTCCACTACAAGCAGTGCGCTAGCAGAGATTTAATCACTTTGTCCGGTAAGGCTAATCATATGGAGTCCTTAAAAAAGCAAAAAAAAGATCAGTACGTTTCATGTCGATGTCCATCAAGTTCTCTGGACGCCTTCAGGGTTGTTAAAAGCTCATCTCCAGTCCAGAATAAAGGATGTCTCTATTTACAGCAAGGCCCTTTGTATTACTCGTCTCCTTTTATGATCCACCAGTCCAAAATGGTGGGTTCACCTGTAAAAGGAGAAAATTGTGATAAAATCAGAACCACTGAAGCTAGGCAACATCGAATCATCAGAAGGCTTACCTCACAAGCAACATGTAATTTGAATTAAAGACAACACTGGTTCAATAAATGAAACAAGCTTGGCCTTCATTATTAAGCGAAAGTTTACTGACTGTAAACTCTGCATGCATTGATTGTCAAAGAACTTTGCTAAAGAACTTAGAACAATAAAGGAGGTTAAATGTTTACACTCCCTGAGCTGTTGGATAAAACAAATGACGCAGACTGCTTTGCAAATGTATTCATCAGAACTGATAACAGAACTGAACCTTTCGATCTACATATGAAACATTATGTGGAACAGCAACTAAAATCACCCTGAATAAACCATGTCTGCAATTAAACATGGTGGTGGCAGCAACATACTGTGGGATGTTTTACTTCAACAGGGACAGTAAAGCTGGTCTCAGTTGATAATGTGTTCATGTGTTAGAGTGACCCAGTCAAAGTCCAGACCTAAATCCAATTCAGCATCTGCATCTAGACTTGGAAAATTGCTGCTTAGACCCTCTTCAGCTAGTCTGCCTGAGCTCAACCTAATCTGGAATAAAGGATGGAAACATTATCACTCTTGCTCAAAGCTGGTAAAGACATGCATATCCGAAGGACTTGCAGCTGTAATTGCAGCAAAATGTTGTTCTACAGTGTCTTCACTTGGAGGCTGAATGCACTCCACAGTTTTCAGATTTTCAAAATACAACAACTAAAAACCATATCATTTTTCTTCCTCTCTGCAGGTGGGCACCACTTTGTGTTGGCCTTTTACATAAAATCCCAATGAAATATACTGAAATCTATGGTTGTGATGTGACTAAACCTCAAATAAGAACTGCAGAAATATTTATCCTAGAGATTCAGGCTGATTTCTATCTAGTTGGATTAACTCAAATGGATCATAACGGTGTGGTTCTGTCAGTTTCTCGGGTTAAACCTTTGACTAGAAGGTAGCTGTGAAGGGAAAAAAAGCATTATGTTTGGATGGATTGTTTGCCTACACATTTTGGAGTTGTAACAATATTAGAAATAATTTTGTGCTGTTTAATGAATTAAGGAGACCTATGAAGAAACCTAAAATTTCTGCCAAAAAAGCAGGAAAAATGGCCCCTCGGGTTTTTTTTTGGCTCCTTTTTAAGAAAAATCTGATGTTTGAGAAATATTTTCTGCACTGTAATTTGCACACGATCAGGTGAGATTGGAGTAGTTATGTTACTAAGCCATCATGCAGCTTTTTATAGTCTTCATCCCCAAAATGTATAGTATTTTTTGTCACAGCACATGGACTGTGGTAGGGTCAATGTCCTTCTCCTTTCCGAAATGCCCCATGTGTGCACTCACACACTATCTACAACAAACCCAACTCTTTATCTTGTAATTTACAACCATACCATGAGACATCTTTAGTAGGGTAGAAGATTATATTTATTGCCATGATAATTCACTTCAAAACATATTTTGTTTTACAAAGTGCAAATTGTTGTGTTAGTCCAAGTTATTATGTGCCCAAGATATGAAGGTGAGTCCTTTCAGCTCGACACCCTGAGTCTACACTATATTGCCAAAAGTAATGGGTA
Organism: Crenichthys baileyi; assembly: GCA_036173005.1. Classification (NCBI taxonomy): domain Eukaryota; kingdom Metazoa; phylum Chordata; class Actinopteri; order Cyprinodontiformes; family Goodeidae; genus Crenichthys; species Crenichthys baileyi. The sequence goes on from JAHHUM010001544.1 coordinate 298,515, forward strand.
TCCCCTCCACATCATTGAATTCAGGTGTTTCAATCACTTCCATGACAAGGTGTATACTCTTACTCTTTACAGCTCAGTGAATTTCAGCATGACAGAATGCCATTAGTGCAAAAATGCAGTTGCAAAATCTGGTAGGTAGGTGGTAGGTATTGTAAAATCACAGAGAACAGTAAGTGGATCCTGTAAGTAAGTAGCTTCTCTTCCTAGAAGCTACACCTGGCCTGACTCTGTGTCTACCTGTGACACCTTTCTGGAGAGGGGAATCCTCCAAGCTTCTGCTGGCAACAACTTAATGCTCACCCTCTACCAATGATCCACATGGCCCTGTCTTTCAGTGTTTAACCCTTTCTCTCTCCTAGACATAGCTACTGACTGAGCTTTTACTGTAACTAATTATATGTGCTCTCTTCAGACTCTAACCTTGAAAACTGGCTCAGAGTTTATCTGTTCTTTCTTTCTAGGTGAAACGACTAAAGGAGCTACATCCATTAACATTTACTTTTCCTTCCCATAGAAAGTACTCCTGGATCAGTGCTTCTTTGTTCTCTTTGTGTCTCTGCTCTGTTCTCTCTAACCCCCAGTCGGTCGTGGCAGATGGCCGCTCACACTGAGCCTGGTTCTGCTGGAGGTTTCTTCCTGTTAAAAGGGGGTGTTTTTCCTCTCCACTGTCGCTACATGCATGCTCAGTATGAGGGATTGCTGCAAAGTCAACGCCAGTGACTGTCCACTGTCTCTACATGTTCATCCGGGAGGAGTGAATGCTGCAAGTCACTGACTGGATGCAATCTGCTGGGTTTCCTTAGACAGAAAAACTTTTTATCCAATTTGAATAAATAACAGAATCTGGCTGCACTGTTCAATGATTAAGATTAATTGGAATGTATGTACCTGACTTTTGTGAAGTGCCTTGAGACGACATGTGTTGTGAATTGGTGCTATATAAATAAACTGAATTGAATTGAATTGAATTGAATTGAATTGAATTGAATTGATGCCACAGTAGTTGTTCAGTGTTAAGTCTGCAGATGTGGCCAAACCACTGCAGCCTGTGATTATGTACTTCTTCTTTAGCCACTGATTTTCTGTCAGCAACATTCTAGCATAATTCATTCATTTAATGCTACTCCAAGTAACTGATGGAGACACTGCATTTCAAATACGTCAAGCTTGTTCAAACCTTGCTAGAGAATGGTTCAGGTCTCAGATCCATAAAGAAGGACTGGCAGTATCAGAGTATATAAGAACCTTGAGTTGGTCTTTAGAGATATTTTGTCCTTTTTCTAAACACCAACAAGGGAAAGAAAAATGTAAGCCCCGGACCTACCTCAACAGTGGATCTCCACTGGCAAAGCTATCTTCTGTTACCAGGGAGCCAAGACATTTAGGCTATGTTCACACTGCAGGTCTTGATGCTCAATTCAGTTTACTTTTGTTGAAATCCAATATTTTTTTGCATGGTGGTTTACACTACTATTTAAGTGTGACCGCCATCAGACATTAGTCTGAATGGTTCAAGACCGCAAAGCGACCCACATGCTCAATAGGAGAAAGTAGACGTCACACAGCAGCACACTGTTTACGGAACTAATAATGGATGTCTGGGTTCCTGTATTAATATTAAGTTGCTGAGCAATGGGAGTCAACGCTATTATGACCACATCATAACAAGATGAAGAAAGGTAAGAAAAAAAAAAGCACAACTACTAGCAATGGTGGAGTAGTGACAGCTACTTCTGTATTTTTTTTTTGGAGGTGAAAATATTGGAATTTGGCCGTTCACACTGCCATGAAAAAGTTGCATGAGTCGCACAATGGCAAAAAAGTCCGATTTGGGCCACATTTGCCTGCTGTGTGAATGTAGTCTTAGACTCTGGCATCAGTTCAATTTGACAACTATGAAGAAGACAGTGGCTGACAAAACGTCTGTGGTTTGAACTTTCATCTTGTCCACACTGATCTTGATACTGTAATGCTGAACTAAATGGACTATTTCATTTAAAATATCTGTGGCCCTGACAATGACATTACATATTATTTAATTATTAAATTAGTTGTTTACTGATTTTGCCATTTTTCTAACCTGCACGAATCTCTACAGAAAAACTAGTAAAATTTTCCAAGTGCAGATATAAAAACTGTTTTGTGAATTTAGATTGGTTTCCCATTGGCCATGTATGGAATAATATCCTAGAAAAAAAAAATATCCCTTTGCCATTTGAATTCTGGCACACCTGGCATCAGACTTAGATTTGTTCTCTTTTCTAATATTTGACCTACGTTTTTAAGGTATAGCCAGGGGTGAAAGTGAGCCGGTACGGTCCGGTACTGCGTACCACTAAAAGATTCTGCGCCGGTACCGGAAAGAGGGAAGAACGGCTGTCTGCTATGAAGCCGTCATCCAGAACCAGTTACGGCTGCAAAAACTCCCGAGCACACAAAGAACAGACCAATAGGCAGTCTAAAACACGACTTAATCTGTTTATAAATATAGTTATTTTCCCCTCATTCCAAACTGTTTCTGAACTGTTCTGCTATGCTGGAGCCTCAATGATCTTGGTTTGCTTCCCTCCCCTCGGAGGGAAGCAAACCAAGCAAACTCGAGGCTGTTGTGAACGGCCAGCCTTTAAAACGAGCAGCGCTACGTTTACTGTCTGTCTGCTCGCTGCTAAATACCCCAGTTAAAAGCAAAGGGAGAGTAACTAGTTGTGTTTCATGTTATTCTGCTGAATTACAACAACACAGTACAGCTGGAAAACACCGCTTATGACCAGAGATTTCACATAAACTACACGAGAGCCCATGCGCACTTACCTCCAAAACAGAGCGGTTGCCAAGGAGATCGCTGTGTTGGATGTAATGGACTGGGAGATTTTACACAGGTGGTGCACAGACATAAAAAATCGCCGCTTTAGGACAGGAAGAACAATAAATTACTTACCATCTACAGACTTTTAAATAAAAACGGTGAAAACAACCGAACTGTCAAATTTTAAATTTAAAAGAAATCAAAACTTGACCACAATGCAGTGAACAATAACTTCTTTATTCAAAAGAAAAGAAACTGAAAATGAAAAGTTATGCATCAGAAAATGGTTTATCATTGTTTCATACATGGCAGTTCTTTAACAATTTAAATATATATATATATGTATATATATATATATACATATATATATATATTCTACATTGTCAAGTGATTCTAATTTCTGCCTTCCAACAGTAAAGTAAAATATTGATACGTTTGGACTTTGCTGAGAGAGAGAGATCTCAAGGGGCCACAGATGAGAGTAACAATTAACACACACACACGTTTATTTTATATATATATATATATATATATATATATATATATATATATATATATATATATATATATTTTATTATATATTATATATGAATGTATATACACTGCTCAAAAAACTTAAGGGAGCACTTAAACAACCTAATTTAACTCCATGTAAATCAAACTTCTGTGAAATCAAACTGTCCACTTAGGAAGCAACACTGATTGACAATCAATTTCACTGCTGTTGTGCAAATGGAAAAGACAACGGGGAAATCTTTGGCGATTAGCAAGTCACACTCAATAAAGGAGTGGTTCTGCAGGTGGGGACCACAGACCACTTCTCAGTACCTATGCTTTCTGGCTGATGTTTTGGTCACCTTTGAATGTTGGTGGTGCTTTCACACTCGTGGTAGTATGAGACGGTCTCTACAACCCACACAAGTGGCTCAGGTAGTCCAGCTCATCCAGGATGGCACATCAATGCGAGCTGTGCCAAGAAGGTTTGCTTTGTCTGTCAACGTAGCGCCCTGAGCCTGGAGGCGCTACCAGGAGACAGGCCAGTACACCAGGAGACGTGGAGGAGGCCGTAGGAGGGCAACAACCCAGCAGCAGGACCGCTACCTCCGCCTTTGTGCAAGGAGGAACAGGAGGAGCACTGCCAGAGCCCTGCAAAATGACCTCCAGCATTCCACAAATGTGCATGTGTCTGAACAAACGGTTAGAAACCGACTCCATGAGGATGGTATGAGGGCCCAACGTCCACAAATGGGGGTTGTGCTCATAGCCCAACACCGTGCAGGACGCTTGGCATTCCCGAGAGAACACCAGGATTGGCAAATTCGCCACTGGCGCCCTGTGCTCTTCACAGATGAAAGCAGGTTCACACTAAGCACATGTGACAGACGTGACAGAGTCTTGAGACACCGTGGAGAGTGATCTGCTGCCTGCAACATCCTTCAGCTTGACCTGTTTGGCAGTGGGTCAGTAATGGTGTGGGGTGGCATTTCTTTGCAGGGCCGCAAGGCCCTCCATGTGCTCGCAGAGGTAGCCTGACTGCCATTAGGTACCGAAATGAGATCCTCAGACCCCTTGTGAGACCATATGCTGGTGCGGTTGGCCCTGGGTTCTTCCTAATGCAGGACAATGCTAGACCTCATGTGGCTGGAGTGTGTCAGCAGTTCCTGCAAGATGAAGACATTGAAGCTATGGGTGGCCGCCCGTTCCCCGACCTGAAACCGATTGAGCACATCTGGGACATCATGTCTCGCTCCTTCCACCAACGTCACGTAGCACCACAGACTGTCCAGGAGTTGGCGGATGCTTTAGTCCAGGTCTGGGAGGAAATCCCTCAGGAGACCATCCGCCGTCTCATCAGGAGCATGCCCGGGGTTGTAGGGAGGTCATACAGGCACTGGGGGCCCACACAATACTGAGCCTCATTTTGACTTGTTTTTTAAGGACATTACATCAAAGTTGGATCAGCCTGTAGTGGTTTTTTCCACTTTAATTTTGTGTGTGACTCCAAATCCAGGCCTCCATTGGTTAATAATTTTATTTTTCCATTGATGATTTTTGTGTGATTCTGTTGTCAGCACATTCAACTTTTTTTTCAGGTCAAAGTATTCAAGGGAGCATATTTCATTCATTCAGATCTAGGATGTTTTTATTTAGACTTTTCCCTTTATTTTTGAGCAGTATATAAAATTATATATATATATTATTGCAAGGGTTGGACAATGAAACTAAAACACCTGTCTTTTAGTGTCGGAGGTTTCATGGCTAAATTTGGACCAGCCTGGTAGCCGCCCTTCATTGATTGCACGTTGCACCAGTAAGAGCAGAGTGTGAAGTTAAATTAGCAGGGTAAGAGCACATTTTGGGGGCCAAAATATTGAAATGCACACAACAGTATGGGTTCATACCAGATTTTTTCAAAAGGACAAATTGTTGGGGGCCGTCTTGCGGGTGCATCTGTGACCAAGACAGCAAGTCTTTGTGATGTATCAAGAGCCACGGTATCCAGGGAAAATGCGCATACCACCAAAGGACAACCACATCCAACAGGATTAACTGTGGACGCAAGAGGAAGCTGTCTGAAAGGGATGTTCGGGTGCTAACCCCGGATTGTATCCAAAAAACATAAAACCACAGCTGCCCAAATCACGGCAGAATTAAATGACCTGGCCACTATCCTGCAAGATGAATAGCTTAAAATCCCTCTGACCACTGTGCAGGACTTGTATATGTCATTCCCAAGACGAATTGACGCTAAATTATTGTGGTCTAAAAACCAGGTGTTTTTCAGTTTCATTGTCCAACCCCTGCATATTTATTATTTTATAATATTTAAATATTAAAATAATATATATATAATATATATAATTAAAATATATATTTTCCATCTTGAAACCCTTTAAAAAAAGGGTTTTTTAACCCCTTTTCCCCAAATAAAATCCTCCATATATTCCACATAGAATATCTTTGCAGAAAGATTAGGGCTTCTGGCCACCAAAGGTGCTGCTATAGTAACGTATGTACAAAGAGATCAGTGTTAATTAGTTTCTACAGCTTGATGGTAAATCTTGATAACTTGCAACCTTTTCCCTTGAAGGATGTTCCTACTAATAAAGGATACTAAGTTGAGCTGACGCTCATGCAACACTGTGTATTGCCAAAGACGGCAGAGGTAAAATTATAATATCTTTCTATTTGCAATCATTTTAATCAATGGGTTCTCCAAACAATAAACTGTAACGGTTTATTCTTCAGGGCCAATCAGGTGCAAATGAGCAGAAAGAGCACTGAATCACTCTGTATCATTTTTACAAGTTTGGTGAATCACAGCTTATGAGATTGAGTTAGACAAGAAAATATTTTGAGAAATCGAATTTGTTTTTCTGTCTTCATTTGGAATGTTATTGAGGCGGCAGAGGAGATGTCCTGTTATTTTGCCAAACCCCACAGGTACTTCACACAGGGCACTCCTAATACAAGCATGCTGCTCTCACTAGGAGGCTGTTCTCAATGCTCGGTGGAAATGAGCGGCCTTTAATGTAGCAGCCCAGCAGTCTGGTGTCCACTCCAGTGTCACCCCTTACTATGGTGTCTGTGCAAAATAAACAGGCTCTCTGTCCATCAGAAAGATCAGCACAACGTGGAGCTCTGTGATACATTCTATGGTTTCCCACCCTCATTAGTACGGATAGGGTTAAAGGAGGTGGTCAGGATTTCCTGTCATTCCCTCATATGTTGATGGGAGCAGCAGGGATTGTTTTCATTAGCAAGCCTTTTATCTAATTCCTCAAACGCTATTAATGAGGGCCTGTCATGTTGCACAATATAAATGATGGCAAACAAAGTCTCACTGGATGGCATATTCGTGCTGACAACGATGCAGCTCTTCAAATTAATTGTGTGTAATTCATAAAAATTGCCTGTGGCTTTATGTGCAACCCTGCTACCAAAAAAGGAGGAACATGGTGTGAAATGTAAAGAGAAACAAATTATAGCTATATACACTGCTCAAAAAAATAAAGGGAACACTCAAATAACACATCCTAGATCTGAATGAATGAAATATTCCCATTGAATACTTTGTTCTGTACAAAGTTGAATGTGCTGAATGTTGAATGTGAATCTCCTGGTGTACGCTGACAGACACAGCAAACCTTCTTGCCACAGCTCGCATTGATGTGCCATCCTGGATGAGCTGGACTACCTGAGCCACTTGTGTGGGTTGTAGAGACCGTCTCATACTACCACGAGTGTGAAAGCACCACCAACATTCAAAGGTGACCAAAACATCAGCCAGAAAGCATAGGTACTGAGAAGTGGTCTGTGGTCCCGACCTGCAGAACCACTCCTTTATTGAGTGTGTCTTGCTAATCGCCAAAGATTTCCCCCTGTTGTCTTGTTTCCATTTGAACAACAGCATGTGAAATTGATTGTCAATCAGTGTTGCTTCCTAAGTGGACAG
>JAHHUM010001545.1:0-19669 GCA_036173005.1 Crenichthys baileyi
GTTATTTATTTTAAAATAAAAAAAACTTTCAACAAAAATGTAAATTCTTCATGAGGACAAAGTTTTGCTTAGGCTTTATTTTTTTCTACAGATGCACTAATTTACCTCAATATCCCTGTGATACACGGTACAATTCATGGTTAAATAAATGATTGTGAGTTGGCAGGTCGTGCTGCAGCAAAGCATCACCAAACCATGACACTTTCAGCTCCATGATTCACAGTTGTGTTTTATTTTTTCCCTGAATGATCTGGTTTATGCCAAACATGTCCCCAAGAAATAATATTCCAGAGGTCCTGCTCTTTGTCTAAGTTCTCTCTGATAAATGTCTTTCTGGCCTTCATGTTTTTCTTAGAGAGCAAAGGTTTCCTCCTTGGACACCTTCAATGAAAGTTAACCTTGTGCAGTCTCTTTCTCTTTGTATAGCCATGCAGTTTCATATCCACAGTAGCAAAAGTCTGCTGTAGGTCCCCTGATAATATTTTTGGGTTTTAGGAGACTTATTTTAGCATCTTGTGGTTTGCTTTCCCTGTGAACTTGCTTGAACCACCAGATCTGGGCTTATTGGCAGCTGTTTTGAATTTCCTCTACTATTTTCCATACAGCAAAGTCATGTAGATCTTATCAGAATTATCTAATAATTGTGTAACATTTTTGAAGTATTATTTGCAACCAAGTCACTGATTTCTTTCGTAAAATTATCTATAAAAGGATGTCTAGTGTCTTTTGAAGGCTGGATTATAAATGCTACCTTTTTGTCAGGGTCCATGTGGTAAGCAACAGTACTACAGCACAATCATTTTGGCAGTCACTGACTTCAAAATTTAAAGAAAGCAAAGAGTGACAGGCTTGGGATAATGATTTGACAGTCAGCATATGACAGCGTGATCTGCTCGTTATTAGTTCCTTACACTTCTCTGCTCTACACCTACTTTAGCTGCTTGTTACTTCTTCCTTTGGATTTCTAACACAGACACTGGTATGTTTTAACAAGCCCTCGTTCTAGAGTCAGTTACTGCAGCATAAATTTTAAGCCTGAGCCCTTCACCAGAAAGGTCTAAGCACTTGTGCCTTAAACAATTTATATGACCACAGCTGTCACAGAGGAGAGGAATGCTGGTCCTACAGTAGGTGGTGGGGATGTACAATATGAAAAGTACAGGTTGGTGATAGAAATATGGCTACAGCTGTCCACGCTCCATTAAAGGCGCCCTTCAGCTCACTTTAATAGTAAGAGCAGCTATGAATCAACACAATCTACACACTCTGGGTGTGTACATGGTGAATAGATAGAACAAATAGATCAACTAGTAATTTCTGAAGACATTCAGCACCTGCTTAAAAATTTTACCGCGGGAAAGAAAATAATCTTTTGAAGTCATTGAGTAAACATTTGACATCAGTTTTGTTTGATTTGATGAAGTTGGTGTGGGGGATTGGGGTGGGGGCACAAAGCACAAAGTAAAAGCCCAATAAGTATTAATTACAATGCTGCTACAAAATCGACTTTGGGATTAAAATCTTGCATGTTTGCCACTCCTGTTCTATAAGTCTGTTGTGGAGAGTGTGAGCTCTTCTGCCATCATCTGCTGGGGTAGCAGCATCAGAGCCAGGGACTCAGCAAGCTAATAAAGGATGCTGGCTCTGTTCTGGGGACTGCTGTGGAACCTCCGGAGATGATTGTGCAAAGATGGGTTCTTCATAAAACCAAGAACATTACAGACAACCCTTAGGATCCTCTTCATTAAACTGTGATATAACAACAGTGTCTTCAGTCAGAGGCTGCTTCAGATCCGCTGTAATACTGATGACTACAGGAGATCCTTCCTGCCTACACCCATCAGCATTTACAGAAACTCATTAAAGAAAGCTGAATGACAAGTTACAACAGCAGTTTTTTCCCTTTGGAATTAATAAAGTATTTTTGAACTGAAATGAGCTATAACTGAACCCGGCCTTTAACCTCTCCACAAGATTTTTCCTGACCTGTCTGCCGTGTTTCGTGGTTTCATGATGTAGTTTGTTCACTAATGTTCTTTAACAGACCTATGAGGCCTTCACAGAACATCTGGATTTATGCTGACATTAAATTATATATAGGTGGACTAAGTGGGTGACCTGTGAAAGCATTTGGTTCCACTGGGTTTTATTTAATCAGTATCGAAGTAAAGTGCACTGGAAACAAATTCACACCAAAGCTTTCAGATTTTTATTTGTGAAAAATGTTGAAATTCTTTTGAAGTTTCTTCATAAAGCATCATTTATAACCAAAGGCATTCAAGGTGCTTCACTATAAAACATATGTGCAAATACTTTTCCATGGCAATGTCCATGCTTTTAGCTTCTCTTCATCAGCTCCAAATGTGTGTCCAAATGTGTTGTTGGCTATCAGAATCCAAATCAGCTTTATTGCCAAGTTTGTACAGACAAACAAGGAATTTGACTCCTATAAATATTCCTTGTTTGTCTGCTCCTGTGTCATTCTTCAGTGGTGCCTACAAACAGGCTATAGGCACCAGCAGCTGTGTGAATGTCAGGAAGACTGGGTTCTTTGCATACTTTGCACAGTAGATTCTATATGGATGTGCAGAGATTTGGATAAACTCAAAGATGCCACAGACAAATAAACATGAATTAATAAACAGTGTGAGCCAAATAAGCCAAAAATGTCCTTGCTTGTCTCTCTATGCCTGCAGCAAATGCACAAATGCTTCCACTGACACCACCTACAGGTTGCCTGTAAGCCCACAAAGTGTTTCTGGTTGGAGGTAATTAAAGTCTGTTTACAAGACCCTGCAGCAAAGGTATGACAGACTAAAACTTTATTATCATCGGTTATGTTACCGTCTTCTAGATGCATTCTGGTTTGGTCTGACAGAAATACTTACTGAGAGGAATGTGTAGTAGGTGGGATCTGTCAGGATCTATAGGTGTTTGAGTTTTGATTTTCTTTTCTGGGTATTTTGACCATTTCTTCAATGTTTACCTTGTCCTTTCACTCACTTTCCCTCACTTAGTTCTTTGCCTTATGCTTGTGGTTGTTTTGTGTTTTGCTTATTAGTTTATTATTTTGTGTTTTAGTATTCTTAATCTATCTATAGTTAAATTCCTGTTAGATTTCTATATTTTCCTTGGATTTCCTTGTGTTCCTGCTGATCTGTGTTAGTTAGCCTCCCTCCTTAATTTGCTCTACATTCTCCTTGCCACAGCTGCTCCTCATTTTCATCTGATTAGCTCTTTACTTTTCGTGTTGTAGCTTTTGTATTTATGTTGTGGCTTTTGTATTTGTGTTGCAGCTTTTGTATTTGTGGTGTGGCTTTTGTATTCGTGTTGTGGCTTTTGTATTTGTGTTGTAGCTTTTTGTATTCGTGTTGTAGCAGCATTTGAGGCAGTTTACTATGTTACACTAAATCAGGGATCCCCAACTTCAGTCTGCAACGTTTGGATTCATCCCTTCTCCAATACAGCTGAATCAAACCAGGCCTCTGCAGAGCTGAATAACATGCTGATGAGGGAATTGTGCCATTTAATTCAGCTGTGTTGGACCAGGGATGCATCTAAAGGTTGTACCATTGTATGAGCTTATCTAAATATAAAGTGCTCTTACTGTATATTGACTGACTGAGACTGGAATTCATCCCCCCATATCAATTTCAAAGCTGTGTTGACTAGACTAGCTACTTTGGCCTTTAGTTGTACACTCAGGGTCCCATACTATGCAGTAATCCAATATCTGGTCAGACAATCCACAACAGCCTGGTAAAACAAAAATGTTATTATGTTGCGTATGTCATACAGACTCAGTCTGAAGAATAACAGTACAGTTTCTGTACTGTTGAAGACGGGAGCACAGACTGTCAAAATGGACCTTTCATCTAAAGAGGCCATCCATGTAAACTCCTGTGGTATTTCTATGGATAGACCCCCCTTATTTGGGTATGATCCCACACAGATATGGGGTCCAGAACCACTTCTTTAGCTTTAATAATCCTGCTACAGAAACAAAGACTGATTGACTTTGTCTCTGTTCAGTAGGCCAAGGATTGTGTTATGAAAACAAAAACAAACTCTAAGGCTTACAATTTGTGTGTGATGTGAAAAGCACAAGTGGGTTCACACAATCATGTAGGGAGTATGTTTTGATGGATGGATCTGCATTCTGAAAGGGTATTGTTAACTTTGGCACAATTATTTTGATTGGGTAAAAAAGAAAAGAACAATTTTATTAAAACAGATTGCTTTATTTTTTAACTGATCGAATGAGGCTCACGTGTATTGAAATTAGAGCTAAAATCAACAACCAAAATCTGTTCATGGGCTTCTGGGTTTTTCAAGTGTTTAAAAGGAAGTAGTGTCATGCTGTAGATGGTATCATCAGTCTCCATCTCTGCCTGTACACAAACTGAAGATAATCAAATCCCAATCTTCAGTTTACCTACTTGCAGTCGAGGGGCAAAACCCTAATTCAGTAATTCTTTTTGAGTATTTTTGTGAGCTTCTATTTAAACTTGTACTAGGAATTTAAAGAGATTTTTTGCCATAAAATTTTGTAATGTTTAAAACACTTTGTGTCTTCAAAGTGAAGTAGATCAATGAAGTGTTATTAAGCTGCACTCATTTTGTGTATTCTTGTGGTTACATAAGTTTTTTATGTTGATTCATTTGCAAAAAATTCACTGCAAAGGCCCAAGGCACTTGGCAGCTGTCCAGGCTATGCCTGTTTAAAACCCACTTGGGGGAGATAAAAATACAGTTTTTACAGTATGTATGCTTGACAGAAAATTATTTGTGGTCTGGATGAAATACTTCTGCGGTCCGGACTGGGACTGGAGTCTGCCTGTTGCAGACCCCTGGGATATCAATTGAGTATATTTGAGACTCTTATTTTGAAGTTCCGATTGAGGTATATCTACTTTGTTCTGTTGTGTTGATAATGTAGAGTAGATTAATAAATACTGCTTGTCTCAGAAATGGTGTAGTAAAAGCACTAAAGACGCTTCAGGCACTTTTAATTTGTTTATGTGTTGGACTATTTTACGTACTCAGATTTCAAAAATGAAAAAAATAAAAAAAGGAGACAGACTAGTTCTGTAATAATTGTAGGGACACTGGCTAGTTGCTAATGATGCTAGACTTGTAATCTTCATTTTAACTTCGAATTGGCACCCAACTAAAGGGCTAGAGTTGGAACTGCATTTGAACACTTCTATCTGTAAACTCATAACAGCAAAACTGATCAAACCAGATCTGGATACTTCTACAATAATCAGAGATCTTTTAAAACACAGTTTTATTTTTATGAAATCTTTATTCTATTCGTGAAAACACTAAAAGGATAATTGTGAGACACTTTAGGCATTAAGACCACCTTAGAGTTAGGCAAGTATAAGAAAAGCAATAGTCAAACCTGTACTAAAATTTTCTACACTCATGACAAATTCTAAAAAAACTGTCTATGACTCATAGGTGTTCAAAAGTCTTGCCATGTTCTCATGAACCCAGTTTTTTATCATCTTGTCTCATCCACTGAATGTATTATTATACCTCTAATACTCAGTCATTTCAGTCATTTTCTACTGCTTATTCCATAGTGGGTCGCGGGGAAGCTGGCGCCCATCTCCAGCAGTCTGTGGGCAAGAGGCGGGGCACACCCTGGACAGGTCGCCAGTCCATCGCAGGGCAACACACAAACAACCATGCACACTCTCATTCATACATGTATGGGCAATTTAGAGTGACCAATTAACCTCACAGGCATGTCTTTGGACTGTGCGAGGAAGCCGGAGTACCCGGTGAGAACCCACGCATTCACGGGGAAAACATAAACATCATAATTGAAAATGCTATACAATGCATACTGGAGTTTTAGTATTGTAAACACTGGGAGCTGGGTTTGTGCATGAATGGCACCTCTCAATCAGAGCCCAGGGCAAGGGCAACTGTTGAGTTTTTAAGAACACTTGAGTCGGTCTGTAGCTTTAACTCTAGCCTAAAACAAAATTATTATGTGACATCTTTTGTGCTTTATTTATTTGTTACTTCAAGGCTGGACTATTGTAATTCTCTACTATCAGGATGTCCAAAAATGCAGTTGAAAGCCTTCAGCTGATTCAAAATGCTGCAGCAAGAGTTCTGATGAAAATTAAAAAGAGAGATCATATTTCTCCTATTTTAGCTTTCCTTCATTGGCTCCCTGTTAAATCCAGAATAGAATTAAAAATTCTCCTCCTCACATATAAAGCCCTTAATGATCTAGCTCCATCATACATCAGAGATGTTGGGACCATGGATTTCAACATTAAAACTCCGGTACAAACTCTTCTTGAGTTTTCAAAATAAATTGCATTTAACTGACTTCCCGCAACTGAAAAAGGGGGGTAGCAGCAGACTTCCCATGATGCCACTGGCTGTATAAAAGCACCCCCTCTCCCACAAGCCGACCTCTCCAAGCCGGTTGACCATCGGACAAGGAGAGACACAGCGCGCTGAAGTCTTTTTGCTGGCAAAAAAGACTTAACTCTTCAAACTGGATCCAAGAGTCTCATATGATCACCGATCATATGCAAAAGTTGAGTATTGAATGAATTGCTGTTTGTGTATCCGGTATTCATTCATGAACGGGGAATTAAGGCACCGGCATTGTTGACTTTCTCTCCGAGCCCTGCAGACGCACACGGTGTTCGAGAAAAGTCCCCAGCAGAGACGCGGTCTCTACAACCCGAGTGAAGCGGTTTTCCTTGCCTGAGAGAAGGACGACGCCGCATCACCGGTAACGTGCAGTCTTGTCCGGCCGACGAGCCGTATCTTAAGCCACAACCCCGGAGGTCAGGTTAGCCGAAGGCTAACCACTTGTTGACTGTGGACGTTTCTTCAAACTTCGCCGCCCCGGACATCTTGTCCTCAACATGGTCAGAGGTTAGGTTTGGGCAGAATGACAGTTAGGATGAAATGATCTAAACGTTTTTCATTTTATGAAGTTTAGTTTTGTTTGTGTGAAACTGCTATCTTAGTGCTCGCAGGCTATCTGCACACGTGATCAGCTTTGTGTTCTGTGTTTGTGTTTTTAAAGTTAAGACAAACTTTATTTAAAGGGTGATTTTAAACACAGAAGGTTGCTCATAACGCGCCGTCCGCGCTTATGCATTTTAACCCTTTTATTGACCCTGGTATTTTAAGTGTGTGTGTTTTGATTCTGGATGCTAAGCCATCAGCCTCCTTTGTTAGCTTAACTGCTAACAGCCTAGGCCACGTGCTTGCTGCTGAAGAATACTTAGCCAGAACGGTTTAGTTTTCAATCCAGTAAATAATGTCCCTAACATCATTTTACTACATTTGATAACTAAGTAAACACCATTAAGCCCCATTTCTCCGGAAAGATTTGGCTCTTTTCAAAGATATTTCCTTAAATAATTTACCGTTACCTTTAATAATATTTCTTTAAATATTATTTCAATAAATAAAGGCTGCTAATGAGACACCGTGGAGAATTAGTCATCCAGAAGGTTGGTTTTATTCAGCAGATCATTCTTTAAAACATTATTTTATTAAAATAATATTTTATCTGATCTTTCATTGTGAATGGTTGTTTAAAGGTATGCTGATTACTGCCTAAGTTGGTTCCAAGACTAACTTAACTTCATTTCCAGATCCTTCAAGATAATCCTTGGTTCTCAGACATAAATAACATTGCATGGTAATGTTGCATCACTCTTTTGGTCATGATTTTCAATCATCTTTAATCAACTTGTTGATATTGTACATAGCCCATTAGTCTTCGTCATTCTTTAATTCTGCTTGGTAGTTTAGTTGGATTGTTTTACCATAGTAAAGAGTTTGTTGATTGAAATATGTTTGACTTTGAGTTGACTTAATTTTTGTTAATAAATTCTTGTATTTTAAGAAATTGTGTGAATTCATTCCATGTGTGTGCAGAGTTTATGCTGTTCAATAATGTCAGAGCTTGGCTCACACCTTTCAACTTTGTCCTAATACCATCGCCTTACTGGGCTGGTATTCACAGGACAACCCTTAACAGACCGAAATATTATTTGATAAAATATTAAAATATTAATATTAATATTAAATAATATTGTCAGATTAATATTCACATTATGGCGTCCCTGGGTGGGCATTATCATGAACAGCTTGCACTGTACATAAATGTGAATGAATAAACCACAACTGAACATTATTTATGCACCAAGTGATTAGCTTAAAACCAGCTGTCACTGGTCATAATAGGACTCAAAAGATCAGATGTCACTGGTTATATTTAAGAGAACATTATAACTCGTGACATTACAGGAGTTCACAATTTTAGACTTTCGTCAAATTAATAACTCCAATATCTCCGTGCTAGTAACAATCAACTCTGCTACATAGGCAAATTTTAGATGTTCTGACTCAGTCTGGTTTCTTCTGTGTAAGAAATAACATGAGACTTGGTTTAACTTCAGTTAACCTCACTGTCCAGACAGTTGCTGCACATCTGTTTCCAGAGGCTGTGTTTTGTGTAAGACCACAATCTGAAACTTAATTAACTTTGCAGTTAATTTTATTATCCGACCTAATTTTGATGCATGTATCCATTCAGTAACTTTATAGTTTGTTTTATGTTTTGAAAAACAGGATTTATTGCCAGATTAAATCCCAAATTTAATCTAATCCACCCTGCCATAAAGGGGGGTGAATCAGAAGTCAAATTGCAATTATTACACTTAGGAGGTGTAGCAATTTTCCTTTTCCTTTGCATTTTAAACAAAAATTCCCTTAAAGGTTAAGAGTAGTGTCTAATCACTAGTTCTCCCAAGAAAGGTGAAAAATTAATGCTAAAATCACAAATATCCCTAGAGAAAGGAGTAGCATTGTAACACTTAGAGCATAGTGTTGTCACAAGTCACAGGTTGAATGATCAACTTCCGTGCCCATTTTACACTCATACAAATGTTTGTAATATATGTATAGTCAAAAATACATATATAGCTCGACATTTGTTACATGTGTTGCTTTTAGCAATTTCTCATAACTTTGTTGTTGTTTTGTAGTGTCTGCCAGAATGATGGAATCAAACTCCATTATGAATTCAGCAGACGTGGAGATGCAGAAGGTTGTTGTCGCTGATCTCATCCGTTTGTCTCCAGATGAGCGGGATGCTTTAAATCAGTTTGACCTTGCTGCATGTGATAAAAAGATTCAAGTATTACTTGACCTAATTGAAAATCCAACTAGAGAGATTCTGATTTCAGATGTTGTTGGTAGGCTTACCTTGTTGTATCAGCAGAAATCACAACTGGAAGCTAAAAGATATCTTCAGTTACAGACTGACCACCAGATGGCCCTTCAAAGAGAGAATGCTGCAAAGCTTGAGCTCTCAAAAGCTGAGGAGAGGACCATGAAAGCTGAAGCAAAGTTAGAGGACCTGAAGGCAGATGAGCTCAAGAAAGCTTCATCCCAAAAGGGGGGGCAGACCCCCACCTTCCAGGTACCTAATTTGCATTTTCACTCACAGCAGCCACAGCAGGGGGCAGACTCAGACAGCAGCCATCCAGCATTAGGTCAGAGTCTCCCCTTCCTAAATTTAGTCCAAGTGTTCAACTTACTTCCACAGACCTTAACAGAAGTGTTGGAAGTCAGATGATCTCCACTGTTGTCCTGCCAAATCCCATTGCAGTGAACAACCACCAAGATGACCAAGTGCCGGACTCTGCGTGCGCAAGTGGTACAATTTGATGGAAGGAGCAGCCTTCGGGCCTGATTGGCACCCCTCTTCCTTCTGACTCTGTGTCAACCCCTAGGGGCTAGGAGAGACGCGCATGGCTCTCAGGTGACTCAATCCAACCTGACCCACCACCACTTGCACGAGTCCATTCATTAGAAAGCTCTCATTTAAAGCATGAGAAAACTTGCTTCCTTCCCCAGTAGTTAGATCATGATCTTCCACCATTTCATTAACTTAACCAGCATGACTTCTCAGATGGACATGGTCCACCTTGGGAGCATGGTGTCCGTTTCAAACAGCTTGAATCCCTTGCTAAGGACATTGAAGTTTTTGATCCAGGTAGCCAGGAGTCAAATATTGATGCTTACCTGCGTGAGTTTGAACATTGTCTTCTTGACTTACGTTTTCCTTCTGATCGTGAGAAGCTGAGGCTTATTTGGAAAACAACAGCTAAGAGTGTTCATGTGTTCATAAAAACTCTTCCTCCCAAAATTGGTGACAGCTATCCAGCTCTCTGCCAGGCTCTTAGAGAAGAGTACCATTTTTTCAGAGATACAGCTGCTGCCACTATTGAGGCTTTGACAGTTTTCCAAAAACAGTATGAACCTCCCAGAGAATATTTCCACCATTTAAAGACAGCTTATTTTCAGGGATGTTATGCTCCAGGTCTTGAAGAAGACCACACTTTTAAGTCCTTGTTTCTTTACAACCTCCACGTTAGCGTGCAGTATGATGTGACCATTTATTGCATAACAGAGAATCTCTCTATGCAGGAGATTCGTAGATATGCTCAGCTTGTGTGGGAAACACGTGTCCGTTCAGACACAGCAGGAAAGGCAAAGTTAGAGTGTTAAACATTCAAACTGAGAACAGGCCTAATAAAAAGCGCAAAGTAACTTCCCAAGTGATGCAACAGAACCAGGGGGGTGGTCATTGGCGCCAGCCAAAACCCAAGCCACCAGTTAAAAGACAAACACCTTTTCACAGTGCAACATCGAACTGTAAGGTTGGTGGTAAAGAGTGGAGCCACTCCAAAGATGTCATCACAAAGGAGGAGTTTGAGATGATCTGCAGTTGTGTTATTACTGAGGTAACAGCGTTCCTAAAAGACATGGCAAGCCGTTGCTGTCCAGAATCAACCCTGTAAATCTATCAGACAAGGTATGAAGATGGTAAATAATTTCTAACACCCTATAGTCTGTTTTAATCTTTTCCTTTCTTATGGTTTTGAACTTGAGAAATTATTAAGGTTTAAAAGCAGTAGTATGATGGTGTGAAAATTATTACAGGATTTTTTTTTTTTTCTTCTTTAAAACATTTAATTAGTGTTAGTCTCTGCCCAAGCCTGCCTCACTCCTGTCCAAACACTAACCTCTGAACCAAAAATGAACTGTTGAACTCTGCCTACCTACAGGACCCCAGTGACTCTTTTCACATGGCTGAGGACGGATTGTTAGCCCCAAAGACTGTGGACTTCCTCCCATTCTTCTGAACTAAAAGGGGGGATGTTGGGACCATGAATTTCAACATTAAAACTCCGGTACAAACTCTTCTGGAGTTTTCAAAATAAATTGCATTTAACTGACTTCCAGCAACTGAAAAAGCGGGGTAGCAGCAGACTTCCCATGATGCCACTGGCTGTATAAAAGCACCCCCTCTCCCACAAGCCGACCTCTCTAAGCCATTTGACCATCGAATAAGGAGTAGACACAGCACGCTGAAGTCTTTTTGCTGGCAAAAAAGACTTAACTCTTCAAACTGGATCCAAGAGTCTCATATGATCACCGATCATATGCAAAAGTTGAGTATTGAATGAATTGCTGTTTGTGTATCCGGTATTCATTTACGAACGGGGAATTAAGGCACCGGCATTGTAGATTTTCTCTCCGAGCCCTGCAGACGCACACGGTGTTCGAGAAAAGTCCCCAGCAGAGACGCGGTCTCTACAACCCGAGTGAAGCGGTTTTCCTTGCCTGAGAGAAGGACGACGCCGCATCACCGGTAACGTGCAGTCTTGTCCGGCCGACAGAACGGCCCCCACCCACAGCTTCGTTAGGTTAGCCAAAGGCTAACCGCTTGTTGACTGTGGACGTTTCTTCAAACTTCGCCGCCCCGGACATCTTTTCCTCAACATGGTCAGAGGTTAGGTTTGGGCAGAATGACAGTTAGGATGAAATGATCTAAACGTTTTTCATTTTATGAAGTTTAGTTTTGTTTGTGTGAAACTGCTATCTTAGTGCTCGCAGGCTATCTGCGGCACACGTGATCAGCTTTGTGTTCTGTGTTTGTGTTTTTAAAGTTAAGACAAACTTTATTTAAAGGGTGATTTTAAACACAGAAGGTTGCTCATAACGTGCCGTCCGCGCTTATGCATTTTAACCCTTTTGTTGACGGTATTTTAAGTGTGTGTGTTTTGATTCTGGATGCTAAGCTATCAGCCTCCTTTGTTAGCTTAACTGCTAACAGCCTAGGCCATGTGCTTGCTGCTGAAGAGTACTTAGCCAGAACGGTTTAGTTTTCAATCCAGTAAATAATGTCCCTAACATCATTTTACTACATTTGATAACTAAGTAAACACAATTAAGCCCCATTTCTCCAGGAAGATTTGGCTCTTTTCAAAGATATTTCCTTAAATAATTTACCGTTACCTTTAATAATATTTCTTTAAATATTATTTCAATAAATAAAGGCTGCTAATGAAACACCGTTGAGAATTAGTCATCCAGAAGGTTGGTTTTATTCAGCAGATCATTCTTTAAAACATTATTTTTTATTAAAATAATATTTTATCTGATCTTGCATTGTGAATGGTTGTCTAAAGGTATGCTGATTACTGCCTAAGTTGGTTCCAAGACTAACTTAACTTCATTTCCAGATCCTTCAAGATAATCCTTGGTTCTCAGACATAAATAACATTGCATGGTAATGTTGCATCACTCTTTTGGTCATGATTTTCAATCATCTTTAATCAACTTGTTGATATTGTACATAGCCCATTAGTCTTCGTCATTCTTTAATTCTGCTTGGTAGTTTAGTTGGATTGTTTTACCATAGTAAAGAGTTTGTTGATTGAAATATGTTTGACTTTGAGTTGACTAATTTTTGTTAATAAATTCTTGTATTTTAAGAAATTGTGTGAATTCATTCCATGTGTGTGCAGAGTTTATGCTGTTCAATAATGTCAGAGCTTGGCTCACACCTTTCAACTTTGTCCTAATACCATCGCCTTACTGGGCTGGTATTCACAGGACAACCCTTAACAGACCGAAATATTATTTGATAAAATATTAAAATATTAATATTAAATAATATTGTCAGATTAATAATCACAACAGAGATCTGATTGTTCCATATGTTCCTAACAGAGCACTTTGTTCTCAGACTGCAGGTTTACTGGTGGTTCCTAGAGTCTCTAGAAGTAGAATGGGAGGCAGATCCTTTAGTTATCAGGCTCCTCTCCTGTGGAACCAGCTCCCGGTTTTGGTCCGTGAGGCGGACACCATGTCTACTTTTAAGGCTAGGCTTAAAACTTTCCTTTTTGATAAAGCTTATAGTTAGAGTGGCTTAGTTTATCAGGGAGGGAACCTTCCTCCCTCCCAGTTGGATGGAGTAAGGGGGAGTCAGGTTTAGCCTAAACCTTCTCAGTTATGGTTGAGGTCCGAACACACCCTCCATTTCTGCTAACTGTATGACCCCTTCTCTTTTCCAATGGTTATAATCAGTCTGACAGAGAGAGGTATCCCAATCCTTGTGGATTTTAGTTTAACAATGACCAACAGTGGGACCCTTACTGGGGGGCCTTGAGACGACATTGTTGTAAATAAGCGCCGTTTAACTAAATAATCTGAACTGAAACTTTCTGTGTAGTTATGCTGCTATAGGCTTAGGCTGCTGGAGGACATGATGACCACTTTCACCCTCTTCTCTACATTCTCACACTACTCTCCAATTTTGCAATATTTTCTGTTATTTCAGCTTTTAACTTTGTTCTCTCTCTTTTCTCTTCCTAGAAGCTACACCTGGCCTGGCTCTGTGTCTACCTGTGACACCTTTTCTGGAGAGGGGCATCGTCCGAGCTCCTGCTGGCAACAACTTAATGCTCACCCTCTACCGATGATACACATGGCCCTGTCTTTTAGTGTTTAACCCTTTCTCTCTCCTAGACATGGCGATTGACTGAGCTTTTACTGTAACTAACTCTATGTGCTCTCTTTCAGACTCTAACCTTGAAAACTGGCTCAGAGTTTATATGTTCTTTCTTTCTAGGTGAAACGACTAAAGGAGCTACATCCATTAACATTTACTTTTCCTTCCCATAGAAAGTACTCCTGGATCAGTGCTTCTTTGTTCTCTTTGTGTCTCTGCTCTGTTCTCTCTAACCCCCAGTCGGTCGTGGCAGATGGCCGCTCACACTGAGCCTGGTTCTGCTGGAGGTTTCTTCCTGTTAAAAGGGAGTTTTTCCTCTCCACTGTCGCTGCATGCATGCTCAGTATGAGGGATTGCTGTAAAGTCAATGCCAGTGACTGTCCACTGTCTCTACATGCTCATCCGCGAGGAGGGAATGCTACAAGTCACTGAATGGATGCAATCTGCTGGGTTTCCTTAGATAGAAAAACTTTTTATCCAATTTGAATAAATAACTAACTCTGACTGCACTGTTCAATGGTTAGGATTAATTGTAATGTATGTACCTGACTTTTTTGAAGTGCCTTGAGACAACATGTGTTGTGAATTGGCGCGATATATATAAACTGAATAGAAGTGAGTTTAAGTATACAAATAAGTAATGGACAACATTATTTGTTAAAAAGTGAATAAAGTGAATACTAACATTCATCTTTGGAATTTGTATTTTCATTTGTCTAGATGTCTCAGTTTCATGGATGTGGTTTGCTACTGTTTCCTTCAAAGGATTTCAGCTCAGCACCTCAGAAGCCTTCCTGGTTTGTAATATAATGCTTTAAACTGAGTTTGTGCTTCGACAACCAGTCATTATTCACACTATTGTAACTTTTGGCAACAGTGCCGCTAAGCACATGGTAGGCTAATGGGTCAAGATGGCAACAAGACAAACCTGACCAAGAAGCTCAAACAAACAAACAAAATGCATTGGTCAAAGAGAAGCCCTGGCATTATATTTAGTGATGTTGTAATTATAGATTATTGATTAATTGAATATTTATCAAGAATTATAACTAAAATCATAATGCGATAAAATTAACTCCTTAACCAAAATCCTCGTTTATGAATTGAAACGAGAGCTGTCCTCTGGTGTTGTAATTATGGCTCAAGGCCTCTGATAATTACAATTATTAAATGTCACTGTTTAATCGACCGTTTCTGCCGAAACGTGGGGAACTTTGCCTTATTTTGACTGACGAATCACTCTTGCACAAAATAAACACAAAACGCCTTCTCTTTATCTACGTGAAAATTTATTAAATCAATCAGCCTCATACATTCACCTCCCCGATTCAATAATCTTCCCCTACTCAAACATGCAAAGTTCTACACAAAAGGGTAAAATATCTAACCAACAAAATAAAGCAAAACACCAGTGTGTGTGTATTGAATCAACCAGCAGTTATGGCAAAAGTGGTAATATGACAAAGTGATGTGGTGTGTGGAACGGGGTTTGAAACAGTCCGCCAGAAGCGTAGCCCAGCGGGACACGGGCTGTCATAAAACCCCCACAGCAAAGTTGTAAACTCAGCTTAGACAAAGAGTCATAAACCTTTTGGCGGCAAGTTAGCAAGCAGTAAAGTTGGAACAAAGAAAATGGTGAATTTCACCATGAGGTTACTGTCGTAGTCCAGTACTGGCGCTCCGGTGTTCGCCTGGTAAGACAACTTGTGAGACGCAGCCGCCTCGGGTCTCAATACAATGTTGCATGCAAATACAATTTCATAACATCAGACTATAAATTGCGATTCTGATCGCACTAAAAATCCTATCTCTCTACCCTGCCCAGACTACTCCTAATAAAGAAATCAAAGAAAATTATAAAAGATGGGTATTACTTTGTGTAGCAATTCTTCAGGGCTGCCCGCGTGAGGGGGAGAGGAGGAGGGGGAAAGTTGGAAGTTACATGCGTCCACGGTTAACTTCGGGAAGAGCGGTCAATCTTCGTTCTTTGGCCTCCTTGGCGAAAGGGAAAAATATGATCTGACCGTCAGCAGTCGACTAGAACAAAAAAACAAGGTGGCGATCCGTCTCCTTGAAACTCCGTGTTTTTTTTTGGTTACGTGTTAAACTAACACCTTCGATCGGTAAAGTTGAAATTTTTGGCCTTCGTATTCCAGGAATTTCTGTTATGAACGTTCTTTTTGTGGCCAACGAAGGAGAATAAATGAAGACTCCACGTGGGACCTCTTCTTCTCCAGAGGATGCTTCCGTTGCGTGGTAATCTGTCGAGATCTCCAGCTGAAAAGCAAGGTTTTAAAGCTTCTGCCTTCCATATATAATCTCGTGTGACGTCAGACTTCTTGTGACGTCAGACTTGGGACGTCCACGCCCTACCAGCCGCAGTGCCCACTGGGATTTGTAGTGGCGGACAATATATAAATATGGATATAAAATGGCCGATGATGTCGGAAGGCCTGGTG
This sequence comes from Crenichthys baileyi, assembly GCA_036173005.1. Classification (NCBI taxonomy): domain Eukaryota; kingdom Metazoa; phylum Chordata; class Actinopteri; order Cyprinodontiformes; family Goodeidae; genus Crenichthys; species Crenichthys baileyi. The sequence goes on from JAHHUM010001545.1 coordinate 16,324, forward strand.
GTGTCCAGCAATGTGTAAATGGTCCAATATTCAGCAAACAAGTGGTCCAACAGTGATGATGAGGAGGAAGGAGGAAAAAGCATGAGAAGCTGTTTATAAGATTATAATCACACAATGGTCAAACAAATAATTAAGTTACTATACTTCAGTTTCCAGCTGTACACTTCAAAAATAAAATTGCATGTTAATGCTTTAATAATACAAACTAAGTCGCAGGGCCTGCCATTTTGGCTTTTGTGTTTGTTTTTTCTCATTTAGGTGTTTCTATTCCTTTGGGTTTAGTGGTTATGTTTGTTTATCCCTTCTGTCATTGTTGAGGTAAAATAATTTCCCCGCTAATAATAATACAGCCTCAACCTCACCCCAGTCCGGATGTCGTGAGAAAGAACAGAGAAGAGCAGGAAATTAAGATTAACACAAGTTTAATTTGGTAAATAAGTCCCATGATTTCCAATGCATATTTAAATACAAAAACAATGATACAAAGAAAAAAAAAATACCTAAGGCATTAGGGAGAGACTCAGGGATCAGCAAAGCTAGGCTGTATTCACCAAGTGGTCTATCTGACCATCAGTTTTAAGGGTTTTTATACCCTCAATGAACTTCAAAGCTGACTGACTGAAACCTCCCCTCCAAGAATTATTTACGAAGTCTGTGTTGGCGCTGTAAATTAGCCAACCCCCATGGGAGTACTTTATTATCGATACCATGCCCCCCCAATCGGATTTTTTCTTTTTCTGCCCATACAGCCCGGCATTTACTGCTTTCAGTGCTGGGAACATCCTGACCTGGGGTTCACCCCCGCTCCAGCCAAAAAACCCGGTGTGACTCTGTGATTCTCTCTCTAAAGGGTCACAATGTTTATCTCAGTTTTATGTTACACATGCCCCAAATGGGAAACATAGATGAAAAATAAATGTTTTAATTCTCAACATATCCTGATAGTTTTGTTCCCCTCTCCTGCCCCTAGTTTTAGTAGTTCTTCTCCCCTGCCCATACTTCCCCTTGGGGGTTTCTTTCTCATTTATTTTTTCTTAGAATGGGTTTTCTCCTCTTTTATTATTATTTTATTTTATTATTATTATTTTTTAAACAATTTTCCCCTTTTTCTTCTTTGGGTTTTCTAGTTTTGTTTCTTGCTTTCTGTGCTTGTTTACTGTTTGGTTATTTGTTCAGCGCTTATTCTAGTTTATTAGTTCCCCTTTTCCCTTTTTCCTAAAAACCCCTTTTTGTTATTATTTACCCAGTTTCTTGTTCCCCTTTAAGGTAGTTGTTCTTTCCCACCTGCTCTAGTATAGTTTTGCATGTCCTTGCTTTGTCTAATTAGGGGTTTTTCCACATTTAGTCTTGGTTTTATGTTTGGGTTTTATTATGAGGTTTCCTTAGGTCTGTTTTTCCATTAGTTTAGCTTTTCCCCATGCCCCTGTTTTTTCCCTTCCTACTATTTGTATTTTAGTTTTGTTTTTCCCCTCCTGTTCTCGGGTTTTTCTAGTTCCTGTTTCCTAGTAAAATATTTCCTCTGTTCCCGCAGCCTGGTCCAACCTGTTTCATGTTTCCTTGATTACCCGCCCCCTGTCCCCATTGGGTCCATACTCCTCTTTCCCTCACTTTTAACTCTATAGTTTTATTGTTTTCCCCGCTGGTTCTTTTTGTTAACAACCATTGTTGTTTCCCGTTTCCTCCTTATGGTTTGTTTGTCGCCTGACTACGCCCGGACTATGCCTTAATCATTCCCTTAATATTTAAAAATTTATTTCTCACCCGGCCCACCGCTCGCTGTGTTCTGCATTGTGGTCCTGCCACCAAACCCACAACCATGACACTAAGTTAAAATTCCCTCTTGTTAAACAGACCACTTCAACAGACAACAAACCGTTTTCCTGCTTGATGGAAACATAAATTATTCAGTGCTTGATGTTGCTGCTGCAAACACTTCTTTAGCATAAATTATTGCAACTTATCTCTCAGTCAAAGAGTAAATATTAAAGCTGCAAAGGTTAATCCCAATACTTTAACTTCATTATGGCTTTAACAGCTTTCTAAACCGTCTGTGAGACATTACTCAGATGATTTTGCTCAATAGGAGCACTCTGATGTTTTAAAGCATATGAATAACAGGAGGCTAATTGGGTTGCAGTGTCTTTAACAATTTTGTAGTTTATATCAACTGTGTTTCCGTGTTCCTCTAGAAATTACCATTACAGTAAAATTCTGTAAAGCTGACATACAACAGTCAACAGGAAAAGTTAAATGAGATTTAGATCTGCCAGGAGCAGTAAGGATGGTAAAGTAGGGAGGAAGAAAAGAGATGAACAATGATGCAGTGGATGGTAACAGTTTACATCTTAATGAGCTATGACTAGGTACAATTCAGCCATACACACTGATAGTTTCCTTGATATTTCTTTGGCATGTAGGTTTTAGGAATGCTTCTTGGTATTTTATTCCTTCCAATCGGTTCTCTGATGCCAGTTTATTGTTTGAACATCTCTTATCATTGTGCTTGAAGTATGTTCACATTATTTTATTTAGAAATTATCCAAAGAAAATAAAAGACAATTTGATTGGACCTGTGATCTTTCATTGTCTGTAACAGCCTGCTGATGGCTGGATGGGAATGTGGACTCATGTCACTTGCCTTGGGTTTCAGTTACTGAATCTTAATGTTTAGTGGCCTGCATCCATAAATGTAGAGCCTTAAACAAGGAAGGGATCTTCACCTGTGGCGAGAAACACAGAGAGGTAATAATCACCTCTGAAAAGTAGCCTGGTTCCTTGAAAAATTTTTGCTTTGGAAACACACCTTAACAGATGACTATACTTTCATGTACTTTAGGTCAAAAATTCATTGTTAACCTGTAGTAGGCCCTGCTAGTTAACTACAGTAACCAGTTAGCTATAGGCAAGAATACAGGCCAACTCAAGCCCCAAAAAACATATTTCTAGAAGTTTTCCAATAACATATGCTGCATTTTACCATAATGGCATACAGACAAAAAATGGTAGAACAGTACCCCCTGCACAGCTGTAACTGTGGATGAGACAGGCAACCTGCTGTGTCTTATATTTAATTGTTCTTCCTAGTCTAAACCAAAAAAAATCCACAAATAAATCTAAACAGAGAGATGGTGTCTCTGAAGGAGAAGAAAATCAATCAGCATGAATTATTAAAGAGTTTTTCCAAGCAACCAAAAAAATTCTAATTTCCCAAAAGGTGCGCAGTCTGGCCGACCACCTACATTTCTTCTGTGTGTATATTTGTTAACAGGCTTTCAGTCAGAGAGCTCACATACACAGGATGTAAATCGAACAATCTGAAGACAAATACAAATGAGTTTGCTTGTAA
>JAHHUM010001545.1:19679-133282 GCA_036173005.1 Crenichthys baileyi
CGACAGTGGAGAGGAGAAACACCTACTTAACAGGAAGAAACGTCAAGCATTAACCTGTAAATATTTCTGCAGTTTGCATGTATGGCACTTTAAGTATAACTACAGTTGGGAGTTATTGACAAGGATGTTTGGAGGACTTAAGCAGCTTGATTTCTGCACGATAAAAGCTATTACTTGGTTTTGATGTGTTACTCCTCTGAATCGCGTCCTGAAGGTGTGGGCATGGAAAAGGCTTGGCTGGACATGAATATTATCACAGGTCATGAGGTTGGTTCTACAGGGTGTTCTCCAGAGATAGATGGTATTACAGGTGCTTTGTCAAGGGACTCAAGGAACTTTTTGGTCCAGCCCACTCTCTGCTGATGCCGTTGCCTTTGGTGCTGCACATAACACATATTAAAGTGGTTCAGGATGATGTAATGGTGCTTCTGAAGCCTATTTTGTATTTAATAGCTTCAAACCCTACTTTTCATGTTTCTGACCACTTATCTGCTTGTGCTTCTCTAGTGGTGGCCATAATTAAGGTCAATCTACCACGAGGCGTATCAGACACAGACTTCATCACACCCAACTATCCCAAGGATTTCCCTGATCAACAGCAGATCCAGTGGGAGTTCATCGTCCCCGGCATGCACAACTACACTGTTCTCTTCCTTGATCACTCGGCCCCCGAGTGTCTAACTGGTGATGTGGTGGTGGAGTATCAACAGGAGGACAAGAGGGTGACCAAACGAACTCTGACGGATCCCCAGCTTAGGCAATATCAGGGGAACTTTAACTTGGTGCTAAATAACTGCGAAACAAACAGGACGCTAACAGGACTCCGCCTGAGCTACAGAGTCTCTGTGATGAGAAGTGGCCATCCAGGTAAGATCTGGAAAAAATCTGATTTGGACTCGTCTTTATTACAAACAAGTGAAGATTCTTTTGTACTCTGAAATCTAATGACTGTATTTTGTTTCTTTTAGTTCTCTGTACACTGGATCTAACCAAACACCAGAGAGTGTCTGTACAGATTGAGAAGGTGGGTTCTGACCCTTTTTGTGAGATAAGTATAAACTCTGTCGTGAAAGAGAACATAACTGTGGCTGAAGGCACCATGGCCAAACTCTCCTTCCTCGACTGTCCAAAGGATGATGTTCGCCTGACTGCAAGCCAAGTTATTGGTAAAAAAATTTAATTTTCTGAAATTTATGAAGAGCTATTTGTTTCCGGTCACTAAGGAGTGTTAAAAACTGTCAAATGTTAAGACTGATGCAAGTCTTATGTCTGTATCATTAGGCTGCCAATTGCAAGTAGTTTATAGAAATAGTGGTGAGAGTAATTGTGAATTGTTTATACAGTTTAACTGACTTTCTCATGTACGAGTTTGCCCCACAACCTTCAGAGAATGTTACTTGAATATTCTTAAGACTGCAATTATCCCTGTTACAGGTACACCTTTTTCTACCACAGTTTTTCCTTCCACTCAATTTTCCATTAATATGTTTGGATACAGCCCTCTGTGAACAGCCAGCTTTTTGGGAATGGCCTTTTGTGGCTTAACCTCCTTGTGAAGGGTGACGATGACTATCTGTTGGACAGTTGTCAAGTCAGCTGACTTCCACATGGTTGTAAAGACCATAGGCCGTTTTCAGTGATATCCTAATTTACTGAGATGCACCCGAACTGTGTCTTTGTAAAAAAAATAACAAAGGTGTACACACTTAATCTATGCTGGAGGCATTATTTATTGACATTATTTTAATTGAACAGATTCTCACAGTGCGCAGGTTTAAACTGTGTTATCTGTGGCATTTGTTTTATACTACAGATAACAGTTTGAGAGAGAGGTAGGATTTGACCTTTACCAACAAGGTCATTCCCAAAGAGCTGTTTGCTGGAAATTTGCTATGCAGTAGATTATTGGCTAAAGGATTCTGCATCAGATGTTTGTTGGATTTTTCTCATAAAAAAAAAAATAAAAAAATACATGACCTATAAATATTCACTAGCTGCGGTAGAAGGTTCTTAGACCTGGTTCCTCTTCTTTTTTCCTCCTCTTGTCCACGTTCTTCATTCTGTTTATACATACATTGCGTGATATGCTGTCATGAACTGGGACTGGACAGATAGTTCGTCTTGTGACCGGTGGGTTGCCAGTTCGAGCCCCTGCTATGTCTGTCTCAGTCGTTGTGTCCTTGGGCAAGACACTTTACCGGCCTTGCCTACTGATCGTGGTCAGAGGGTTTGGTGGCGCCATTGTACCCCAGGACAGCATGGCTACAATGTAGCTCACCACTTTCAATGTGTGAATGAATGGTTGAATGACTGAATGTAGTGTGAAACGCCATGGGGACATGATAAAGCGTTATTTGGCCATTTACTATTTAATACGTTCGTTAAAATAGTCACATTTTATTAGCGTTTCTTTTAGAGCCAATAATGGCAGCTCGTATTCTCATATTTTACCCTGATAGATATATTTGATTGAACTTATTTTCTTACTCCCATTTTATTCCTTTTCATTGCAGCGTGTCACAATGTAGCATCATGCCCTTCAGTTTCCCTCTCTGTTCCCACTCTGGATTCCTGTCTGCCGATGCCCCTTCAGAACTTCACGTGGCAACTCACCATCCCCAATGAAGCCACCCTGGACCTGGTGTCTCCCACTGGAAGTCTCCGGCAGTCCCTGCCAGGGGAGGAGTGCGATCCTTCGTCCTCACTGCGCTTGGCCGAGGCCGGCGGTTTTTCCTTTGGAGATTTCTGCTCCAACGGTGTGATCCAGAAACTTCAAGTGCACGCCAACGTCTCCGTCACAATTATGCCGCAAGACTTCACGAGATGTACGAATCCTTTGCTCAATGTCAGCGTCAGTCCGGAGATCACAGGTAAAACAAGACTTTATTTTACAAAGCTGCAAAGACTGTTATTTTATTTATCTGTACATCTATTTTATGATAACTCCAAAACCCACCCTGAGACATTGTTAGGTAGCAATATTGTCAATACAAAATAAGTGGTAGCACAATTATTGGTACCCCTGTTGCTATACTTTGTAAAATGTATGGGATTCTTCTATGGGATTTCTTAAGACATACAGACAGCAGGTCTTGGCCCATTTTTCTTTCCACAATCTGTAGAGCATCCAAAGTCCTTGGTCCTCACTTCTCAAGTTTTCTTTGAGATTTACGTCTGTGAATTGAGACGGCCATGGTAAAAGCTGGATTTTTGTGCTTGGTGAACCATTTCTGTGTTGATTCGTCCAAATGTTGGATTGTTATCCACTAGAAAGACCAAAATAAGACTCATTTTCAGTGTTGTGGTAGATACCACTAAATCTGTGGTCGATACCACTAAATCAAGCAGTTAATGATGCTTTTCTCTCTAACAAGGTCCCAAGGGCCTTTTTTAAGAGAAACAGGCCCATAGTATGAAATATCCTCCGCCGTACTCAACGGTGGGCTTGGAAGTGTTTATGCGCACTTTTATTCTTTGTTTCACATTAAACACACTTGGAGTGTTTGTTGCTGATAAGTCCAGTCTTGGTCTGATCTGACCAAAGGAGCACAGTTAGACACCCAATGAAAAAGAGTGAACTACAATGCAGCTTTTCTGAGGTCGCACATTTTTCTTTACATTTCAAATAATTGTTTAGTAGTAGCAGTAGTAGTAGTAGTAGTTTGTCAGATCCCAATGACCAATCAATGGTCGAGAATGAAAATAATTTACGTTGCTCTTATGTATTGAATAAAAAACTGCCTTTTTTCTTGAATAAAATTAATATATCTTAAATAGAAATCAGCCAGACTGAATTAGTCTGACTAATTGCTAAACTTTTCCAGTGACTTTCTTTTCAAATTGATTTTAATCAAACTGGGCTGATAATGGAGTGAAGACAGCATTGCATTTGCATGCATTAAAGGAGGAGGCACATTAAACCCCACACAATTGCAAAAAATGTATGGAGATTGTAGAGGAACAACTCTCGTTTTAGCAGGAAGAAACCTCCAGCTGAGCCCAGCTCAGTGTGAGCGGCCCTTTGCCAGGACCGGCTAGGAGGTGAGAGGGCAGGAAAGCAGAGAGTAGCTGGGATAGGAGTACTTTCTATAGAAAAAAAAAATCAGTAGGTATACAGGGTTAATGGCAAATAAAACTCTGTTAGTGGTATTGTCCAGGAATGAGATGCAGCTAAACCCTAAAGCCATGAGCCAGGGTACGGAGTTTGGGGTACTTTATATGGAAAAAGAAGAACCAAGAGTACAGAGTTAATGGCAGCAATCTCTGTTAATGGCCTTGTCCAAGAAAGAGACTAAGCCAAGGAGTGCCTCCTCCAGGACAGAAAAACAGAAAGAGCTCAAGGTCAATGGCAGCTCTGCCAATGTGTCTGTCCTGGAAAGAGATACACTATAGCACTGAGCAAGGTGCACTCTCTATGTGAAAGAAAAACAAGAACATAGTTATTGGCAACAATTTCTCCAAAAATGTCTTCATCTAGAAAAAAGACGCAACTAAACACAGGATCTCTCAACCAAGCCTTCTGTAGGAAGAAAAACAAAGGCAACCCAAAGTTAGTGGCAGCATTATGTTTAAATAATGCATGAATTATTCATATAAGATATGATCGAGCTTGGTCATTAAGAGATTTATATTAATTATTAATACAAATTTCCAAACTAGTAAGAGTGGCCCCACTAGGTAACATGTATTACCTATATTCTGATTGAATAACATACCTACCATACCCAAGTAACTAGGAAAAATTCAATTATTAATAATTATTATTTATCTATTGGCCTGCCATCATGAGTCGCTTCTTAAAACTACAAATGTATTAAATTTAGAGAAATGGAAAAAAAGACTTTCCAACAGACTTAAATGAAATCTATATTTAGGGCAAGCTGCCTTTTGCTATCAACAAGTGCTTACTTTTTTCCCTCCACTAACATATGATTTAGAGCCACTTTTACAACTTGCCTGTATCAGTTAAAGCTGCTTCGGCAGTGATGGAAGAATGTCGATTGTTTGGACTCGCTATTTGTGCTATTTGTTCCCTTCAGTCTTTCAACACCTGAATGAAACAAGTTAAAACCTGCTCGCTGGCTGCTTTTAGTTTTCCAGCTGAGCCAAAAAGGCACTTAAGATGTGCTGTAAAAGCATTAATCCATAGGCAGAACATCAGTGAATTAGATCAAAGTATTTATCTTCATATTAAGATTTTGCCAAAATAGATACTTCAGAAACGTACACTAGTCATTTGATCTTTAGGTTCTGGTATTTTTTTTAATTTTTTGCATTTTTAATAAAACTAAAAATGGCATAAAGGTATTTGTAACTCAAGAAAATTAATCAATATTACAGTCAGTAAAAACAATAAAAAATAAGCTGTTGCGTATTGTTTTCTCATTCCGTCCAGCCTCCACACGGGGGAGTGTTGTTTCAGTTATTGTAGAGAAGCTCATTTACAGGAAAGCTCTGAATCCCGACGTTATTTCTATGTCTTCTTTAGAAACCATCATCTACAGGGTCAGCCCCAGCATATTGTCTTCCACCATGCTGGCCACCCCAAGCTGGCCCCAGGGAATGAAGCCTCTCTCCACAGTCTCCTGGATTGTGGATCTCCCTAGTCGGTACAAAGCGCACCTCCAGTTTATCAATGTCAGCCAGCCCACTTGCTCTGACAGACACACCTGCATCAAGGTGAAGTTGCTGGGCCAGAAGGAGGAGCTCATGAGCTGCAGGGAGGACGAGAAGGTGGAGAACCTGTGGGTCCAGCAGAGCTTCTACCTGAACATGTCTAACTGCATGCCAGAAAAGAACCATTTTGGTGCCAGAACCATGATTGTTCTTCAGAAAAAGAATGGTAAGGAATCCCTCTGGTCATAAATACCAAATAGTCTCACAATCAAAAACTTGGGTTCAAGAATTTCTTTGGTTTTTCTCCACAGATCTGTTGATCATCCTTCTTGGTTTGTTCGGGGCTCTTCTGGTCCTGGTCATAGTAGTACTAGCTGTTGTATGTATTGTAATAAGGTGAGCAGCATTTATTTGTCCGTTAAGATATTTATTTCAAATTCTAGATTGTTTGAGGGTGAAATGAATAAAAATTCAGAAAAATTGCTTTTGGTGTTTGATCAGCAGCACCAACTCCTGTTAATCCCATGTCCTTCTGTTGCCCCTAATGGATTAGCATACGCCTACCCTAGTGTCAATATACACAGAAATATAGTGGGTGTATCTCAAAATTAGAACATTATCAAAAAGTTGGATTAGTGATAATAATCCAAAAAGTTGGTTCAGGTTTAACAAGCTGTGGTTGAGTATATTTGTACCATGGGATACATTCTTTTAAATATTTTCTTTTCCCTCAATAAATAATAACACCATTTAAAAACAGATTGTATTTACTCAGGCTATGTTTGTCTGATAGACACTGCTCAAAAAACACTCCAATAACACATCCTAGATCTGAATGAATGAAATATTCTCATTGAATACTTTGTTCTGTACAAAGCTGAATGTGCTGACAACAAAATCACAGAAAATCATCAATGGAAATCAAATTTATTAACCAATGGAGGCCTGGATTTGGAGTCACACACAAAATTAAAGTGGTAAAACACACTACAAGCTGATCCAACTTTGATGTAATGTCCTTAAAACAAGTCAAAATGAGGCTCAGTATTGTGTGTGGCCTCCACGTGCCTGTATGACCTCCCTACAACGCCTGGGCATGCTCCTGATGAGACGGCGGATGGTCTCCTGAGGGATCTCCTCCCAGACCTGGACTGAAGCATCCAACTCCGGGACAGTCTGTGGTGCAACGAGACGTTGGTGGATGGAGCGAGACATGATGTCCCAGATGTGCTCAATCTGATTCAGGTCTGGGGAACAGGCGGGCCAGTCCATAGCTTCAATGTCTTTATCTTGCAGGAACTGCTGACACATTCCAGCCACATGAGGTCTAGCATTGTCCTGCATTAAGAGGAACCCAGGGCCAACCGCACCAGCATATGGTCTCACAAGGGGTCTGAGGATCTCATCTCGGTACCTAATGGCAGTCAGGCTACCTCTGGCGAGCACAAGGAGGGCCATGCGGCCCTCCAAAGAAATGCCACCCCACACCATTACTGACCCACTGCCAAACCGGTCATGCTGAAGGATGTTGCAGGCAGCAGATCGCTCTCCACGGTGTCTCCAGACTCTGTCACGTCTGTCACATGTGCTCAGTGTGAACCTGCTTTCATCTGTGAACAGCACAGGGCACCAGTGGTGAATTTGCCAATCCTGGTGTTCTCTGGCAAATGCCAAGCGTCCTGCACGGTGTTGGGCTGTGAGCACAACCCCCCTTTATGGACGTCGGGCCCTCATACCACCCATGGAGTCGGTTTTTAACCGTTTGTGCAGACACATGCACATTGTGGCCTGCTGGAGGTCATTTTGCAGTGCTCTGGCAGTGCTCCTCCTGTTCCTCCTTGCACAAAGGCGGAGGTAGCGGTCCTGCTGCTGGGTTGTTGCCCTCCTACAGCCTCCTCCACATCTCCTGGTGTACTGGCCTGTCTCCTGGTAGCGCCTCCAGGCTCTGGACACTACGCTGACAGACACAGCAAACCTTCTTGCCACAGCTCGCATTGATGTGCCATCCTGGATGAGCCGCACTACTGAGCCACTTGTGTGGGTTGTAGAGTCCGTCTCATGCTACCACGAGTGTGAAAACACCACCCAACTTAAAAAGTGACCAAAACATCAGCCAGAAAGCATAGGTACTGAGAAGTGGTCTGTGGTCCCACCACCTGCAGAACACTCCTTTATTGAGTGTGTTGCTAATCGCCAAAGATTTTCCCCCTGTTTTTCTATTTCCCTTTGCACAAACAGCATGTGAAAACTGATGTTAATCAGTGTTGCTTCCTAAGTTTGATTTCACAGAAGTTTGATTTACTTGGAGTTATATTGTGTTGTTTAAGTGTTCCCTTTATTTTTTTGAGCAGTGTGTAAAATTTGCTTAAATCTAAAACATTTAAATGTAGTACAAAGCAAAAACAAAACGCAAACACTTTTTCACAGCCATGTACCTTTTGTTTCTGTTTTTAAATTAAAAAAAGTCAGTTGAAAACTAAGAATCTATATGAAGAAATTAAATTAAATTATATATGATATATTTTAATAAGGTGACTGTAAAGAGGAATCACTAGTTTACTCAACGTTACATTTTTATATTTTGGTCTTCATGTGTGTCCTTATCTTTCCCTACAGGAAAAAGAAAGCAAAAATGAACAGAGAATCTTCCATTTACATGGGCAAGGGAAATATCTTCCGTCCAAGTGACAAGCACTTCACCAAAACCCGGGCCGACAACGACTCCCACATCTATGACAACATAGACGACACCATGGTCTACAGCCACCTCCTGGGTAACTCCACCTACAACGACAGTGTGGAACTGCCAAAAGGAATGCTGGTTGACTCGTATCAAACGTTTATGGGTCCCACTGACGGACCGCTGCCAATTATTAAGGAACCTGATCCAGAGCCGCGGAAGGAGCATTACCCAATCTTTTTGGACCCTTCTGAGACTTTCATCCCATCCCGTCCACGCACTCCCATCAATCGGCAGGACAGCCTCGTCTTCCAGGACCGCAGGATGATGGATAATGAACTCTACACATTCAAAGGCACGGGGGAGATGAACACGATCCGTCTCTCCAGCGCCGACCTGGACCCGCAGCCACCAATACCAGAGGAGAGCTTATAGCGTGAAAGGACTCCATCTGTGTGATTGACCTGTTTTACTGAAGTCTTGTCAGGTTATGAGGTCTCTATCAAACTCTGGGAATCTGAGGTCTTTTTAGTGCACCCTTTGACATCTCTGTAAGGCTCTTAGGATTAAAAGTAATAGCCTCGTCTGTGCTGGAATAATTTTGGGAATTGGATGCACTCTTTCTCGTGCAAGAGACTTAACGCTGCTTCCGGGTGAGCAGCGTTAAGTCTCAGCTAAAAACAAAAATCTGTGACCTCTTGGACAATTCTTGAGTTTTTATAATTGTTTCTGCTTATTTTGAAGGGAAACAACAAAATGATTCTAAAAACTTTGTAAAATACTTTTCTACACTTGTTTGAGTTTTGGTTTTGACATTTTTACATTTGAATAAAGACTGAGATTAATTAATGTACCTCTACTGATTTCCAGAGAGAAAATATGACCAGTTTGAACTAAAACAAAATAAAAGCTACAGAATACTTTGTTTTTTTATTAAAAACAAAATGGCTTCTATGCACTCATATTTCATTTTGTTTTCATTTCAGATGCCAAACACAAGTCAGTTTTATGTTTTGTTTTTCTTTTTTGAAAAAGTTTTTTTCCAAATGTTTTTATGAGCAAAAATGTGCAAAATAAAGTTGAAAAAACTGTTTGTTTTAGTTAAAATAAAGTTAACTTTATTCTACAGCTAATGGTTTAAATTACTGTTCAAAATTGTTTTTCCATAATCAATTTAGCTTTCGAAGTCAGAACCAGAATACAGGAGTTGTCCTTTCCTCTTGGTAGTTAACAATTTTAGATGATATGAGACAAATATTCATAAAATTGCTTAAAATCCAACACAATGTATTTAAATGTATTTTGTTTTCCTGAGAAATTCTCATTCAGTGTTGTTCAGGTCCCCTTTTGGACCAGCTGAAAATTGACAGATTACAGTTTATATGTTGGAGAAACAAAACCACATTTCCTTACATTAAACTTTAGGAAGATATCATGGACAAGTACATTTCAATTTACATAGTTTGTCAAAGCAGATTCAAAAGAACATGTGGTTGGTATGAAGCACCTTGTGGCTTGCAGCTCCAGTTTCTTACCCAAAAGTGTACAAAATAACTTAAACTGCAAAAGTAAAAGTGGCAAAGGGGTGACATGACCAGAACCTGCTTTATAACTAAAGTCTACCACTATTAGTATTACTAACCACTAATGCATTTTTCTGCATTCCAACACTAAAATATGTTTATTTACAGATATTATACAGTACTGTGCGTGGCACTGATTTAACATGCAAAATTTAAAATATGCCAATAAACAGTTTGTTGCTGGTTTCAAAAAGTATCATTGAATGGCCAAGGGAGGGCAATAATGCATGAGAAATGGTGGAGGTCGAGAGGATTAATATAGTGAGACAGAGGGAGTTGAGGCTTATTTTGTAGTGCTCCGTGTTGAGTTGTTACTCATTAAATGTTTTAAACTTATGACTAGATGTCCAGCTGTTTTTTGGACCAATCTTCAGCTTTTTCAGCTCCATGTTCCACAGCTATTGGTAGCTAGCTAAAGCTGCTAACTACCTATAGCTGTCCAGTGCACGTAAACGAGGAAAGAAAGGGAATATTTTTTATTTGTCCTCCTAGACATTTGTGTTAGCATCTCAACTTATGAAAAGTTTCTGATTGAAGTCACCCCATTGCCAGTTTGTACACAAGCTTCAATATTTCACAACCACAGACAACTATTTCTTATCCGTTTCTCTGCTCTTGGTTGTATATTTGATAAATTATTGAGACAAATGAACATATTGTGTTTGTTTAGTTTCATTAGGTTTGCTGCTTCTTTACATTTCACTTTGAAAATTGCTAACTGTGATCCTTGTGTTTTTAAGCTGTATTTCTTTTGATCACTGAGTTTTTAAAAATTTAGTTTGACCTTCAACTGTTAATAATTTTTTTTCTCTTACTAAATTCACACCGTTTTTCTGAGGGCGTGAACTCTGCATGTTGTGGTGAGAGCTTCTTTCATTGACTAATAGAGTGACAATTGGCTCTATATTGAGACCTTTTTATTCTGGATTTTGAAAATGGTTTCAACCATAGAAGCTTGCAGCCGCTGAAAACGGTAAGGAAGAGGATGTGGAAGAATGGCAGTCAGGATAAACTACTGCAAAAGAACAACTGAGGAAGCCAGATTTTCTGAAACTGCAGGAACCTTTCTCGTTTTATCTAGTTTTTATCTGCTTGTTCATATCCAGCTTAGTGATCTTATAACAAATGCAGAAATTGATATTGAAAGTTTATTGAAAGTAACTTTACAGGATACATCACACAGGACATTACAGAAGAATATAGGATTTTAGAGTAACGCAAAGTTAACTTGCTTTAAAAGAAAACTGCAGTTTTACTCGGCTTCTTGTGAGTCTTTTTATTTAAACGCAGTAAAGTTTAGACCAGAGGTCTATATGAGGAAAATGCAATATTCAGGTGCCTGCACCTTCACTTTTTCTTTTTCTTAGGAGCACTGGTAATTTGGTCAGCGAGTATTAAATAAACTGCATTAGATTTCATATTGTGTTTTAAACACAGAAAATGAACTGCATTTAGTTAAGTTTTTTATTATAGACTGGATTGTGTCCCTCCTGGTTTTATTGCAACCACAAGGAACGTTGCAAATGACACACCAGCACATCACATTTGTCAAAAATAAAACCTGGTTATGTAACTGTAACTGTGACCTCTACATCTCATTTTGGTCTGGATGCAGCTGAAAATCACTGGTTTAAACTCCTCTTTAGAATTGCAAGCAGCGGGAGAGTGCACACATAAAGCAGCTTTAACAAAGTTCAGAGTGCAAGATGAGATAAATGGGATCAAACTATGTTAAACTGGCAGACTGAAGGCTTCTCCTCACGGCAGTTCTCATCAAGCCATTTCCCGTTGGACGATGACAGGACGGCACAGTTCTGGGACTTGCCGCCATCCGGCTCAGGAGTTCCAAAGTTGGACGCATCCCAGTTTTTATATGCGATGCTAAAGCCAGCTTGATCCATCCACTGACCCTCTGTAGTCATGTCATTGACTCCAAGCCAGACCTGCTCATACAGGCCAACGCTTTGCTTTATGTAGTCCCTGAGCTGGTCGTTCTCTAGACTTGAGGTGGGCGTACCGAGGACGCCGCCCAGGGCGTTGCAGTCCTCACTGGCAGTGTGATAACGTTTCTTCAGAGGGTCAGCCAAGAAACACTTTCCTTGGATCTTTACACCTTTTAAACACACTGCAAAAGAAGATAGGATGAGATAAAGAGGCTGCTTAGTTTGTTTATGGCTCATGCCGGCTCAGGAAAAGGAACTTCCACTATTTCACTGTTCTTTTTGATATAAGACAAAACTGAGTCCATAATAGTTTATAATTTAGGAAACAAGCAGACATCCTTTGTGTTCTGAGCAACAGATGACACATGTGTGAGCCAGGTGTTGTCCAGATGAAGGTTTCAGGCTGTTTCTTATATTTATAATAAGCTTACCTCAGAATATTGGCTGCAGGCTGAATGATAATCCACCTCAGACAGAAGTCCTACTAAAATGCCTGAAACTATACTCACCACTTTACCTTTAAGCCTTCAACTACTTTTTAAAAGAAGAAAGTTATTCTGGACATTATTTCAGGTTTTCCATACACTTTTTCCTGGTTGTTGTCAGTTTTTAAACAGTATTTTCTTGTTAAAATTTCTGCTCTGCGATGTCAAACATTTTTCTCCATTAAAAGTGAGTAAATACAGCAAAGTTTAAACATAAATGTATCAATATGAATAGAAAAAAACATATCATTCTTTTTTTAAGGATCCAAAATCTGGAGCTGGAAGGACTAAAAAAAGCATCAGAATAAAAGTTTTAGATTCCTAATGGCTGGCGCTGGATTGTGTTGTTAACCTTATTTGATCTATTTATGCTGCATTAAAAAACATTTTGCGTCTTAATTTACATGAAAAAGTTTTAAATTTTCTATTTGAAGGAAAAGTACATTAAAATTTGTGTCTCTCACCTGTTTAGATTCTGAACTTTTATCTAGAAATATTATTGCTGAACATCAACTTTAGCTCAGTAACAAGGTTTTACAGTGACATAAAGCATCTACAATTGTACTGCATGGAGTTTTCAATATAACCAAAACTGAAATTGTATTAAGTTCCCTTTAATCTGAATTTCAGTTATTGTTACTTTAAACATTTTAATACTAAACAGAGTCTGTAGCATGGACTGTATGCCGACTTTGAATGATAGTGGAACACAACTAATACAGTACAACATCTAATTTGACTATTCACAAAATGGCTTGCTAAAAGGTCCACACTGCAAGATAAAATTATATGTGCACCTGAAATATGATACCAAAATCAATAACACCTTTTAGAAAGCAATATTTCTTCTATCTGATTATCATCTGTAAAGAAGCTGTTTTCTAGCTTGAGTTCACCTGTTTGTAGAGCTTGTTGTTCCTTCAGCAGGTTGAGCTCCTGAATGATGTCATCGATCTGTTTCTGCAGCTCCACAACGACAGCATCCCTCGATGCATCTGATTTAAGACACAAAAAATATCTACATGAAACCTCAAATCTGACCAGCAGACAACAAAAATGATAAAACAATCAGGCCTTCATTGTACAGGTAAAGTTATTTGCATCTACCTTTCTTCACCGGCTTCTTCCTCGCTGCAGTCTGCTGATGTGAGCAGTGGATGAGCAGCAGGACGCCCAGCAGAACAGAAACTCCTCTGAACTCCATCCTGAAACCTGTTGAATGTGGCTGCTCCAACGTGGATGCTCACACATTTATCCATCTGCCTCACACCCTCCCCTTCCATCCCTCCTTACAAAGGAAAAGTACTGGAAACGCTGTTTGTCCAACAGTCCAACCTCAGGAGCCTGGATGTACGACGCGCTGAGGCGTCCCATCTGGCTCCAGTCTCCTCACGTGGAGGCAGCGTGCTGAGCAGAGCCAGGCCCGTGAGGCAGGTGCAGACAGAGTGGGATGGTGCAGGGCAGCTATTATATAATCCTTCAGCGGCTTTCATAAAGGGGATGGAGAAGAAGGAAACACTGACTCTTCTGTTGCATAAACCTTTTATCTCATGGGCTAAAAAAGCTGGTGCTTCCTCTTTGATCTTGCAATAAATCTATCCTGAAAATACATCATTGATAACTTTATTTGAAAGAACATCTCAGCTGTTATTGGCTCAAGTATTGAGGATTGATGACCGTTGTGCTTAAAACACTACCAATTTCTCTTTATTTTGCTTCTAAGGATCTGGATTTTCTTCTGTTCCTAATGGTAAGTGTTTTTCATAAGGACATAGAATCTCTATCAAAGGTTTGGATCACTTAGGTGTTTACTAGTTAGTTTTACAAGTTAAACATGAAAATAACCATGCAAATACCTGACACAGAACCTTAGAAATGTATTATTCTTCATTAGATCATCTACTGTTTGTCAGATGTTCAGTTAATAGCTATTTGGGAATCATCTTTTTGGTTTTAAAATATTATTGTGTTTGTCAAACTGTTGGTTATTTTCATAGATTTGAGCAAAAAATGGGAACAAATTGTATCTTTGTGACAGTGCTGAAAGACCCGATTTTTAACATTCTTTCCTTTTGTTCTGTGCTGACTTTTTATTTAATGTCAGAATAATTCATAAGTTTTAAGAATTAAATGGTGTCTCTAAGAAAACAGTGTAAAAGTTTGAAAGTTATTGGTGTGTTTTGGACCTTTCTGCTCTCAGCCTTTGAACACACCCTGTAACAGACTGAGGGAAGAGTGGAAAGGATCCAGAGTCCCGTCTAGACTATGTGTAAAACTTCCACTGCAGAGTCCCTGCTGACACGTGGCAAACACATAACTATGCAGAGAAGCATAAACTGGTGCTTTGATTTGTCCTGAGCCCTGCAGGGAATTTTGTCAGATTTTATGTAACAATAAATATATTTAGTTTTAGTCTTAATTACCACAAGTCACCTAAATATGTATAAATTATCTAGATATTACGTCTTTTGACAAGAATTCAACAACTTTCGTTAGATATTACATTAAATAACTCTATAAACCCTCTCTAATAAACAACACCATATCATATGGAACTTTACAATTACAGTGATGGAAAAAAGAGTGTACCCCTCATGAGTCAATACCTAAAACCGGCTTCACCATCTTCACATTTTTCAACAACAGCTTCCCTATCGAGGAGCCATGGTTAGCTAAGATATACCCATCCACATACACTGACAACCCCCCACTGAATCTGTAACTTCACTGGATAAGACTAGTATGCTTCTTCTCCCTCTCTCTCAGCCTGGAGTTGCTCATTAATTCTCTGCATTTCTTTCTGATACTTTTCTTGCAGTTTTCTCTCCAGTTTTTCTTTCTCTTTATGCAGTTCCTCTTCTTTCTCCTGCAGGATGCATTGTTTCTTCTCTTCGATTGCCCTCTCAGCCTCTTGGAACATGTCATTGGTGTTGTGACTTCCTCCATTACTTTCAACAATGTTCCTGATCTTCTGGAGCAGCTCAGTGACCTGAGGTTTTTTATCTTTCAGCTTATTGTTGAAGACATGATATTGGTTGTTACATCTGGACACCAGATCCTGCAGTTCTGGGCTTTCAGACAAGAACTCTTCAATGGTGCCTTCAAGGCTGTCTCCATGAGTAAAGAGAACCATGCTGTATCTGTCTGCAGCCTCTCCAAAGATTTCTTGAATCCTTTGCACTGATTGTTTTTCCTCTTCTGTGAATCTGCCCACTGCAACAACCACCAGGAAGATATGGGGTCCAGGGGCAGCGTAACAGATGCACTGCCTCAGGTCTTTGGCGGTTTTATCTTGTTCAAACCTGGTGTCGAACAGACCTGGAGTGTCGATGACAGCAACCTGCAGTCCATCCATCTTAGTGTTGCATTTGGAGCAGCAAACCGTCAGGGATCTGGCGCTGCATTTGGATTCAAAGCAGGGTCGACCCATAATGGTGTTTCCAGAAGCACTCTTTCCAATTCCAGTCTTCCCCACCATCACAATCCTCAGCTCATTGTTGTTAGTATAGAATGTTCCTGTGAAGAAAAAGGTTTGAATTAAAATCCTCATTATGTTGTGTATTTAGGAGAGAGGAAACGATACAGCTGAGACCTTAGGAGGCATTGAGGGAATCATTGACATGGGGATAATCATATATAAAGTTGAAACCAGATATATGTATACACTGTACGGTCAGTGCGTATTCTGGTGACTGGATTTTCTGAGCAGAAACCATAGAAAAAAAGGAAAAAGTGTTTTGGATTTATGTTTTTTAAAACAAAATGTGAATATATTACCAAAGCAGGTTGCCGTGATTCAACATTATTCCTATTTGTCCCATTTCTGCTTGTATTTGTACTCACTATATACAATAACACTGGTTACACCCTCATATGGATGTTTTTTAAGTGAAGTAATTTCCTATTCTTTGTTTTAGGATTCTCCTCTGTGATTGGCTGCTGCTTTCAAGGTGTCAAGCCAATCATCAGTTAGCAGTGACCTACATATTGACTGTGAAGCTGCGTTTCTGGACCTTTTAACCATTTGTCCGACATACACCATATCTGTTTCTGAAGGCTTAAAAGCCTGTTTGGACTTTTGTAGCAATGTAATGTTTTGGTCAGATTGGTTTTGTAGGGGAGAGCTGACTTTTTCTTTAAATCCAGTTTTCTTCTGTTTAAGCGTTTGTTAGAGGGGTTATATGTTCGTATATTTTGTTTGTCTCCTTATTCATAATCCCCTTAGATCTGCTGGGGGATGTAACACACTACTGTCATATACAGTATGTAATTGTGGCTTACTGTCAATACTATTATCCAACTTAGTCAGTATTTACAGGGGTTGGACAATGAAACTGAAACACCTGTCATTTTAGTGTGGGAGGTTTCATGACTAAATTGGACCAGCCTGGTAGCCAGTCTTCATTGATTGCACATTGCACCAGTAAGAGCAGAGTGTGAAGGTTCAATTAGCAGGGTAAGAGCACAGGTTTGCTCAAAATATTGAAATGCACACAACATTATGGGTGACATACCAGAGTTCAAAAGTGGAAAAATTGTTGGTGCACGTCTTGCTGGCGCATCTGTGACCAAGACAGGAAGTCTTTGTGATGTATCAAGAGCCACGGTATCCAGGGTAATGTCAGCATACCACCAAGAAGGACAAACCACATCCAACAGAATTAACTGTGGACGCAAGAGGAAGCTGTCTGAAAGGGATGTTCGGGTGCTAACCCGGATTGTATCCAAAAAACATAAAACCACGGCTGGCCAAATCACGGCAGAATTAAATGTGCACCTCAACTCTCCTGTTTCCACCAGAACTGTCCGTCGGGAGCTCCACAGGGTCAATATACACGGCCGGGCTGCTATAGCCAAATCTTTGGTCACTCATGCCAATGCCAAACGTCGTTTTCAATGGTGCAAGGAGCGCAAATCTTGGGCTGTGGACAAGGTGACACATGTATTGTTCTCTGATGAGTCCACCTTTACTGTTTTCCCCACATCCGGGAGAGTTACGGTGTGGAGAAGCCCTAAAGAAGCATACCACCCAGACTGTTACATGCCCAGAGTGAAGCATAGGGGTGGATCAGTGATGGTTTGGGCTGCCATATCATGGCATTCCCGTGACCCAATACTTGTGCTAGATGGGCGCGTCACTGCCAAGGACTACCGAACCATTCTTGAGGAACATGTGCATCCAGTGGTTCAAACATTGTATCCTGTAGGCGGTGCCGTGTATCAGGATGACAATGCACCAATACACACAGCAAGACTAGTGAAAGATTGGTTTGATGAACATGAAAGTGAAGTTGAACATCTCCCATGGCCTGCACAGTCACCAGATCTAAATATTATTGAGCCAATTTGGGGTGTTTTGGAGGAGCGAGTCAGGAAACGTTTTCCTCCACCATTATCACGTAGTGACCTGGCCACTATCCTGCAAGAAGAATGGCTTAAAATGCCTCTGACCACTGTGCAGAACTTGTATATGTCATCCCCAAGACGAATTGACGTTGTATTGGCCGCAAAAGGAGGCCCTACACCATACTAATAAATTATTGTGGTCTAAAACCAGGTGTTTCAGTTTCATTGTCCAACCCCTGTACATGAGAAGTATGTAGTCAAGTAGGTTGAGTATCAGAAGAAATGGACATATATGTACTTTCAAGAAAACAGCTTAAACCTCAGTCGTATGTATTTGCCCTCCTGTCTCTCTGTAGGTGTATAAAATCTTTCACTTCTCAGATAGCAATGTTTGAGCATTCATGTCAGTGCTGGACGTTTTTTCTACACTTTGAAAGGTATAAAATCACATGAAATTGTTTGTTTTGATTTTACTTTGTTACATTCAGCTCAAACACTGCTCAAAAAAATAAAGGGAAACAACACAATATAACTCCAAGTACATCAAACTACAGTGAAATCAAACTGTCCACTTAGGAAGCAACACTGATTGACAATCAATTTCACCTGCTGTTGTGCAAATGGAATAGACAACAGGGGGAAATCTTTGGCGATTAGCAAGACACACTCAATAAAGGAGTGGTTCTGCAGGTGGGGACCACAGACCACTTCTCAGCACCTATGCTTTCTGGCTGATGTTTTGGTCACTTTTGAATGTTGGTGGTGCTTTCAAACTCGTGGTAGCATGAGACGGACTCTACAACCCACACAAGTGGCTCAGGTAGTGCAGCTCATCCAGGATGGCACATCAGAATCAGAATCAGAATCAGCTTTATTGCCAAGTTCGTACATACAGACAAGGAATTTGACTCCGGTACACTTTGCTCTCTGGTTTTGTTTTTGCATTACAGAATATACATATATACAATATACAATTATACACATATATAAATAAAATAAAGGTGCATTTGCAACATCTGTATGCTGTTGTTTTGTACTCTATTGAATGTTCAACTGAGAAACAGCCTGGGGGAAGAAACTGTCTCTGTGGCGGCTGGTTTTAGTGAACAGTGCTCTGTAGTGACGGCCTGAAGGTAAAACTCTGAACAGTTTATGTGCAGGGTTTGTGGGGTCTGCAGAGATTTTTGCAGCTCTTTTCCTGACCCTTAACCTGTATAAGTCCTGGATGGAGGGAAGGTCAGCCCTGATGATTCTCTCTGCAGTCCTGATTATTTGTTGCAGTCTGGACCTGTCCTGTTTTGTGGATGAGCCAAACCACACTGAGATGGATGAAGACAGGACAGACTGAATGATGGCAGTGTAGAAGATGACCATCAGCTCCTGTGGATGTTTGAACTTCTTGAGTTGCCTCAGGAAGTACAGTCTCTGCTGGGCCTTCTTCCGAACAGTGTCTATGTGTGAAGACCATCTCGGGTCCTCGGAGATGGTGGTTCCTAAGAACCTGCAGTGGTCCATAGCCGACACGGTGTTGTTGAGGATGGTGAGGGGGTGTATGGGGGTGGGGTTCTCCGAAAGTCCACCATTTCCACAGTCTCTCTGGCAAGAAGGTTTGCTGTGTCTGTCAGCGTAGTGTCCAAAGCCTGGAGGCGCTACCAGGAGACAGGCCAGTACACTAGGAGACGTGGAGGAGGCCGTAGGAGGGCAACGACCCAGCAGCAGGACTGCTACCTCCGCCTTTGTGCAAGGAGGAACAGGAGGAGCACTGCCAGAGCACTGCAAAATGACCTCCAGCAGGCCACAAATGTGCATGTGTCTGCACAAACGGCATTTCTTTGGAGGGCCGCACAGCCCTCCATGTGCTTACCAGAGGTAGCCTGACTGCCATTAGGTACCAAGATGAGATCCTCAGACCCCTTGTGAGACCATGTGCTGGTGCGGTTGGCCCTGGGTTCCTCCTAATGCAGGACAATGCTAGACCTCATGTGGCTGGAGTGTGTCAGCAGTTCCTGCAAGATGAAGACATTGAAGCTATGGACTGGCCCGCCCGTTCCCCAGACCTGAATCAGACTGAGCACATCTGGGACATCATGTCTCGCTCCATCCACCAACGTCACGTTGCACCACAGACTTTCCAGGAGTTGGAGGATGCTTTAGTCCAGGTCTGGGAGGAGATCCCTCAGGAGACCATCTGCCGTCTCATCAGGAGCATGCCCAGGCGTTGTAGGGAGGTCATACAGGCACGTGGAGGCCACACACAATACTGAGCCTCATTTTGACTTGTTTTAAGGACATTACATCAAAGTTGGATCAGCCTGTAGTGTGGTTTTCCACTTTAATTTTGTGTGTGACTCCAAATCCAGGTCTCCATTGGTTAATAAATTTGATTTCTATTGATTATTTTTGTGTGATTTTGTTGTCAGTACATTCAACTTTGTACAGAACAAAGCATTCAAGGAGAGTATATCATTCATTCAGATCTAGGATGGGTTATTTGAGTGTTCCTTTTATTTTTTTTAATAGTGTATTTTATAGGATAGAATGTAAAGTAGTTTTGCATTACAGTATTTTAAGAGGCACTCCTGTCAGTCTGCCCCAGGCCAGCTGTGGCTACAATGTAGCCTACCACTGTCAGTGTGTGAATGTGTGGATGACTGAATGTAGTGTAAGGCGCTTTGGGGTCTCTGGGGACCTGATAAAGCGTTATACAAGTACAGGCCATTTACCATTACCATTTAAGAGGAAGTTCAAAACTACATTAAACTTTTGGAGTTAAAGTGATAAGCTGTAGGTGAGCTGTTCAAAGAAGTTACTGTGTTAATATAGTTCTGGAAATTAACATGATGTGAACAGAACTATTCTCTTTACACACTGTGATAATCTGATGGGTCTGTGTTTCTGTGAATTTAATGCCCTGATGTTCTGCATCTGTGCAGAGCATCAGCATCATTTAATTTTAATTCATGCAAACTAAATGTTTACACTATTCAGATGTTCCTCTAAAGGGCAAAGCCAGGCTGGCTTGAAGCAACAGCGCCTCCTAGAGTCACAAAATGATGTTTGCAGAATTGGGTGTCTGTCTAGAAATATGGAAAAAAGTAATTTGTCGTTTCTCAGAGGTAAAGATATTGTGAATTTCGCATTTTGCATTTTGACAGCAAAAATCAAACAACTGCTGATGAGAAAATGAAATTACCAGAATATTCACGGACCCTGTATAAATGTCACTAGATATGTATATATAGTATATATATATATATATATATATATATATATATATAATAATATATATATATATATATATATATATATATATAACGTTATTTACCATTGTCAACACAAATGTAAATATATATATAGACTGGGGTGGTGGTGTTCCCCTTCGTAAGAAGGGGAACACCACGCCCCACAGCCAGCCCCACAACATCCAGAGTCTTATAGTAACTTCAGAGACTTTTTAACCACCTCGGTGACTTCAGCCTGGGTAATGAAAGAGTCCAACCCCAAGTACCCAGCCTCTGCTTCCACCAGGGAATGCGTGATGGCAGGATTGAGGAGATTCCTCGAAGTTACTCCTCCCACTGCCCAATAATGTCCCCAGTCGAGGTCAGCAGCTCCCCACCCCCTCTGTAATCAGTGTTGGCGAAGCACTGCTTCCTCCTCCTGAGGTGCCGGACGGTTTGCCAGAATCACTTGGCCTCACAGTACCTGTCAGCCACCGCAGGATCCTTTGCACAGGGTTTTCTTTTAACAATGGCTTTCTTCTTGCCACTCATTCATAAAGACCACATTTGTGCAGGGCCCAACTAATAGTTGTCCTGTGGACAAATTCCCCCACCTGAGCTGTACATCTTTGCAGTTCCTCCAGAGTCACCATGCGCCTCTTGGCTGCATCCCTGATCAGTGCTCTCCTGGCCTTGTCTTGATAGGTTTACAGTTGTACCATACTCTAGAAATATGGAAAAAGTAATTTGTCGTTTCTCAGAGGTAAAGATATTGTGAATTTCGCATTTTGCATTTTGACAGCAAAAATCAAACAACTGCTGATGAGAAAATGAAATTACCAGAATATTCACGGACCCTGTATAAATGTCACTAGATATGTAATATAATATATATATATATTATATATATATATATATATATATATATATATATATATATATATATATTATATATATATAATATATAACGTTATTTACCATTGTCAACACAAATGTAAATATATATATAGACTGGGGTGGTGGTGTTCCCCCTTCGTAAGAAGGGGGAACACCACGCCCACAGCCAGCCCCACAACATCCAGAGTCTTATAGTAACTTCAGAGACTTTTAACCACCTCGGTGACTTCAGCCTGGTAATGAAAGAGTCCAACCCAAGTACCCAGCCTCTGCTTCCACAGGGAATGCGTGATGGCAGGATTGAGGAGATCCTCGAAGTACTCCTCCACTGCCCATAATGTCCCCAGTCGAGGTCAGCAGCTCCCCACCCCCTCTGTAATCAGTGTTGGCGAAGCACTGCTTCCTCCTCCTGAGGTGCCGGACGTTGCCAGAATCACTTGGCCTCACAGTACCTGTCAGCCACCGCAGGATCCTTTGCACAGGGTTTTCTTTAACAATGCTTCTCTGCCACTCATTCATAAAGACCACATTTGTGCAGGCCAACTAATAGTTTCCTGTGGACAAATTCCCCCACCTGAGCTGTACATCTTTGCAGTTCCTCCAGAGTCACCATGCGCCTCTTGGCTGCATCCCTGATCAGTGCTCTCCTGGCTGTCTTGATAGGTTTACAGTTGTACCATACTCTAGAAATATGAAAAAGTAATTTGTCGTTTCTCAGAGGTAAAGATATTGTGAATTTCGCATTTTGATTTTGACAGAAAAATCAAACAACTGCTGATGAGAAAATGAAATTACCAGAATATTCACGGACCCTGTACAAAGTCACTAGATATGTATATATATTATATTATATATTATATATTATATAATATTATATATATTATATATATATATATATTATATATTAAGTTATTTACCATTGTCAACACAAATGTAAATATAAATAGACTGGGGTGGTGGTGTCCCTTCGTAAGAAGGGGAACACCACGCCCCACAGCCAGCCCCACAACATCCAGAGTCTTATAGTAACTTCAGAGACTTTTTAACCACCTCGGTGACTTCAGCCTGGGTAATGAAAGAGTCCAACCCCAAGTACCCAGCCTCTGCTTCCACCAGGGAATGCGTGATGGCAGGATTGAGGAGATCCTCGAAGTACTCCTCCCACTGCCCAATAATGTCCCCAGTCGAGGTCAGCAGCTCCCCACCCCCTCTGTAATCAGTGTTGGCGAAGCACTGCTTCCTCCTCCTGAGGTGCCGGACGGTTTGCCAGAATCACTTGGCCTCACAGTACCTGTCAGCCACCGCAGGATCCTTTGCACAGGGTTTTCTTTTAACAATGGCTTTCTTCTTGCCACTCATTCATAAAGACCACATTTGTGCAGGGCCCAACTAATAGTTGTCCTGTGGACAAATTCCCCCACCTGAGCTGTACATCTTTGCAGTTCCTCCAGAGTCACCATGCGCCTCTTGGCTGCATCCCTGATCAGTGCTCTCCTGGCCTTGTCTTGATAGGTTTACAGTTGTACCATACTCTTTCCATCTCCAGATGATTGATTGAACAGATCTTCGTGAGATGTTCAAAGCTTGGGAAATCTTTTTATAGCCTAAGCCTGCTTTAAATGTCTCCACAACTTTCTCCAGGACCTGTTTGGTGTGTTCCCAGGACTTCATTATGATGTTTGTTCGCCCAATATTCTCTGAACCAACCTCTGAGGTCATCACAGAGCAGCTCTCTTTGTACTGAGATTAGATTACACACACAGGTGGACTCTATTTAGTCATCAGTAATCATCAGGCAACTATTGAAGGCAATTGGTTCACTCAGAGTAAAGGGGGCTGAATACTTACACCACACTTTTCAGTTTTTTATTTGTAAAAAAAATCATGCATAATTTTTGTTCCACTTCACAATTGTATACCACATGTGACGATATGTGGAAAAGTTCAACCGTACACACCAGCAGCTGCAGTAATGGTGCAGGTAAGTGTACAAATGTTTTGTTTTTATACCATTACTTTGTCACAAAGTTGTTTTTAAGCGAGAAAGGAGACCTCAAAACTTCATCTGTAAAGTCAGTTCATCAAGAATCAGCCTACTTTGAAATGTTTTTTCTGAGTTTTCAGAGCAGTGGAGCTCCGCTTACAGGCTGGTCTGGCTGATAAACTAAGCAAACTGGGCGGCTGTACTGGGACTTCCCCCTCTAATGATCTCAGTCCAACACTCTTGAGATTTCCCCCCACCTGTTATTTGTTTAGGGTAAAAGTGAATATAAAGCGTTTAGTAGGTATGTGGTGAAAAACTGGAATTGCCAGATTATAAAATATAATATTTTTCACTGAAAATATTTGACATTTTAAGTTGGAATTTATTATAAACAGTTTTTCCTTAGTTCTTAAAAATAACATATTTTAATGCTGTACTGATGATCAGAGCACTTTAAATTTTCCTTGTCCATAGAAAATACACATTTCCCTAAGATTGTCTCTTTAAGGAAACCTAACTTTGTGAAGTGTGAACTATATTACTTTTCATTTTTCATGGTTTTATGCAGATGGCTCTGCAGGAGGAGAGACCACACTTCCAGGTTTGGATGCATTTTCCCCAAAGCTCCCAGTGATCTTCACCCTCGTGCTCTGCCGTCCTCCACTGTCTACACTTCTTGTAATTTATATAAATATTTGCTTATGAGTAGACAGTCAAGATATCAATTCCCTGTACTTCTGGACTGATATCTGTTTTTTTATTCAAATAAATACAATTTTTACTAAAAACATTTTTCTGTAGTTATCTGATATGAATTTACCCGATGGTAATAAAAAAAATAAGTCTGTTATTCAGTGTTTAGTAGTTATCATGCAGTAATCATACAGTTGTAAAGCAACACCTCTGGTCAGATGCGGGTGGTTAATGTAAAATAATGATGATAACTTTACCTGCTTCTGGATCCACAGCAACTTAAGGAATAATGGAAGGAATCAATCAACTGTATAACCCCAAAGCTGCTCACCATCTATTATTTATCAGTTGAACACACAAAAAACATTTATTAGCCAATAGTATTTTAAACTGTGTAAAGGACTAATGCCATCTGCTGGACTGAAGGTGTAGTGCAGTTTTCTTCACAACTTCCCCATACGTCATTGGGCTGATTTAAATAAAAGGTCCAGGGCAATGGAAAAAGAACGTACACAATTTCCTGGGACTCCTATTACCGGGGTAAAACAAATGCTAGGGCTTTAAATCCTGGGGATTTTGGTGGAAATGGGGCTCTAGGCTTTCCAAAGCCTGGGGTTTTCTACAAGCAATGGAAAAGGGGCTATGGTAATAAGAACTGAACAAACTCACTTTGTGTTGAAGAGAGCAGCATTGATTGCTATTGAGATGGCGTCGTACAAATTCCTGTCACACTGAAGAAGCTGAGGAGGGAACATAATGTGGTTTAACCCAAGCTCCTCGCTGGACACAACCCCAAAAAGCCAAAAGGAGCCCGCCTCTACATGGGCCCACACCTGCAGGGAGAGCAGGGGGCCATGTGAGCCCAGTGGCAGGTGAGAGTGTGGGCCTGGGTAACCTTCCCTGTTTTGGAACAGGGAAGGTTACATCCATAATTTGAAAGGAGTCGGAGCTGGTGTGTATGGTTGAGCGTTACAAACTAGATACAGCTATACTAACCTCCACACTCAGCTTGGGCTCTGGAGCTCCACAGCATAGGGAATGGACTCTCTTCTTCTCCCAAGTTGTTCAGAAAGAGAGGCCCCTGGTATGTGTGGAGATACTCAGAACCATAGACTCCTGAACAATAACGCAAGCTTTTCTCACATTTTTAAAAGTGGGACAGCAAACTAATGTTTTTGCTAGCCTATTTTTGGATTCAAAGAAATCTGATCACTGCAGTCGGATATATTTACAAAGTCTCACTGAACTTGAACTACCAAACAAAAAGTAATATTTGCTCTAATGTCGAAGCACAGCTGTCAGACGTATTACATCAATGGCTCTTATGCAAAAATAAAACCTAGGTGGTGGGATTAAGAACGCCAAATGAGCTGAATTTGTTTCCCTCAGGTAATTGAAAGGTGACCTTGGAGGCTTGAACTCACCAACACGTCCACATAAAGCACCCAGCAGTGTTCTCCAGGACTTATGCAGAGGCTCCTCAGATCCAAGCCGTGCTGGTTGTTGAAGACTTTGAAGAGGGTGTTACTCAGCTCCGTCCCCATCTCTTGTAGGTTATAACTTTCAGTGCCGCGTATGTCACTTAAATACTGTGACCAGTTTGAAATATGTAACATTAGAACATTTATAATTTCCTTTATATATTTCTTTCAAATTAATTTATTGTTGTAGTTCACAATATTTATTGTTTTCTTTTTATTATTTGTTCCTTTTTAGAGACACATACGTGTTTCAGATCAAATAGGTTTTCTAATAACCTGAGTAAATACAAAATACCATTTTCTAAGGATGAATTTCAGTAACAATGATTCATGTGTTTGCATTAACTATCAGTGACTGCTTTACATCCTTGTATTGAAACATGAGCCCACTCTTTGAAGAATTTAATTCAGCCACATAGGAGAGTTTTCAAGCATTGGTTTTTGCCTTGAAACTCTCTCATTGATGCAACTTTTACCATTTTTCTTTGTGTTAAATCCTGAACCGAGAACTTAACTGAGGCAGACGAGGTCTGCAGTGCTTTAGATGTTGCTCTGGGTTCCTTCGTGACCCACTGGTCATCAATGTGCTTCTGGAGTCTTTTTTGCAGGCTGGCTACTGGGAGGGTTTACCACTGATCCGTGTTTTCTGTATTTGTGGATAATGACTATTATTGGGGTTCTCTGGGGCCCCCTAGGCTAAGAGATAGTTTTGTGGCCCTTTTCAGACCAACATATGTCAGTGACCTTTTTTTCTTATCTATTCTTGAATTTCTTTGAATTGGGGTGTGATGTTGCTTTTTGAGCGCTTTTAGCCTACTTCATGTTAGCAGACAGGTACTGTTTAAGTGGTGACTTGATTATACAGGTCTGGCAGTAATAATCTGAGGTGATAAGTGTGAAATTGTGGCTAATCCCAGTTAATCTATGATATTTAAACATTTCTGTAGCATGCTTTATTAATTAAATGAAATCATTTAAAAACATTTCTTTGTATTTACTCAGGCTGTCTTTTTGTAATATTAAAACTTGTTTGATGACTTGAAATGTGTGATATGAAAGCAGAAGGGTTGGTTTACTCATATACCGCATATTTTTTTATTAATTACTGTTGATGTATCTGTACCTAGTATTTTAGTTCTGATTAATTTAGGTCACTAAATATTTTTAGGAAATGTGTTTTGTATTGTATATGAAACACAAAGAAAGTATTTTTATACATGGGCTACTGGTAATTTTGTACTGTGAATTGATTTTTTTGCACATTTGACCAGGGACTGCAGATGGAAAGTAGCTTTAGCATCTCTTCTCATTGTGAGATTAATGTTTTTGTACAAAGTCCCTGACAGCTAAATAATATACTAAAACACATTTATATGTGTTTAGTCTGTTTATAGTAGCTGATCTGTTCTTCACAAATGAAGCAAACCACTTAATGTCTTTCTTCCGTTAAGAAGTACTTAGATGTACAAGTCTTGATTTAAACTCTGCATTCTTTATCAGTCTTACTTTTACTGTGAATCTGTAATAGAATAATGCCACTCAGTTAGCAGTTAACTCAATAAAATTGTTTAGTATCCATCCAATAACACAACCTTTTCCTTCCCCAATCTATATATAATGCAGATAATTGCAATGGAAAATTAAGAAAGTATTTCCCATTTAGTTTAGGAGTATTTATTCGTTATATAGAGGTCTATTTTTTATTTTATACTCAACTCAGTACAGGGTGACATAAAACATCTTAATTGAAAAAGGATAATATTTTTCTATTATCATTTTTCAATTCGGTTCAAACATTGATCACAAATATATGTGATGTTAACAGAGTGGTTTTAATTCGGAGTGAAGGGGTCCTATTCTGCATGGAGCTCCACTTCAGTAACTGACAATTAAAGGAGATGAAATATTGCAGTCATTTTCTTTGAGGAACATCCAGTTGAACTTTGCTCTTTTTATGTTTCTGTCAACTTGATATTTACAACAGCTGCTTTAATCTCAAAATCAGGGGTTAAAAATCTGTGAGACTAAACATTTCAAAGCTTGTCCCAGATGATAGAAAAAATTATTTTGTTCAGCCTCAGTTCTGGCCTTGGATTCATGTATTAACTGCAGCTTCAATTTTTCTTCTTGAAATTCTCTCTCATGCTCTTCCTTCAGTCGGTTTTCCATGGTTTGGAGCTCCCTTTTTCTCTCCTCTCTCTCTGCATTTCTTCTTTCCATTTCCTGCTTTCTCTCCTCATTCATCTCCTCTTTATCTCTCCTCCTCTCTTCATCTCGCTCCTTCTTCTCCCTCTCTCTCTCAGCCTGGAGTTGCTCATTAATTCTCTGCATTTCTTTCTGATACTTTTCTTGCAGTTTTCTCTCCAGTTTTTCTTTCTCTTTATGCAGTTCCTCTTCTTTCTCCTGCAGGATGCGTTGTTTCTTCTCTTCGATTGCCCTCTCAGCCTCTTGGAACATGTCATTGGTGTAGTGACTTCCTCCATTACTTTCAACAATGTTCCTGATCTTCTGGAGCAGCTCAGTGACCTGAGGTTGTTTATCTTTCAGCTTATTATTGAAGACATGATATTGGTTGTTACATCTGGACACCAGATCCTGCAGTTCTGGGCTTTCAGACAAGAACTCTTCAATGGTGCCTTCAAGGCTGTCTCCATGAGTAAAGAGAACCATGCTGTATCTGTCTGCAGCCTCTCCAAAGATTTCTTGAATCCTTTGCACTGATTGTTTTTCCTCTTCTGTGAATCTGCCCACTGCAACAACCACCAGGAAGATATGGGGTCCAGGGGCAGCGTAACAGATGCACTGCCTCAGGTCTTTGGCGGTTTTATCTTGTTCAAACCTGGTGTCGAACAGACCTGGAGTGTCGATGACAGCAACCTGCAGTCCATCCATCTTAGTGTTGCATTTGGAGCAGCAAACCGTCAGGGATCTGGCGCTGCATTTGGATTCAAAGCAGGGTCGACCCATAATGGTGTTTCCAGAAGCACTCTTTCCAATTCCAGTCTTCCCCACCATCACAATCCTCAGCTCATTGTTGTTAGTATAGAATGTTCCTGTGAAGAAAAAGGTTTGAATTAGAATCATCATCATGTTGTGTATTTAGGAGAGAGGAAACGATACAGCTGAGACCTTAGGAGGCATTGAGGGAATCATTGACATGTATAAAGTTGAAACCAGATATTTGTAGACACTGTATGGTCTAAGCAGAAACAAAAAACTATTCTGTTGTTTTAAAATATCAAATGTGAAATTCAAACATTAGCCTTTTTTGCTTTTCTGGCCAAAAACAGATGAGGTATATTTTACATTAGCTCCAATTTTCTTTTCATATTTGAAATATTTAAAACAACATTTCTGCTACAGAAAAATACAAAAAAAGACATGTTTTGTATATTTCTAGACAGGCACCTAATTGTACGAACATTATATAGTATATTGTAATTTATTCTCATCTGCCCCATTTCTGCCTGTATAGTCACTATACAATGAAA
This sequence comes from Crenichthys baileyi, assembly GCA_036173005.1. Taxonomy (NCBI): domain Eukaryota; kingdom Metazoa; phylum Chordata; class Actinopteri; order Cyprinodontiformes; family Goodeidae; genus Crenichthys; species Crenichthys baileyi. The sequence goes on from JAHHUM010001545.1 coordinate 49,100, forward strand.
GTGCTGCCAGACATGTTATTGTGGCTTACTGTAAATACTTTTATACAACATATCCACTACTTACATGACAAGTATGTGTTTCATGTATTGAAGTTGGCTATAGATGATTGCATAGTCCAGGTGCTCGTGTCATGGAGAGCTACTGTTCTGCAACTTTTAGATGCATCTCTCCTCCAACACACATGAATCAAATGAATGACTCATTACCATGCGTTTCTGTGATTGTAATGCAGTGATGCTCTGCATCCATCGTGACGCTTCCTCCATTCATGCAAACTAAGTTTATACTATTTAGATGTTCCTCTAAAAGGAAAAGCCAGGGTGTGTAGAAGCAACAGCGCCTCCTACAGTCAAAAATAATGGAAGAAGGCCCCTGCTTTGAGCATGAAGAAAGTACGCTCACTTTTTTCTTTCTCTGAGCCAGAATTGTTGTTTTTAACATTTTAAACATGAAACAAAATTAATCCAAATGTAAAGAATTTCCCGATAAACAGAGTATACATGGACCCATCCTCCGAGTTAATTATTTTTTTTCTGATCATAAACCACAGATGAAAACAAAAAAAACATCTAGTTATATTTTTTGTTATTTTAAAATGAAACTTTTGAAATTCAAATACTAACAGTTATTTTGTCTTTGGGGCCAAAATATTGTAACGACTCTGTGTTTTAGGGTTCTGTTCGGGGTTCATGTTGTTGTTATGTGTGTATATTAAACTGGATTTCTTATTCAAACACAACAGTACTAACTGCCAGTCTCTAGGCTGCCTACTTCCCTTTTTCCGAATCCCGCCCTCTCTCTCCCGCCTTGGCGGTTTCCCCGCTCACATGACCAGCACCACAAACGCAGCGTCAGTCAGCAGAGGCATACATAAACAATATGGCAACCATGAGAACATTACACATAATAACAACATGAACCCCGAACAGAACCCTAAAACTCAGAGTCGTTACAATATTTTAGCATTATTTTTTTCATGTTTAGTTTGAGAGAAAGGTGTGCGGAACAAACAGCGCCCCTAGCGTCACAATATATTATGGTCGTAGAATGGGTTGGCTTTCTAGAAATATGAAAAAAATTTTGTTTTTTTTTATTTCTCCGAAGCACAGATTTTGCGTTTTTAATATATTAAATATGAAATTAAAATTGCACTTAATGTAAAGTTTTCTCCACCTGTTATTGGTCACAAAAGCGAAAGACAGCTCGTCTTTGAAGTCAACATTTTGCATTTTACAGCAAAAATCTATTCACTGCTAATGAGAAAATCTAATTAAAAGAATATTTACGGACCCTGTGTAAATGTCACATGAGCTTATTTCCCCTCCGACATTAAACCAGACTAAACTTCTCTGGGTTTAGGTCAGAGTTGGCAAAAATTATTTTTAATTGATTGATACCAGAATATTCAGAGACATAATGTTTTAGAGGAGTTTTTATTTTGTGTCCAGAATAATAGGCTGACATCACATTGCCTCTGTGTTTGGTAGAACCGCTTTTTCAACTGATTCGGTCAAACGTTTTGGGTCCGCTCTTCACAAGCTTCTCGCAATGGTTGGCAGGGGTTCTGGCCCATTCATCCGGATATAACTGGTGTAACTCAGTCCGGTTTGTTGGCCACTCTGCTCGGAACCACCTATATTCTCATTCTGCGCTGCACCTACTTGCACACTACTTGTGATCTGATCAAGAGACAAATAAGCAACCAGGTCTACAAAAAAGAAGCGACCCAATAATACCCACCCCTGCAGCCTCATGGCACAGATCCAGAGAAGGGAACATATGTTTTTTCTGCAGTCAGAGGCAGAGAGGGGTGGGTTATGCATGCGTTCGCCATCCCACTGCTGCAATCAGACAAATTAGACTAATAGCCATATAGATGGAATAGGCCTGTACGCTTTATAAAAATAAGATGCAAACTCATTTTTGATAAGCAGACCTGCAACTGTGCATCTGATATGTTCTAATTTAAACACTGCTTTAGACGGCGTATGTGTTTATATTTAACAAAGGGACACAAATGCATTTGTGGCCCGAACTGTCGTGGTCCCCTTGCCTTCATGCATGTCACTGCTGGAGCCGAAAGACCTCTGAGCAGCCTGCAGTCTCCATCTACATAGCATTAGACTGCTAAACTTTTCATTACTACTAGTTAATCTGATTTACTGCAAGTTAGAGAGATGCTGCACTCATATAACAATGTAGATTTAGATTAAATTTCTTTACCTTTTCTTTCCATCAGCAGCATTATGTCTATTTAAAATTATTACTTTTATATGAAGTGAAGGTGAAGAAAGGTGGGACTACAATCTAGAAATTATTTCATAAATCTTGTTGTAGTTTAAAAAAGAGAAATACAAGATAACGTAAAAATAGAGCAATTTAAATATCCAAACAAATCTGTCCTAGAAATGAAAATCTGTGATCATTTTGACTCCACATGTAGATGTCCTGACTTACCACGGTTGTAGGCCTTGTTTGGGCTGACCTTGTTCTCCATGATCAGTCAGATAGGGCGGTGTAGACCTTCCAGCTGCAGTAATGAATGCAGTTTGTATGCTGCGCATGCGTTTTATACAGTACTGCTTTCAAAATGAAACTAAACGTAAGCTGTAATTGGCTCTTTCTGGCCGAGATTTCACTTTCCTTTTTGAGAATGATGGTAAACTGATAATAGATTTTTAGAAACCGTTATTCATTGTGCTAAAAATGGGGCTAAAGCATTTCTGAGAAGCTGTTTTGAACTGTAAAATAATTTTCAATAAGTTTTTAACAAAACTGATTCCTTAAAGCTTGAAGGTGAGTTCAACTTTACTGATTATGTTTTACAGATTAAAATATGTCATAAAATAGCCTAATATATATAAAATAACTTGAAATATGTCAAGGTGATTTAAATTCACAATAATTATACAAATATATTCCTGTTTGACTTTTTGTCTCCAAGTCTCTAGATTTACATCTAGGTTGGTTTTCAAAACCCTTGCTTTCCCTTCCCTCGTCCACATTTATAAGAAATGGCGGCACCTTCGGAGAAGCTGCAAACAAAACGAAACCAAAACCAAGCTGCATGGTGTCATTCAGTTAATTATAACTGCTGCTTCATTGCTGTTGCTTGCATTAAATGGTTCTTCACACAACTTTAAACATATTCCTAATTTGACTCGCTTCAGAATTAAAATTAGGCTTCCCTAAAAACCAACAAAACACCATGACAAGAAAGGTGTACAAATATATTTTTATTAGAAAATGACACATGTAAATACAAACAAAATAAACCAGTGATTTTAACCAAGAAAACCAACTTTCTGCCTCTTCTTGCCCAGACTCTCCTCCTGCTGTAGCAGCTTCATGAGAGGAGAGTGGAGAGCTTTCCCCACTCGTTTTCCTGCCTGCAGAGAGAAATGAAACATCGCAGGGTTCGTCTGCAGCAAACCTCGTTTCTACTGATACTTCAATGCATATTTCTATTAGAACAATGACTTGTTTTGCCTGCTTCTACCTGGCTTGCTTATCTTTATCCTCATGATAGTGTCAAGTTAAAATGCAACTACGCTTTGTCAAAATGGAAACATTTGGAGAAAAGTTCTGTTGCTGTAAATGTTAAGTGAGAAGGAAATCTGATATATAAAATGCCTAAATAAAATTTTTCCTATTTCTTAAAGTGGAACTGAACCCCAAATCAATTTTATTTTGCAGAGGAACTGTATAAATTGGGACTTAATGGTGCTATCTTTATGTTACTCCTTGGGTGGTTCTAGACATGAGCCAACAGAGCCCCTGTAGAACTGGTCCTGGCCCATAGGATGGCCCCTGTTCTGAAGACATAATACTAAATAAATTTCCTATGATGATATGCGCTGCCACAGAAACCGTAACTGATTTGTCCCTTGGACCAATTTTATTTTTTACCTTTACAGTTTTAGCTTAACGAATTAAGAATTAAGATGTTACACTTTTATCTTCAGCTGCATTGAGATAGGATCACAGTTATCTGCTAGATTTTGTTTCATTTTTATTCTGTGCCCCCATGAAAAAACACTGGTCCCAACCTGGTCACCCTGGTAAATTTGGTCCAGAACTGCCACTGCTTCAATCATATGCTTTACTTGAGATAATAGAAATCTACATTTAAATGAAAACTCTCTGTAAGTTTTTTACTGCTTTGTACATGCTATTAACATCACTGTTACACTCAGAACCCCGACCCACTCTGTCCCCCGCTGCCTCGGCAGCGCCAGCTTCGGGCATCGCTGAGTCAGCGATTGAGCCAGCGGCTCAAACTGATAAGGCCTCCATAAAGCCTTCCTCAAACTCCTGTGACAAGGGGGGTGAAATATCCTCCACCTGAAAAGAGTCAGTGTCGAAACTACCAGCGTCGCCCTGCTCGTCCTCCTGGCCACACGCCTGCTTAACACGCTCCGCCCATCGCCACACTTGGCCCTGCCCCTCAGTGTCTCTTGGCACGGCCCACTTTGGCGGCATTTTTCAAAATTTGTCTGGGGGCGGTGTTATGCTTTCACATTGGGTTAAGTTCCACTTTAACTTGCAGGTTATAGTTGTGATAGTTTTTTTTCCTTCATTAAAGACGAGTCTGAAGAAGCATAAAAGCCAGGAGTAAGAAGTGGGAGTTGTCACCTCTGTCATTTCACAGATGCTCTCTGGATCCAGGCTGCCTCGTCCCACCTTCCTTGTGCAGGTGATTATACCTTTGTGTGTGACTGAGATGATGAGGCTCGCCACAGAGCAGGCCTTCTCCTGCAGAGTGGCATCCACCACTTGCCTGTGGCCGATCTGCACTCAAGAAGCCAGCCTGCATTAACAATCGCTGTGACAAACGGTCTCTATCTGAATGCATCAGCAGGGGGAGCTTACCTTGCACAAAGTCACTATACAGGGAACATTTTCTACATCAAGTCTCATGCGGTCATAAGGGTCGTCCGAGAGCTCGATCTCTTTTCCTCCTCCGTCATCCGATGATATGTGGACTCTGGGAATTCTGTCAGTGAGGTGACCAGAACATGGTTCATTTTTCTTACTATTCTTGTTTAGTATGTAAAGGAAATCTGTTTAAATCAAAGCTAATCAAAGGATGAGCCCCTTTTTACAAAGAAAGCCCCAAGATTTAAAGCCCCAGGATTTGTTTTACCCGGGTAATAGAAATCCCAGGGAATTCTGTACTTTCTTTTTTCCATTGCCTAAAGAGGCCCCAGACCATTTATTTAAATCAGCCCAATGTCGTATGGGGAAGATGTGACGAAAAACTGCACTACATCTTCTTTCCAGCAGATGGCATTAGTCCTTTACGTCGTTTAAAAGACTATTTGCTAATAAATTATTTTTTTTTGTTTCAACTGACAAATTATAAATAAATGAGGAACTTTAGATTTATACAGTCGTTTCCTTCCATTATTCCTTCAGTTTCTCTGGATCCATAAGCAGGAAAAGTTTAAATAATTTTTTACATTTGATTCTTTACCAACCTGTATCTGGCCAGCTTTACAGCTGTACAATTTATTTAAAATTACTAACCACTGACACATTTGTTTTTCTTTTACTATCATAGGTCAACTCATATTACATAACTACAGAAAAAGTTTTTAGTAAAAATTGTATTTATTTGAATAAAAAAAATGGATAATCAGTCCGGAAGTAGAGGGAATTGATTTTACTGTATAATCATAAGTAAATATTTATATAAATTAGATGATGCGTAGACAGTGGAGTAGAGGATGACAGGGTCACTGGGAGCTTCTGGGGAACTTGTATTGAATTTATATTAAAACTCGACAATAGCCCCTTATCAATTGCTTGTAGAAAGCCCCGGCCGTCGTGTTTCGATACAAATTTACCGGGTAATATCACTTTCACGGGGCTTTACTCTCACGGGTCAATGGTCCTACACCAGAGTAGGTCTTTCAGCTTTCCCCGGGATTTGTTAAAGGGACAGGGTTGTGTGGAGCGAGGCATGGCACCAGCAGCTTCAGTAATGGCAGAGGTTACTATAGAAATTATTTGTTTTTATACCATTAATTTGACACAAAAAGTAAATTTTCTGTAGTTGTCTGAGTTTACCTGATAATAAAAAAAGAAAAATAAGTGTGTTAGTCAGTGTTTGGTAGTTGTAAAGCAGTTGTAAAGCAACAACTCTGTCCAGATGCAGGTTGGTAAAATATTAATGTAAAATTATGGTTTAAACTATTCCGACCTATGGATCCAGTACAACTTAAGGAATAATGGGAAGAACTAATCAACTGTATAACTCTAAAGCTACTCATCATCTATTATTTATCAGTTGAAACAAAAAACACAAAAACATTTATTAACCAATAGTCTTTTAAACGGAGTAAAGGAGTAATGCCATCTGCTGGACTGAACGTGTAGTGCAGTTTTCTGCACAACTTCCACATACGTCATTATGCTGATTTAAATAAATGGTCCGGGCAATGGAAAAAAACGTGCACAATTTCTCCTATTACACGGGTAAAACAAATCCTGGAGCTTTAAATCCCGGGGATTTTGGTGGAAATGGGGCTATGATAATTAGAACTGAACAAACTCACTTTGTGTTGAAGAGAGCAGCCTTGATTGCTACTGAAATGGCGTCATACAAATTCCCGTCACACTGTAGAAGCTGAGGAGGGAACATAATGTTAGATTTGATCCATTTGGATTTTTTTTTTAATACTACTAATGTGGTGTAAGCTCCTCGCTGGACACAACCCCAAAAAAGCCACACCTGCAGGGAGAGCGGGGTCCGTGTGAGCCCAGTGGCAGGTGAGGGTGTGGGCCTGGGCATGCTGATTCCAGGCAGCAAAATGTAACTTTTGGAACAGAGAAGGTTACATCCATGGTTTGAAAGGAGCCGTAGCCGTTGTGTATGGTTGTGCGTTACCTACTAGATACAGCTATACTAACCTTTACACTCAGCTTGGGCTCAGGAGCTCCAGAATAGAGGACGGACTCGATTTGATTCGATTCAATTCAATTCAGTTTAATTAGATAGCGCCAATACACAACGCACGACGTCTCAAGGCACATTACAAAGTCAATTTAGTCGAATTATACGGATTTCAAGTAAGGTACTTACATTCCAATAATTCTAACTATCAAAAAGTGCAGTCAGATTCAGTTTATTATTCAAACTGGTTAAGAATTTTTCTATCTAAGGAAACCCAGCAGATTGCATCCAGTCAGTGACTTGCAGCATTCACTCCTCCTGGATGAGCATGTAGAGACAGTGGACAGTCACTGGCGTTGATTTTGCAGCAATCCCTCATACTGAGCATGCATGTAGCGACAGTGGAGAGGAAAAACTCCCTTTTAACAGGAAGAAACCTCCAGCAGAACCAGAACCAGGCTCAGTGTGAGCGGCCATCTGCCACGACCGACTGGGGGTTAGAGAGAACAGAGCAGAGACACAAAGAGAACAAAGAAGCACTGATCGAGGAGTACTTTCTATGGGAAAGAAAAGAAAAACATTAATGGCTATAGCTCCCTTAGTGGCTTGATCTAGGAGAGACAACTAAGCAGATAAACTCTGAGTCAGTTTTCAAGTCTAGAGGATGAAAGAGAGCACATACAGTTAGTCACAGTAGAAGCTCAGCCAGTAGCTATGTCTAGCAGAGACAGGGTTAAACACTGAAAGACAGGGCTAAGTGTATCATCAGTAGAAGGTGAACTTTAAGTGGTTGGCAGCAGAAGCTTGGACAATGCACCCTCCAGGAAGGTGCCACAGTTAAACACAGAGCCAGGTCAGACGTAGAACAGAGAGAAAACACAGTTAAAAGCTGAAATATCAGCAAATAACGCAAAATTGGAGAGTAGTATGAGAATGTAGAAAGGAAAGTGAAAGTGGTCATTATGTCCTCCAGCAGCCTAAGCCTATAGCAGCATGACTACAGAGATAGCTCAGGATAACCTAAGCCACTCTAACTATAAGCTTTATCAAAAAGGAAAGTTTTAAACCTGGCCTTAAAAGTAGACATTTTTGTCCATCTAGAGCCCACTGATGGCCATTTTATACTAAAAACCACAACGTTGGGGAACTTCTCTCTGTAATTTTTGGACCATAACCACTGGAAAAGGGGGGTCATACACGTAGCAGAAATGGGGGGTGTGTTTGCACCTCAACCGAACTGAGCCGGTTTAGGCTAAACCTGACCCCCCCTTACTCCACCCAACAAGGGGAGAAGAAGAGGAGTAAAAAAAGGGAAGATAGCTCAGATAACCTAACCACTCAAACCTATAAGCTTTATAAAAAAGGAAAGTTTTAACCTAGCCTTAAAAGTAGACAGGGTGTCCGCCTCACGGACAAAAACTGGGAGCTGGGTTCACAGGAGAGGAGCCTTAACTAAAGGATCTGCCTCCCATTCTACTTCTAGAGACTCTAGGAAACACCAGTAAACCTGCAGTCTGAAACGAGGTGCTCTTTTTGGGAACGTATGGAAAAATCAGATCTCTGATGTATAGGGACAAAATCATTAAGGGCTTTATATGTGAGGAGGAGAATTTTTAATTCTATTCTGGATTTAACAGGGAGTTAATGAAGGGAAGCTAAAGTAGGAGAAATATGATCTCTCTTTTTAATTTTCATCAGAACTCTTGCTGCAGCATTTTGAATCAGCTGAAGGCATGATCCAAAAGGATCGTCCCTGAATTTAGAAGCAGAAAATTTAAAGTCATCCAAGTTTTTATGTCTTCAAGACATGCTTGTAGTCTATCTAACTGGTTGGGCTCATCAGGATTTATGGATAAGTAAAGCTGAGTATCATCAGCGTAACAGTGAAAATTTATCCTATGCTGCCTGATAATTTTTTCCATTGGGAACATATATATAGTAAAGAGAATTGGCCCAAGTACTGAACCCTGTGGTACTCCACAATTTAAACCCCGAGTTTAAAGATATTTTATCATTTACATGAACAAACTGGAATCTGTCAGACAAATAAGATTTAAACCAGCCTAGCGCTGTTCCCCTGATCCCTACAGCATATTCCAGCCTTTCTAAGAGAATATTATGATCGACTGTATCAAATGCAGCACTGAGATCTAACAGAACCAGTACAGACACAAGTCCATTATCTGAGGCAATAAGAATATCATTAGTGACTTTTAGCAGAGCTGTTTCAGTGCTATGATGAGCTCTGAAACCTGACTGAAACTCTTCAAACAGGTCATTGCTGTGTAAATGCTCACACATTTGATTAGCAACTATTTTCTCAAGAATTTTAGATAAGAATGGAAGATTGGATATAGGTCTGTAATTTATTAAGTCATCTCGATCAAGCGAAGGTTTCTTAAGCAAAGGTTTAATTACAGCTACCTTAAAAGCTTGTGGTACTGATCCATTTACTAAAGATAAATTAATCATATCTAAAATGGGGCTGGTAATCAAATGGAACCCTTTCCTAAATAATTTGGTTGGGATTGGGTCTAAGAGAGCTAAGGGAATGGATGGCTCAACAGAGCTATGACTCTGTGTAAGTTTAGCAACTGTACTAAAGAGAAACCTAGGATTATTCTTATTCTCTTCCATTAATGATGAGAAATGAGCTGTTCTAACTTGACGAAGTGTCTTTTTATACAACAGTGGAATATTTTTCTAGATTAAGTAGGAATCCTCTAGGTGTGTAGAGCGCCATTTTCTCTCCAATTGTCTAACACTTTAAAGTATGCAGCTCTGAATTAAACCAGGGAGCCTGCCTCCTATGAATAATTACCTTCTTTTTCAAGGGGGCTGCATTGTCTAATGCACCACGTAATGATGAAGTAACACTATCAACAAGAGAATCAATTTGTAAAAGGGGAATTAAAAGAAATATTGTTTTTCTGCGATAATGGGGAAATTAAAAGTGGAACAGATAATTTAAAGGTTGTTACAGCATTGTCTGATAATGATCTACTATAATGAAATTTTCTATCAGGTGTGGAGTACTCAGTTAAATTAAACTCAAAGGTTAATAAAAATGGTCAGACAGGACAGGGTTATGAGGAAATATTGTTATGTCTTTACACTCAATGCCATATGTCAGCACAAGGTCCAGAGAATGAAGACAAAGGTGGATAGGTTTGTTAATGTTTTGAGCAAAGCCAATTGAGTCCAAAATAGCATTAAAGGCTATATTTAGGCTATCACTTTCAGTGTCAACATGAATGTTAAAATCCCCCACTATAATAACCTTATCTGTATTTCACACTAAATCAGATTTGTTCAAAAGGAGGCCCCTGGTAGGTGTGGGGATACTCAGAACCATAGACTCCTGAGCAATGGAGCAAGTGAAGCAGCTTTTCTCACATTTTCAAAAGTAGGACAGCAAACTAACATTTTTGCTCCCCCATTTTTGGAATCAAAGAAATCTGATCACTCACTGCAGTCGCGCATATTTACAAAGTTTCACTGTACTTAAACTACCAAGCAAAAAATATTTGCTCTAATGTCGAAGAACAGCTGTCAGACTTATTACAGCAATGGTTGTTATGTGATTAAAAAACCTAGGTGGTTGGATTAAGAACGCCAAATGAGCTGGATTTTTTTCCCTCAGGTAATTGAAAGGTGACCTTGGAGGCTTGAACTCACCAACACGTCCACATAAAGCACCCAGCAGTGTTCTCCAGGACTTATGCAGAGGCTCCTCAGATCCAAGCTGTGCTGGTTGTTGAAGACTTTGTAGAGGGTGTTACTCAGCTCCGTTCCCAGCTCTTCTCCTCCTCTGCCCTCAAACTCTGGGGTTGCATTGGCTGAGCTGATGACCGGAGGAGAGAAAAATCCAAAAAACATGGTGGACTGAAGAAAAAAACAGGTTCTCCCATTGAGGGCTTTTATTCTCTTGCTATTAAATCTTACAGTGGCAATGGGGATTGATGTTCATGGCAACTCAACACTGCCCTAAATGGATGGTTTTCAAACAACAGCAGAAAAGTTGTGATCTCTGTGATGCGATGCTTCACTCCAATATATTTTAGCATGACACATGAAACGCATTTAGGTTATAACCTTCAGTGCCACATGTCACTTCTCCTTTTATTCTTACTCTATACTTTCCAACAAACACCATACCTACCAGTCCACAAAGAATTCAAGGTAACCCTCGTTTGGAATCATTGGCTTCGGTTTTCCAATCTCAGCCTTGACCCCAACAAGAACTGCAGTGTGACCCTGAGAGGATGAATGGGAGACAAAAACATGCCTGAGACACATGTGTAACATGTACATATATACACTTTATGCCGTACCATAAGAAGGATTAAACTGGACTTTATGGAACTGGAACTGAATGTGACTGGATGACTGGACTGGATTTAATTGGACTGATTGTATTTAATATTGGACTAATTATGATTCTATATAATTGGATAATAACTGGACCAGCTTTTCTTAGAAACTGCCTTAAAATGACATTGAATGTGATTTTCTCCACGATAAATAAAGTTAGTTGAGTTAATAAAATCTTTTACTGTTTGCACAAGCTCAAATATGGCTGGTGTATATGTTTTATTGGACTCATTAGTCGAATAAAAGTGCGGCGTCATGGAGCTGACACTGAGCGGTTATCTTTACCAGAGTGACTTTAGCGGACCCGTCTGTGTTGGACACCACATCTGTCTCTACTTCCATGTGTCTGTAGTCCTCACAGCTTCTTCCATCCACCCGTAAATCATCCTGGTCAGAACCACAGAAAGCATATCAATACAGGCAGTACCGGAGCCGAACCGACCCTTTACACCCTACCACAACAGTTCAGCTTTGCGGTTCCAGCGGGAGGGAAAACCTTACCCTTATGCCGTGTAGGATGTACACTTTCTCAGCCTCGCTAACTTGTACTGTTGCCATGTTATTTTTCTTACTCTTCTTCGGTGTTCTGTTCTTCTTCGTGGTCGTGGTTGTAAGCGGAAAACGTACCTTACCGCCTCCTAGTGATGAGGTTTACAACTCTTCTGTGGGACCCGAATCATTTGGCGCAAAAGAACCGTGACTTTCGTTTGCTTTACGGAATAATTTAATGAGTCTTTTGCGGGTGGTTCAGTTGATTACTTATGCTCAATAAATGTCTTCTCTGTGTCCTTTGATAAAACATAGATTTGCTTCGTAACCACAGTCATGAGCACAGTTTCCAAACTTCCCTTCAGTCCTTTGAAATTTGAACCATCCATCCATCCATCCATCCATCCATCCATCCATCCATCATTGTCTGCTTCTTTGAGATTGGGTCGCTGGGCAAAAGGTTATGTATATTTTTTGTAATATATGTTTGAGAAACATTTGTTTAAGGACGTTCAACAACTTTTCATGTTTTTCATCGGCTAAACATTGAGGGGATGCTCATTAAAGGTTGCATCCAGTTTTCCAGTAACCTTTAACTCATGTTTGGGAAGATTTGCTTGAAGTTACATTTAACCTTTAGAGTACAAGGTAATGAACTGCCAGCCCTTCATAGCAGTCATTCTTGCCAAAGGCAGTACAATCAGTTTTTAACTTTAGAGGGAAATTACTTTTTTTTTAAATATAGGTGCAGGTTGGTTTTTATAGCCCTTTTTTCTCTTAATAAATGAAATGTATATTTGGAAACAGCATGTTGTATTTAGTCATATTAGTTTTGTCTGATATTAAACTAATTTCACTAAGTGAAACTGGTAAGTGTGACAAAAGGCAAAAACAGAAGAAATCTATACGTTTTATTTTTTTTGCTTGAATTTTCATTAAATATATATATATATATAAATATATAGATATGGGTCAAATAATGTCTCGATTTGATTGGTCAACCGGGCGTTTGACAGCAACCTGACAGACCCAGCTCAGGGCATACAAGCCCCTTTTAGGCGAAAAGGTACTTCCTGGTTGGATGGATCCGATTTGTTGTCTTCCTTTTCCCGCATAGCTTTCTGGATTTCACCTAGTAAGGAAGCACCGAAACGGAATCCGGGTTTAATAGCGTTTTTTATATCGAGATAACCCATTAATTAACAAGCATCAGTCTAAAACAGAGACGGTAGTAAGGGCGGGAGCAGCGGAGCCGTTAACAGCAACCGTGCGGACATCGGAGAGATTAGCTTGGACTGAGCTAGCAAACGCCGCGGAGGATCGGGTTGCTGACCCCGGGTTGGCGTCTTTCCATTCTACGAAAGCTTGAAACAGTCGGAGAACTACAAGAAAAGACTAAAGGAAGCCGTAAAACCAAAAGGTGAGTTGTTTAACTAGCAACAAATACCAACAAATATCGCAGTTGAACCAGTTTCCAGCTGTGAACTGCTGGAAAACCAGACTCCCTGCGCTGCTCCAGCTGCCAAAGTTAACTTCCTGGTTGGATTTCTAACTTTAGATCTTTCTGTAAACAAATTAACCGCATTCCCCATATGTGATATTGTCTAAGTTTAGCCACTTAGTTATTAGTTTAGAAGAAAAATGTTTTTTTATGAAACTGACTTGAGTCCCACTCAGGTGACACGTTCTAGTGTAATATTGTCCTTAAAGATTATTGACGTTTTAGTTAATTATGCAGCACTTGTTTGGACAAATAACATTATATTCATTAATGCCCTTGGCTGTGGTTATCTGTCGCTTTAGTTTTTTTCTTATTTAACTTTGATTGCATAAGCACATTGAATTATCTTGTTGCTGAAATGTCTTATTCAAATAAACTTGCCTTGGAAGTCATGCAATGACTCAGGACTTTGTTCCCTCGGTTCCTACACCGCCTGGAAAGGTATAGAATTTGATTTTAGTATTTTTTCAGATCTGGATAAAAATGAAAAAAAAAAAAACACATTTGTTTGTCCATCCTGTTTTCATATCCTTTATTTGTAAAAGTTTAATCCATCCATCCATGCATTCATTCATCCATCCATCTATTCATCGTTCCTCCTTCCATTCGTCTATCCGTTCATCTACCCATCTAACCGTCTGTCCAGCTAAGCAGTTGTTTGTCCAGTTGTTTGTTCTTCCACCTGTTTGTCCATCCAAACATCCGTGTACACAGGACTAATGCAGCAGTTCATGCAAAAATAGCCCCCGTTAAGCCTTCAGTGCATTTACTGTACAGGACATTAGGATTTTTTTCAGTATCTCTGCATTTGTGTGTTTAAAAATACTTTTTAATGGTTTTATGTAGTGATGGCGAGTTAAAGCTTTGTGAAGCACTGAAGCTCTTCATCCGGTTGGTCGACTTACGAGCCAAAACATGATGTTCATCAAGTGCACAAAACATGTAAAACAGGCAGAATGGTTATAAGGACATCCCTTTGGTGTGGGAAGCTTTCAATTGAATCTATCAATATGTGTGTAATTAACATATTTAATGGGTCATTTCCACATTTTGAATTCAATTACTGAAATAAATGAACTTTTCGTTAATAATTTTAATTTATTTAGATCCACCTTCAGTCCACAAACCATTGTTTTCAGTTACCAGATGAGGTTAAAGTGAAACCACATGAGGGCATTAAGGACCTGTCTGTCCCTGTGGAGTTGAGCTGTGCCTGCGTTTAATACCGCCTGTCCTCATTAGATGTCATCATCATGCCGCTCTGCACCTGTGTTCGAGCAACAGGCTGTCCAACATGCCCAGAAATTATTGATGAGTATCTCAATATGCTGCAAGCAGTTTTTGTAACTGCAGTGTTCATAGCCTGAACATGAAACTCTTCTTCTGGTAAAACATCACATGCAACCAACAACTTAAAGCCTTCTCTCACAATCTTCAAATTATTGAGCAAGTCGCATCCAAACTGTCTATAAAAGGGACAGCAAGACGCAGCAATTGACATGCAAATGGTGCTTTTGGTGAGGGAAAAGTGTAGATTTGTAAAGAAAAAGAGTAGATTTAGCAGACTGAGGCACCCTGGCAGTTCTGTCCTTCCATCTTTGTGTGTTTGTCCATCTATCTGTTCATCCATTTGTTTATCCATTCATCTGTTTCTGCATCCATTCATTCGTGCGTCTCATCAGTTCGTCTGTCCCCCCATTTGTTCAGTTATGTCTCCGTCCTTTCGTTGGTTCATCAAATCTTTCTCCTTCCATCTGTCCCTTGTTAAAACCTGACCACTGTAGATGTATCTACCATAAACTCGGTGAACGTTTGTATCCATTCAATTCAATTCAGTTTATTTATATAGCGCCAATTCACAACACATGTCGTCTCAAGGCACTTCACAAAAGTCAGGTACATACATTCCAATTAATCCTAATCATTGAACAGTGCAGCCAGATTCAAGTTATTGTTTCAAATTGGATAAAAGTTTTTCTATCTAAGGAAAACCCAGCAGATTGCATCCAGTCAGTGACTTGCAGCATTCACTCCTCCTGGATGAGCATGTAGAGACAGTGGACAGTCACTGGCGTTGACTTTGCAGCAATCCCTCATACTGAGCATTCATGTAGTGACAGTAGAGAGGAAAAACTCCCTTTTAACAGGAAGAAACCTCCAGCAGAACCAGAACCAGGCTGTGTGAGCGGCCATCTGCCACGACCGACTGGGGGTTAGAGAGAACAGAGCAGAGACACAAAGAGAACAAAGAAGCACTGATTCAGGAGTACTTTCTATGGGAAGGAAAAGGTAAATGTTAATGGATGTAGCTCCTTTAGTCGTTTCACCTAGAAAGAAGGAACAGATAAACTCTGAGCCAGTTTTCAAGGTTAGAGTCTGAAGAGAGCACACAGAGTTAGTTACAGTAAAGCTCAGTCAATCGCCATGTCTAGGAGAGAGAAAGGGTTAAACACTGAAAGACAGGGCCATGTGGATCATCGGTAGAGGGTCAGCATTAAGTTGTTGCCAGCAGAACCAGAAGCCTTTCCATGAAAACTACAGGGAAATCTGGGTCTAAAACAGAAGAAATTTTTGACAAGATAATGAGTATGAACCGTGAATGCCAGATGGTTGATGGTTAAAATACCTATATGCTTGTACCAATGTTTCCTAGATTTTGTCTGATTCCTCTTCCTATTCTGCATCCCTCTCTCCCTCCTCTCCTCCTCCTTTACCTCCTTCTCTCTCCCTCCTCTCCTCCTCCTTTACCTCCTTCTCTCTCCCTCCTCTCCTCCTCCTTTACCTCCTTCTCTCTCCCTCCTCTCGTCATCCTTTACCTCCTTCTCTCTCCTTGCAGTATGAGACTGGAGCCACGGGGGCTGTAGGATGAAGAGCCCGGCGCAGCGCACCAGAGACATCGAGCGGCAAGCTGGCTACCTGAAGCCCGAGCACTGCGCCCCTCCTCCTCCCCGCGGCAACTCAGGCACCATGTGGTTTATCCGTGACAGCTGCGGCATTGTGTGTGGCGTCATCACCTGGCTTCTGGTCTTCTATGCAGAGTTTGTGGTGGTGTTCGTCCTGCTCCTCCCAGTAAAAAACGTGGCCTACAGCCTCTTTAACGGGGTTCTCTTTAATGGCCTCGCCTTCCTCGCCCTCGCCTCTCATGCCAGGGCGATGTGCACAGACCCGGTTAGTTGCAATTAATTTGTACCCATAAAACACTCATGCCCACAATAGACATGTATGGAAACTACCTATTGGATCTTTAATTTACCTGCATTCATAGTACTTAGAATAAAAGTGTTGGAACCGGCAAGTCAGATCTTGAAGAATTAGAAACGATCAGGAAAAGTCTGACCGGTAAATTTCTTTTTTTGCCTCTAACACATAAGATAAAAATAGTGCTGCAGATTTTTAGACTGGGGTGGTAGTAATGAAAACATCTGAAAATGAAGGAATTGCAAAGACTATCTCAAACTTTATCGGATTTTTACTTAACTAAAAAAGGTGGTTTAAAGTGTACTCTTTAGGTTTGTGTGTTTTATAGACCAAACGTTGAGGGAGTTCTTAGCTTTGGTGCTATTTTCTGATTTTTAGTTTCTGATCTGCCAAATTAGCTTTATATTGGTGATTGATGCATCTCCAGTAATAACCTGGTGGTATTTATTTAGTGTCTGGAGTTGCCTGCTGGTGTTTTTAGTTAAAGTCTATGAGGTTTTGCAACTTTGATCCCCAATATCAAAAATATTTCATTAAAAAATACTGCTTTATAAAACTTGCTATTATATGACTGTGGGCTTGCCATAGTCCAATCACTGCCTTTTCATTGGTGCACTATCACTTGGAACCTCATACTACTCCACACACTGCATATTTACAACTGGCAGATCAGTCTTCAGCATCCTGTGTGTCATTGTGAGCCCTTTTTGCATTAGTTTGGTGTGGATAGCTTTAGAGGTTAGCTTAATCTAGTAATTTTCTCATGTGGTACTAAGCAAAAAATCAGCAAAAACCCGGTGTGTTCACCCTCTTCTGATTGACAGTAGTGATCGCCTGTGACCCTTCCTCTTCTGACTGCATATATCCATGCGTTACATCTGTACCGTAACGGTTCAGCATGGAAACACCTACAGTTTCACACCAAAATGTTCTACCTGAAGCTTACAGTCAATATGTTTCACTATTGAGAGAACATTGAAGACTTGCGAAAGGCTAAAACACGCCCCAAACTTGGTAACTCATCACAAGATGGTTAAATATTGCTACACAGTAGACAGTACTATCTGCTTTAGGCATTGTATTTATTTTGTTAATCCAGTTTGATATTGTTATAATTTGCCTGTCCACAAATTATTTTGGGTTTGTCTTTTGTGGGTCAAGCCAGTGTCGCAATTTTGGTCTCTAATTTTAAAAAATTGTTTAAGGGAGAAAAAACTTTTAAAATCCTATACTTTTATGACAACAGTACAACTAAAACTGTTATTTTTACAGCTTTTTTTTAAATACATCAAGTTCCCTGCTGGACCTTTCAGATTTATAAAGCAAAATCTCTTAAAAACTGCTGAATTTTACACATCATTGTCTTTATATTAAAAATGTGGTTATGCAATTTTTAGTGTGAATGTTACAGGTGCTCCTTGACTTTTTTACCTTCTCCTGTCTGCGCCGAAACAGTTTAAATAATTGAAAGCACTCCTTACAAAAACATTGTAGCAGGTTGCTTGCTTTGTTTTCATTTAAAAGATTTCTATACGCAGTTTCTATTTACAGAGGAGCAACGTTCAGGGATATTTTAGCTAAATAACTTATTTTTTTGCTTTCCTCTCCTATCTCGCAGGGAGCTGTGCCCAAAGGGAACGCAACCAAAGAATTCATCGAAAGTCTGCAACTCAAACCAGGACAGGTGGTGTACAAGTGTCCAAAGTGCTGCAGCATCAAGCCTGACAGAGCACATCACTGCAGGTACAGCACCACACTTTCTAAGCTACTCAGCACCTTTCCAGCAGCTGAAATCTGCTGCTTTCGTTCCATTGGGATCTCTTCCTCCAGGGTGTTTGTTCCTGCACCGCTTCTCCTGCATCCCCCGTGTGTGTGTGTGTGTGTTTTTCTTTGCTTGTTTTAAGACTGCTTGTGCAACATTTCCCTGCAGAATCTGTAGCTTGGTAATAGGGATTCCCTCTATGGTTGCTCGTGTGTTTCTCCTGGATTTCCAGGCATGAAAAGTGCAAAAACATTAGAGACTTATTGAATTTCAGTCATTGTTTCAGAGCCTAAAAGTGGAGTTAATGGACATTATTATTGTAGCTATTTTTAGGAAATACATTTTTCTCTGTTGATATTATCTTCTGAGGGGGAGCTTTGTAAAAAGAACAGGTAGAAAAATCGTATTTCTGCTTTTTCATGTGAGAAATTAGGAGTTGTAACAGCTGTAATACTGTAACGTCACGAAAATAGCAGCTCTACAGCTACTTAGTGTCATACATCCATTACCAGGTGGAAAAATTACATTATTTCTTTTTACTTACATGATAGCGTTTTTATGTGCTATAGAAATGCTCTACATTCACCGCTTTCTGATATTTATTTATCCATGTCCCTGCAGTGTGTGCAAGCGCTGCATCAAAAAGATGGACCACCACTGTCCCTGGGTGAACAACTGTGTTGGAGAGAACAACCAGAAATTCTTTGTGCTCTTTACTGTGAGTCTTAGCAAAAAAAACAATGGAAGCAAATAAGAATGTACTGATCCTGTTGGGCTCATTCACAATAAATCTGTTTGTTTTCAGATGTATATTGCACTAATATCCTTCCACGCGTTACTAATGGCTGCCTTCCACTTTGTTTTCTGCTTTGAAGAAGACTGGGCAAGTAAGTATCTGATTGTTTGAATGGAAAACAACCCCCCTTCTTCTTTGAATTATTGCCTCTGTCTAATGAGTTATTTATTTATTCGGTAGTTTCAAGTCTCTTCCAGTGAAGCAGGAAGTTCATGTTGTTTAACTATGATCCAGTTACATTTGCTTTTGTTCTAGGATGAAGTTAAACATCACATTAAGCAAAAACCTTAAAATAAAGTCATATATTCCTGCAAGCAGCATCATCTCACAATGAAACATATATAAAAATCCCACGTTTAATTTGAGTACATTTATTCATGGGGTAAAACAAATCTAATATGAACTAAATATTTCTGCTGCCACAATTCTGTGTCCAAAACCTGTAGAACCACCTTTTGAGAACAGAACATCATTTATTCTTCTGCTGTGACTTTCCATAAGGTTGAAGCATACAGAGAAAAAGGCCTTTGACCATTTTTCTTTGCGCAGCCTGTCCAGATCATTTGAAGTCCTCGAGCCTCATGCATAAGTGTGCACAGCTTTCATAGTAAAAGTTGGCAGTAGGGAGAAATCTTGAAAATGACAGCGCACAAAAAAGTCAATGCTTTCACATGCCACTGCACACCTTTCCTTCATACATCCTGATTTGCGAGGAATTGGCAGCAGCTGCACGTGCCGCTTGGACCGCCTGGTCCTGGCTGACAATAAAGTTTGTGCCCGTTTTGTTCTACATGTCTGCATCAAGTCCAGCGGTGCTGTCTAAACGTCCACTGGGTTAATTATAGCTTACTGCTGGTCCTTGTAATGCAGAGTCCTACCAACACAACTATCATAAATAGAATATCATCATCGTGATATTTATTATTGCTAATGCCATCAAAAGATTTTCTAATATCCTGCAGTCCTACCCTATATTCTTCCCAAGTCATGTTTTCATAGGAGATTAATACAAGATACATATTGTGCCTGTTATGTTAGATCATTATCAGCATCTTTTCCTTTAGGTGAGACGATTTGACGACTTGAAGCCACAGCAGGAAGCCTTCAGACCCCAGGAAGATTTGCCTTTCCGGCCACTAGAAGTGGCTAAATTACTCTTCAGTCTGTTGTTTTTGCCAGTTTCTGGCTTTAAATTAGCTTTTCCCCTGCAGATGTTTATTGGCAAGTTCCTGTATATTTTTTACATTAAACCTTTTACATTATCATTGATTTGTAATTTTGTGCTGGTGTCTTCTTGCTCCAGACTAAAAGAAACATTTGGAACGGATAAAGAAGGCTAATCTGGCCTAACCTAAAGTTCTCTGGCTGATCTGTGTGTTGCTTGTTCACGTCTTCCTCAAAGAAAGGAAACAAAGATGTATATTTGGAACTATTGAACTTGGAGATGTAGAAAAGTTTAAAATCTAGAATGTAACACTTTGTTTTGCTAAGCTATGAAGCTGTAGCTCCTGAACAACAGTTGGAAGTTTTATTTTCTAATTGTTTGGAAATGTACCGCCTTTTTCCCTGTGTGATACTTAAATCTAATAATTTGGGGGTTTTGGTTTTTCAGGTTAAACAAAGAAAGAAACATTTCGTTTAAAGCATAAAACTGTCATACAGGTATAGTGAGATTATCGATTATTGAAATAATTGTCAACTAATTTAGTAATCGAATAATTGTTAAGTGGTGTATACAGACTCTAAGACATGCTATTTGCTGGAAGAACAACCCACTCAGAGCAATAATTGGGCCAAAACTGTACAAAAATATGAACATGTTTTGCATTTAAGATGAAAAACTTTCTTTGCCTGTAAATATGCTCTATTCACCTCAAGTGGCCTAACTTTAGCTTCACCTGGTTCAAATTCTGTAAAAAAATATCTCCTGTTAAGCACCTTTTACTATCCGATTATTATTCGATTAAACGAAAAAATAGTCTTTAGATTAATCGATTAGCAAAATAATTGTTAGTTGCAGCCCTAAGTGAGATGT
Source organism: Crenichthys baileyi (assembly GCA_036173005.1). Lineage (NCBI taxonomy): Eukaryota > Metazoa > Chordata > Actinopteri > Cyprinodontiformes > Goodeidae > Crenichthys > Crenichthys baileyi. The sequence continues at coordinate 70,154 of JAHHUM010001545.1, forward strand.
GTCACTGGCTTTAAGGTAACAGAAACTCCTTTTTTCTCTCAGAGTGCAGCAACTTTTCTCCACCAACAACAGTCATCCTCCTCATCCTCCTCTGCTTTGAGGGTCTGCTCTTCCTGATCTTCACTGCGGTCATGTTTGGGACTCAGGTTCACTCCATCTGTACTGATGAAACGGTGAGTGACCTCATCAGTTCACTTTAATCAGCCTGGTAAAAGAAATGAAGTAGTTGGAGGTGCAGCGGTTTCAGTTGGGAGAAGGTTGCAGAAGGTTGAGATCTCCTTAATCGGTTTGTTTCAGGTGTCTGCACATTTATTTTGTTAGTGCCTCATTTTAAGGTGCTGACTTGAAATCCCTGCAAGTAACAAAAAAAGGTGGGAACAGGTGAGCTGGAACAGTTTCATCGTTCTATCATGCCCTCCTTTCTTCAGTTTATTTATAGCAGAACATAAACCAACAAATTTAGAGACTGCAGAAGGGTTCACATATCTTGGTGTCTTGTTTACGTGTAATAAGAGGGTGGAACTGCAGATGACAATGTTGATCTGGTCTGTCATGGTAGAAACGGTGGCGTGCAAAGAGGCGGTGCTTTGAAGTTGACATGTCCACCTGTTTTATTCTCACATGTGGTCATGAGACGTAGATCATGACCGAAACAAGATGATCCCAGATTGAGTGGCTGAAAGGAGTCAAACTTTGACTTGGAGAGAGGGTGCGGAGGCACTGGTCCACCGAGAGGAGACTGTTGAGGGTTGTTCAGGGATGGATGGTTTGGTTGTATTGAATGGATAGATACTGTTAATACCAGGCCTTATCTTAAACAGTTGAAAACGATACATCAGCTTTGTTATGTCATTTAAAGCTGCATCAGTGTTTTTGCTCTGCTGTTTGCAGGTGAAATAAATGCTATCATGAAAGTAACATATTTGTTGTTCAGCATCAGTCTTTGTACGTTGTGGAAAAAACATTTTCCACTTCATGGCATCTGGTAAGGAAGTGGAATCAGGCCTTCTTGTTGCTGCTGGAGTGCTGAGCTCCTTGCATTGTGTATGTAAGTATGAGAAGATGGCAGATTCGTTTGGAAACTGGTTTTATTGGTATGAAAGCAAACCCAGTCAACCCTTTTCTCCCTACAAACACTCACTCTGATTTTGGGTGCTTTCTTCTCATTTGTTGCCTCATCTTGTATGCTGTTCTGATGACTGTCCGGAGCTCCACTTGCTCAGAGAGTGAGGTGATCCTGACGTTTGGTTCCTTCAGCTTATATTTAGTTTTTATAGTTTCCCACAAGAAAATAGAAATAAAACTGACTTCAGCTCCATGGAAAGCAGGTAATCCACTTCCAGCCCCTTGCAAGGTTGACTTCAGTATATTTTCTGCTGTAACCACCCACAAGCATGAGTCACAGCGCAATAATATTCACTACAAACATCATCTGTCTCAGTCAATTTCAGGGTAATGGAGCCTGCAGTTCAGTGTGTTTATCAGGAAACGCTTAGTGTGAGTCCCCTACACCCTATGGGAGGACAACAAAAGAACAGAAACATGACTCATTTTCCTGCTCTTTTTTATATTGCTTTGCTCAATAAATTCAGAGTGTTTGCTTTACCTCTGCAGGGCATCGAGCAGCTAAAGAAGGAGGAGAGAAGATGGGCCAAAAAGTCCAAATGGATGAACATGAAGGTGGTGTTCGGCCACCCCTTCTCTATAACCTGGCTCAGCCCGTTTGCGGCGCCGGACCATGGCAAGGCCGACCTGTACCAGTACATCGTGTGAAAGCTGGAAACCAAGCTGACACCACTTGTGATCTGGACCTGAACTCATTTGAAGCGTCTCTTCATTTTCTTTCCTTTCTGAATGATGGATATTTCTTGAAGCTTGGATGTTCCCGGGTATTCTGTTGTATGCTTAAAGTTTTCTTCACTTTAACTTTCTTTTTTATCGTTTCCCCCTTGGTGCTGAATGACATTAGGATTTATCTGCACCATGAACCTGAACCGGGAACAAGAATCAGCTCAAAGATGAGAAGCACTTGGAGTTAGATGCCACCAGAAGACTGAGCTCTGTTTGCTGCAGTAGGTCGGACCATTTCCTCCTTTCTGAGATTAAATCATGTCAACTGACAACCAGCATGATCCAGGTATGGAGATGGACTCCTGGATGCGTCTTCCTGTAAACAATCTCTCAATCCTCTCACTCAATTGGCTGTTTTAGTCTTCGCGATAATCTTCTCCTGAATGCTGCAGATGATTTGCCTTAGAGCAATCCTTTAGCACCGGGTTAATCCGATATGTTTAAAGATATTCCCATTTATTGCCTTAATACCACACTGGTCGTCACTGGTTTACATTATTTTTGAAGGGAGATTGTAGCCTTCTTCAGTGGGTGGGTTTGTTCAGGGATGTGTTTTTAAGAGCAAGTTTTAGGCAGATTTCTTTCCCTTTTTTCTTCAGAAAACCCCACCTCCTTTCAGTTGCCATAAAGGTAGAACAAATCACGAGGGAGGAGATTTAGATCTTTTTATTTGTAAAACATGCAAGCAATCATCTTCAAACAGAAGCAATAACTCCACGGTTATCGGTTTAAGTTGTAATCCTTCATATTACAGCATGTTTGTCTCTGTGATGCTTGAAACACTGTAGTGATGCTTTATCATAGGCAGTGACCTCCATGTTTATTGGCACACCCAGTATGTATGTGTAGAATAAATTCATCTTTCTTCTGTAGCTTTAATATCACACTGAAAACGGTTGTTCTAGTTTCTAACAACCAGATTCTGAGACTCCCCTGTGTGAGGTTCTAAATTTTCTACTTATTGCTCTGATTATAGGTAAGTTAACACATCTGCCAATTATTTAAACTGCATGTTTTTTTGTCTTTCCCATTTTAAGAGAAACAGAAAGAAGGAAATCATGATTTTAATATTTAAAGCGACTTTAAACCTTTACATGGGCAGCCAATAAATGTAGAGGTGCTACAGCTCTGGAAAAAACTGCAATGTTCTGTGATTTTAGTAATTATTGGTATGTTTTTGAGTACAATGAACACAATTTTGCATGTTATTTTTTGCTTATTGCCGGGTAGAGGACTGCTGTGCTTCGTGTTGTCTTTCCCAGCTTTAAACTACAACTTTTTGACAGTTTCACATCAGTGTCACAGATGCTGTGTGGCAACAGTTCCAATGGCCATTGTTCGTAGAAACGAAAGTTAAACTACATGTTTTTTTAATCAGATGTTTGACTTAAGTTGAAATCTTGAGGATTGAATAAGAAAAGCGACATTGCAGTTTATTCGTAGCACCTATGAAAGTTTTAAATGAGGTATTTTGTAGATTTAACAGCCTTTGAACTCATGTTGACTTCACTTTTTCACATAAACCAGCATCCTTTTATCTGATAATTGTACAAGTTTGGCCTCTTCACCAGCTTTGATAGAAAATTTGATGACCTTAAGGGTAATTCAGTTGCTCGGTTCAATGTGTTTGCTTGTGAATAATGCAGTTTGTCCTAGTAGTTGGTCGTGTGCCTAAGTCAAACCAGAAGGTAAAGCAAGGGGGTTTACAGAATTAAATGTTGAGTCACATTTAGATAATTTAAGGCCTGCTTTTACTTTGAGCGTAGAGGAGTGATAATGTGCAGAGGAAAACCACCACTTCAGAGTATTTAACACTAAAAATGCCTTTGTGTGTTTATTTAAAAGCCTTACTGTATTGATAGACATCTAGATGCAGAGGAAAGGAAATATTTAAGTGTACTTGTTGCCAAATTAAGTCAATAATGAAATGATGCTCTGATTCAATTATTTCAAGATTGCAGCTTGGTTGTTTGTCATCTAAAGACATTTAAATGGTTTTAGTTTTTTTTAATTGTCACCATTATTTGGAGATATAACAAGTTTACAACAGAACGCAACAGTTTTCCTAATTTTTCTCGCATTATTCTGTATGTTTCTGTTATCAGGTTTGATTTTGGCTTTTTGTTGTTTTTTTGTTCTTGTTGACTGATGTTTAAAGGGGAAAGTAAATAACATCAACTTTGAATGAGATAAGATTCATTGCTGTAATGGAAAAAGTATTAATGTTTTGTTTTAGGGTCCATTATAAAACATTAAGTTACAATACTGCCAACATTTTTGCTGTACTGTTATTAAAGATTTAAGTCCTTACTGCCTGAATTTATTTACTTTTATTAGGAAAAATGTGTTTTGTTGTCAGATTCTGAATTGGGATGCATTTTTCCTTTTAGCAGGGCCAGGTTAACTGGTCAGAGTTTAGATGCTGGATGGGGCAACATAGAGGGGGCAGGGTTCGTACGAGTGCTTGAAATCCTTGAAAATGCTTGAATTTAAACAAGGTGTTTTCAAGGTTGGGAAAGTGCTTGATTTTTGTATAAGGTCCTTGAAAGTGCTTGATATTCTAACTCCACAGTTTTGTAAAGAGCACTCTAACAGTTTAATAAAAAAATCTCAATTTGATATTTTATGTTAAAGGTACAAAATAGAGAGTGATCATTTTGCCTTTATGACGTCTCAGAAAGCCTCGCTGCCGCTCAGAGTAGGTTTGCTCCTTTCCATAATACCGGCGTGTGAGCAGCAGACATGACCTGCTGAAAGACCAGCCGCTGGACTGGCGGCGCCCTCTGGCATGGCAATGAAGCAGACCTCCTTTGAGCACATTACTATGACTTGGTATTCGAGCACATCTCGGTGAACAGAATACTGTGCTTTAAAATGTGCAACAACAAAACATTTTATTGAAAACACTAGTAAAGGTGGTTAGCTAATGGTTTAATTTTGCAAAAAGTAGCTGTGGCCTGGCATTGTTCTGTCATGCGTTCTGTGCCTCTGATGTCTTCTAGGCTCCTTCTGCCAGTAAGTCCATTTCATATTAATATAACTTTTAATCAGCTACGCTGTATTTTAGATAGTTCATAAGCTCCCTTCACACATCGGGGATGCTGTGTGCCGTGGTCATAAGTCTCAACGAAGAAAAGGTGCACAGAGATGCAGACTTCTGTGAAGTTTGGTGCTGGAAAAGTTTGAAAATTTACCTTGAAAATGTTTGAAAAGTGCTTGAATGTTACTGTGGGAGAAGTGTACGAACCCTGAGGTGGGTACTAGTAGAAAGGCTGTAAATGACCTGAGTCTAGAGCAAAGGTTCACGTTCCAGCAGGACAACAACCTTAAACGTACAGCTAGAGCTACAATGAAAGGATTCAGATCATTGTGTTAAAAGGACCCATTCAAGCCCAGAACTGAATTCTATTCGAAATCTGTGGCAAAACTTGAAATTTCCATGTTTACAGGCACTTTCCATCCACTCTGAAATAGTTACAAAATAGTTAAAACCTCAGTCAGTCCAGATAAACAAAGCTGGTAGAGGCATACTTCAAGATATGCAGCTGTAGTTGTGTCGTGGCTTAGCTAAGGAATAACTATTACTGTTGGAAAACCTTCATACAACATAAAACCGCTGACATGATGCAGAGGATGACCTTCTTGGTCAGATGAGGCTTTTATTCATTCAGTGTTTCTTCACTCTGTTTCAGTGGCAATATACACATTTGTCCAAATAGGAGCCATTGACACTTTATTTGCACTTTGACAAATGTCAGTTTTACATAAACTGAAAGACATTTATTAGACAGATTTGTCATGAGAATCTCACCATCAGTTTGTGCTGCAAATCTGAACCTTTAAAAAAAATCTCTCTGCATTTTATTTCAGGTTAGAAACATGAAAAGACTGCATATGTCATGAGAAGATGTACAACAAACTAATGCAACATCAGCTTTAACAACATGGGGATCTTCCTCAAGTCAATATTTAATTATTAGCCCTAAAAGTTTTAATTTATATTGCAATTAATAATAAAGTTGCTTTCTTGCTAGGTAATGCAGTAGTCTTTTTTTCTTTAATCATTCCAGTGTTTACAGTGCATGTGCCATGCTGTAACAGATTGTGTTTACGTGGTTTACCCCCAATATATCATGCCATTAACTGGAGACAAGCCAGGCATAAAGTTAGTAATTGTAACACTGTTGAAAGGCAATAACATTCTGACTGAGACTCAAGAGGATTTATATGAACCAGTCTCATGCATTATTGAGCCATCTTCATGTTGGAAAATGTGGGTTCATACGTTAGGGGCAAATAACAACCTTGGTAGAAATTTTCTCCAGTCTCTTTCTTGCCTATGCCACAACTATGGTCTGCTGTAAATAAGCTCTGTTTCATCATTCTACAAGATTAAAAATACTTTCTGACTTTTGCTTACTATTTGTTTTCTAAGCCGCTTTATTGAGTACACCATTCCTGAGGGTTTGTTGGTCCATATTTGACATGATGCTGGTACAGATTAAACATGGATGATGTTAATCTTCTGTTCCATCTCATTCCAAATGTGTTTTATTGGACTGAGATCCAGTTACTATGCAGGTCTTTGGAGAAGAGTGAACATGTTAGGTTCAAGAAACCAGTTTGATCTGAATTTTGTGACATGATGCTTTTTTTCCTTGAAGTATCCATTAGAAGAGGGGTATACTCACTGTGGTCATTCAAGTATGAGCAGCTTGGTCAGCAACAATGCTCAGGTAGGCTGTGGTGTTTAAACAATGACCAGATGGCACTAAGGGGCCCAAGGAGTGCCAAGAAAATATCTCCACCGCCAATACAAGCCTGAACCGTTGATACAAGTCTAGACGGATCCGTGCTTTCATGCCCGTTACGACATTTTGACTCTACGATCTGAAATCAAGGCTTTCTGGACCAAGCAATGTTTTTTCCAAATCTGCTTTTGTCCATTTTTGATGTCCATGTGTGTATTGTAGCCTCGGTTTCCCATTCTTATCTGCCAGGCGTGGCACGCGATGTGATCTTCTGCAGTTGTAGCCCATCTGCTTAAGCTGCTGCTCACTGGATGTTTGTTTTTTTTTCACGTCATTCTCTGCAAACTGGAGAGATGACTGCATATGAAAATCCCAGAAGATTCTCTGTTCCTGAAATACTTAGACCAGCCTGTTTGGTACTGACTGCGACGGCACATTCATTGTCACTTAAATCATCTTTCTTCCTGTTTCTGATCCTTATTTTGAACTTCATCAAGTTGTCTTCACCACATCTAGATGCTTAAATGCATTAGCTGCTCCAGTATGATTAGCTGGCTTGCAATTTCTGTTATCAAGAAATTGAACAGGTGTACCTAATAAAGTGGCCTGTGAGTCTATTTCTTACAGTTAAATAAGAAATATTACATATGGGGCCCAAATGGGTAGGAAATTGGTTTAAACGTGGGGCCCAGTGGCTTTGTTCAGCAGCTGTCTTATCTCAGTAGCTTACATACTGTAGGTTTATTGTAAGACAACACTGGGTGGAAAAGGATCCCTGAATGGGTCCAAGATGTGTTGTGAAGTTATGCTCTTAATACCCATCTGTGACCCATCTAAGAGCTACACAACGGCCCAGCTGGGTTTGCCAACATGGGCTGTATTTAGTGAACCCAAATCCCTCTACAAGGAGCAGAGTTTGAGTCCAGCCTGAACAAAATCCTAAAGGGTCCCACATACACATGTTGGATGGCTAACCACTTCTCCACCTCCGCGTCGGTCTTGTTTTGATTAAAGTTGCTTTGAAATAACTGTTTACTTTCTAAGTTCTTAGAGATGGGCGAAGATGTAAACCCTGGAAGTTGACATTTTTTTCCAGATTTCCCACTTTATTAAGGAAAACTGATATCTGTATGCTTCCCCCAGTCAGAAAAGTTACTTTTATTTGGATACAGTCGCATGTTTTTCTTAATCCTTTATTAGACGAGTGCGCTATAACAGGCAAATGCTTCCAAGAGGCCAACTAATCAGAGGACAGGGGCTTTTTTAAGAGCAGGTTTTAAATATAGTCTCATGATTTGCACCATTACATATTTTGTACACATTTTTTTGTCAAACTTAAATGTTTCAGGAGAACAAATGTTAATTTCAGGTAAAGATAACCCGAGTAAACACAAAAGGCTATTTAAAATTATTTTATTAATCACCAACCTTCCCAAAGGTAATAAAATGATTGCCACTTTTGTTAAAACATGAATCAACTGTGAGAAACCTATTTTTTTCTTCAATTTCACCAGCCATAAGAATCAAGAAATCAAGAAATGACTTAAATAGAACCTGTCCGACAACATGAAGTAGGCTTAAAGGTCTCAAGAAGCTGCCAACAGTTGTTGTTGGGGGCAACAAAGCATGCCCTCAATCTAAAGAAATTCAGAACAGGTGAGAAACAAAATGGCATCCATTGGAGAGATTGAAGGCCAAAACTATTTCTAAAACCGAGAACACAAAACGACCCATCCTTACATTTTCCAAAAAAAAAATATCTTGATGAGTTTGATGACTTTTGGGAAAGTATTCTGTGGACTGAATTCTACTCCCAAGCACAAAGTCCTGAAGATTAATGTAAGTTCTTAAATTAATTCTTAAATCTGACTAAGATGCACATTCTTCCTCTGAAACATTCTGGCTGAATTAAAACAATACTGCAAAGAAGAGTGTGCCTCCAGAGTGGCATGAAAGACCTATCGCCAGTTATTGCAAGCGCTTGATGGCTGCTGGTGCTACCAAAGATGGAATAACCCATTATTAGGTTTAGGGAGTAATTGTGTTTGCCCATAGGACCAGGTTATCTCAATAGCTTTTCCCTTCAAAATTAAAATTATCATGTTAAAAGTGCATTTTGCCTTTACTGAGGTTATCTTTGAGACATTAAAATTTGTTTGATGATCTAAATGTGACAGCAAAGCAAAAAACTGAATCTGGGGGTAAATACTTTTTACAGCACTGTAAAGCTCGTCCCATACCAATACTATAGCAATCATAAGTCCAAAACCAGATTCCCCACTAAGTACTGCAACACACACAGGAGACAAAAACACATGGCAGAACCGAAGAATGTCTTGGCTTCCCTCAAACAAAAGAACCTAACATTATAATGACATTGCTGCTACAACATATTAACAGGGATTAATGCTTGAAAACCTGGAAGGACATCTATTTTTGTGCATTGTTTCTGTGGGATTTTACAGACAATTACTATAGCTATTTATATAGCTTATGTATTAGTGTTATATTATTTGAAACAACAGCAACTTAGTGTGAAGCTAAACCACCATCAAAAACTGCTTTCTAAAACAGATTCAAGGAAATCATATCTGATTGTTTTAAATTGTTATATTTTATTGTTAGAAACCAATCACAGTGTGATCCCCACCTTCAACCACAGGCAGCGTACGTGAAGGACAGATGGGCATCACGGCGATTATTGGAATTTTAATAATGCTGCAGTTGTCGAATTCTCTAATTTTGGGATGTCGAAGGAAATATTTATCACTAATTTCCAAAAAAACAAAAACAAAGCAATTGTATGCATGAAAAGCATAATTCCTAAAACATATAAGTAAGCAAATATGTGCTGCATAATGCTGATAAGAGGTGCCAACATTTTACAGGCATGTCACTCTGATGCTGAGTTATGCTCCAGGATGCTTTGGTGTGGTTTCTTCAGCATTTCATAAAAACATGCACACACATGTCTTGTGACTGAAGTGCAGCAGCTGCCTTAGAATCAAAACACAGTAGGTTTCACAGTCATATGCAGGAACAGAAATTCAAGTAAAAACAAAACAGAATAACAAAATGTAAACCCAGAGACAAAGTGAATTCTTACAAGGGATGAGCCTTGCAGCGCTACATTAGAACAGTTAGTAGTTTTTAAGAATAAGAGTGCACTTTGTTAGCCAAGTGCCAGATTAGGTCATTAACATCCTATAATATGTATTCGTATTTATTGTTTAAACTCACAGCTGCACATACTGTATAAAAAAGCAAATAGTGATGTCCCGATCAAGGCATTTTTAATTGATTGGTATTGGAGTCATTGAAAAAAATTAACTCTCGATTCCTGTTGTTGGTGTTAGGTCTGAATTCATATCAGCCACATCTATAGCATTAGCAAGCAAGGTATTTAGTCAGATATTGCGTAGAATTTGTTTTTTAAATCATGGCACGAATTGCAAAACTGTATTATAGTTGTTTGTATTATTTTGTTGGGCTAACAAATCTGGCATTTCCCTGACAATCTAAAGGTTTTTTACTCTTTACAATATTTACAATAAATAAAAGTCTGTATTGGTTGTTGTAGCCTCCTTTGTTTTTGGTTCTTGTGGCCAGCTCTGTGTGCTGTGTCCAAACAGCTGTTGGTGTAAGAAAGGGCTGCACAGAGAGCAGCTGAAATGCTGGTCATTCATATTTACGATGTTTAAAGCAAAGAGTTACGTTTTTTGAAGCAGGGAATAAAACTTGTGTAAGTTTTGTCCTTGACCACAATTAACTGGAACAGCACTGATATATGTTAGAAACCAAATGATCAATAAGTCATTCAACCAAAACAGAGGGAAAACATGCTTACGTTAGCCAAACACGTCAGCAAACTGATCGGCTTGAAGACATCTTTAGCTATGTAGGTTTTAGGAGATGCATTGTTATAACATTATAGTAGCTTTGTTATCAACTTTCTCCCTGTGTCAGAGGAGAATATTAAAGCTGTTTTACAGAAACTATAATTGGGAAAAGTATCTGTCCCTGTCAAGAAAATACGAGAAAATGCAGATTTCCCAAAAGGGCAGGTCCCAGATTGTGAAACAAGGGGAATATTAAATTTAAGGCAATGAACAACTTAAAGCTGAGGAATTTGGACAAAAGTTTATCTTATGACAAAAGACTTTTAAATTCCTTCATAGGGTGCTGGTTCGTCAGGTTTCCAAGCAACAGAAAAAATTCTTCTGACTTCCTCCTCCCTGGATAAATCACTTTATGAACTCAAATTTGAGTCTGAGACTTTGCTAACACTATTTTGCTCCTAGATGGCCAATGTGTTTTTCACAAATCCAGAGTTTGGCATTTCAAACATTCCCTATCACCCTTTGCCAACAATCGGCTAGATTTTCAGCTGCTTTGCACTCACCTTTTAAATTATTTGTCAAATTCAAGCATGTACATCAATATAGCTATCATGAACTACAAGCCTGGACACAACTGAAAAATAAAAGCTGTAAATAAATGATGCATGCTCTTTGAATATGTGGCAATTATATTAGATTTTAAGTTTGTGGGCTGTGAGAAACCACTGAATTTCCAACTTGGAATTTAAATTTCAGAGGCTGTTCCAGTTCATTTCATCCTAAATTTCAATTCTGGAAAATAAATGGATTGCAGCATTGTACTAGCGACTGTAGCTTACTGTTTACTCCACAAACATAAGAATAAACCTCTGATCACCTCCTCAACAATGGAGTACTTAACCTCCTTTCCAAAAATATCACATAATTTCTTTTAGTCTTTTTGCTTTTGTCGCATGTTTTTTTTACCCTATCATTTTTTGCTATAGTTGTCTGATTATGAAACAAAAGTATAAAGCTACAATAATTTTCCCTGTCTGTGTGAACCCATTCGTATAGTGAAAGAAGCAAGAAGCTGGAACCAGGCATCTGTTTATTCATCTCCACAAGCCAGACTGTAGCTGTGCCACATAAGCAGATCCTCTAACGGCAGACTACCTCCTAAAATTTTAGAGCTTGACTTTGTAGGATTAAAGGGGGGTGGTTGATTTTACATGACATGACTGGAAAACCTCTTGTTCTTTCACAGGATTGCAGCTTTTTCCAATAATGCACCTGGGCTGCAGATGGAGAGCAAATATGTTGAACAAGACTACTGTTTTCAGACTTGGTCTTTGGCTTTGCTTAAAAGCGGAGGAGGTGTCAGCCTGAGCACAGCGAAGCCAGCTAGTGGAGACAATGTGCTATTCTTCCTTTGTCACGACTGCAGTCTGATGCCTATCCTGTGGCGAAATCCTCTGCAGTACCAACAGACCTGAAAAGGTTAAAGAGATCCCGACCCACCACAGTGTTATCTGGGGTTCCCCAAAGATCAGCTGGCCCAGGAAAGCCTGCAATGGGAGGGGAAAACAACATTTATTATAGGATTTAAGCTGAGAACAAAATAAATGAATATCTATCGAGTAATTAAAGGAGAGCTTATTTCTGAATATAGTCCAGCCTACTTTCAAAACTAGGCCAGCTTATATCGAGAGAAATTGTCTAAGGTGCTTTAAATTGATTTTATCCTCAATAGTAAGAAGACTAATGGGATGAAAAATAGAAAACTATAGAACAGCCTACTTACGGAAGATATGAAGTTGGAGGCAGTGGTGGTCACAGTGGTTCGGGTGGAGGAAGAGGAGTACCTGAGTGCTTTGGCGAGGAAGGTCCACATCACAGCGTTGCAGGTGAAAAGAAGACCACCGCACAGCAGCCTCAGAGGGATGTGGAGCTAGAAAACAAAGGAAATATATGTGAATTATTGCAAAAACTTGACTTCCTGTTACGCTTTTATTATTTATATATATATATATATATATATATATATATATATATATATATACAGTATATACATACAGTGCCTTGCGAAAGTACTCGGCCCCTTGAACTGGTCAACCTCTTGCCACATTTCAGGCTTCAAACAAAAAGGTATAAAATTCTAATTTTTTTGAAGAATCAACAAGTGGGACACAATCGTGAAGTGGAATGAAATTTATTGGATGTGTCAAACTTGTTTAACAAATAAAAAACTGAAAAGTGGGAGGTGCAAAATTATTCAGCCCCTTTACTTTCAGTGCAGCAAACTCACTCCAGAAGTTCATTGAGGATCTCTGAATGATCCAATGTTGTCCCAAATGACTGATGATGATAAATAGAATCCACCTGTGTGTGATCAAGTCTCCTTATAAATGCACCTGCTCTGTGATAGTCTCAGGGTTCTGTTCAAAGCGCAGAGAGCATCATGAAGACCAAGGAACACACCAGGCAGGTCCGATACTGTTGTGGAGAAGTTTAAAGTATCAGACCACTGCAAATCTACCAAGACCCGGCCGTCCCTCTAAACATTCATCTCGAACAAGGAGAAGACTGATTAGAGATGCAGCCAAGAGGCCCATGATCACTCCGGATGAACTGCAGAGATCTACAGCTGAGGTGGGAGAGTCTGTCCATAGGACAACAATCAGTCGTACACTGCACAAATCTGGCCTTTATGGAAGAGTGGCAAGAAGAAAGCCATTTCTCAAAGATATCCATAAAAAGTCTCATTTAAAGTTTGCCACAAGCCATCTGGGAGACACACCAAACATGTGGAAGAAGGTGCTCTGGTCAGATGAAACCAAAATCGAACTGTTTGGCCACAATGCAAAACAATATGTTTGGCGTAAAAGCAACACAGCTCATCACCCTGAACACACCATCCCCACTGTCAAACATGGTGGTGGCAGCATCATGGTTTGGGCCTGCTTTTCGTCAGCAGGGACAGGGAAGATGGTCAAAATTGATGGGAAGATGGATGGGGCCAAATACAGGACCATTCTGGAAGACAACCTGTTGGAGTCTGCAAGAGACCTGAGACTGGGATGGAGATTTATCTTCCAACAAGACAATGATCCAAAACATAAAGCCAAATCTACAATGGAATGGTTCACAAATAAACGTATCCAGGTGTTGGAATGGCCAAGTCAAAGTCCAGACCTGAATCCAATCGAGAATCTGTGGAAAGAGCTGAAGACTGCTGTTCACGAACGCTCTCCATCCAACCTCACTGAGCTCCAGCTGTTTTGCAAGGAAGAATGGGCAAGAATTTCAGTCTCTCGATGTGTAAAACTGATAGAGACATACCCCAAGCGACTTGCAGATGTAATTGGAGCAAAGGGTGGCAAGGGGGCCGAATAATATTGCACGCCCCACTTTTCAGTTTTTTATTTGTTAAATAAGTTTGACACATCCAATAAATTTCATTCCACTTCACGATTGTGTCCCACTTGTTGTTGATTCTTAACAAAAAATTAGAATTTTATATCTTTATGTTTGAAGCCTGAAAAGGTTGAAAAGTTCAAGGGGGCCGAATACTTTCGCAAGGCACTGTATATATATTGGACTGGCGACCTGTCCAGGGTGGACCCCACCTCTCGCCCGTAGACTGCTGAAAAGTTCTCATTTGTATTCATCATTAAGATTGAACAAAAATCTCAGTAAACACACCTTTATTTTAGTGAAAAATAAAAGCAAGAATGTTTCTCAGGGCAGATATATAATTATTAATTTTAATCGTTCTTCAATTTATTGAAAGTGGGTGGTGAAACTTTATGCTGCATTAGAAGGGAAAAGGCAGATGTTATCAAACTGTTTCACCTGTCAGACTGACAGGAAACACCCGGATTAAGGATGCCGTCACTTGAAGCAAAGGAAAAACTCCCCATGAAGCCATTTAACATGAAGCATGGTAAAGATGTTGACTGTTCTAGGTCAACCGAGTCTAAAACATGCAGCAAACAAATTGTTAGCAAGCAAACAAATAAAAGGGAAAAAACAGATGAACCCAGGTGGATGTCAAACTTTCAAGAGAGAAAACTAAGAGCAAAGCTTGAAACATGTCCTCAGTCCCTGGGCAAGAAGCATGGTCCACATAATACACACACAGGCATGCACACACACTTTTCCTGAAGATTAATTTAAATATTATATTTGCGTTTAATTATCTGTGTCATTGAATTACTTTTTGTCTTTTAAGTCATGTTTTATGGGCTTTCCATATAACCACTTTGTGATTTTTATCTAGGAAAGGGGCTATAAAAATAAAATTGACTTCCTTATTTACTAAACTCATAAAAATAAAAACAGACGAGAACTAACAAGAGCCAGGTGATCATAATTAAATAGCCAGGATAAACTGGAAATGGGAAAGTTAACCCAAACGTTTAAATTAATCAACAAAGACATTATACATAATAAGGTCTAAGGAATTAGACCTATATTAGACATATAATGTCTAAGGAAGTGTTACCAGCCCCATTTTAGATATGATTAATCTATCCTTAGTAAATGGATATGTACCACAAGCTTTTAAGGTAGCTGTAATTAAACCTTTACTACAGAAACCTTCGCTTGATCGAGATGACTTGAAAAATTACAGACCTATATCCAATCTTCCATTCTTATCTAAAATTCTTGAGAAAATAGTTGCTAATCAAATGTGTGAGCATTTACACAGCAATGACCTGTTTGAAGAGTTTCAGTCAGGTTTCAGAGCTCATCATAGCACTGAAACAGCTCTGCTGAAAGTCACGAATGATATTCTGTTGGCCTCAGATATTTGTTTCTGTACTGGTTCTGTTAGATCTCAGTGCTGCATTTGATACAGTCGATCATAATATTCTCTTAGAAAGGCTGGAATATGCTGTAGGGATCAGGGGAACAGCGCTAGGCTGGTTTAAATCTTATTTGTCTGACAGATTCCAGTTTGTTCATGTAAATAATAAATCATCTTTAAACTCCAGGGTTAATTGTGGAGTACCACAGGGTTCAGTACTTGGGCCAATTCTCTTTACTATATATATGCTTCCAATAGGTAAAATTATCAGGCAGCATAGAATACATTTTCACTGTTACACTGATGATACTCAGCTTTACTTATCCATAAATCCTGATGAGCCCAACCAGTTAGATAGACTACAAGCATGTCTTGAAGATATAAAAACTTGGATGACTTTACATTTTCTGCTTCTAAATTCAGACAAGACAGAAGTTGTCGTCTTTGGACCGGAGTCTTTAAAAAAAAAACTGCTTAGTCAATCACTTAACCTGGATGGCATTAAAGTGACCTCCGGTAATAAAGTAAAAAACCTCGGTGTTATTTTTGACCAGGACATGTCATTTAAATCCCATATTAAACAGGTTTCTAGGATTTCTTTCTTTCACCTCCAGAACATTGCCAAAATTAGAAATATCCTGTCCAGGAGTGACGCTGAAAAACTAGTCCATGCATTTGTTACTTCAAGGCGGGACTATTGTAATTCTTTACTATCAGGATGTCCACAAAATGCAGTTAAAAGCCTTCAGCTGATTCAAAATGCTGCAGCAAGAGTTCTGATGAAAATTAAAAAGAGAGATCATATTTCCCCTATTTTAGCTTCCCTTCATTAACTCCCTGTTAAATCCAGAATATAATTAAAAATTCTCCTCCTCACATATAAAGCCCTTAATGAATTAGCTCCATCATACATCAGAGATCTGATTGTTCCATACGTTCCTAACAGAGCACTTGGTTCTCAGACTGCAGGTTTACTGGTGGTTCCTAGAGTCTCTAGAAGTAGAATGGGAGGCAGATCCTTTAGTTATCAGGCTCCTCTCCTGTGGAACCAGCTCCCAGTTTTAGTCCGTGAGGAGGACACCCTGTCTACTTTTAAGGCTAGGCTTAAAACTTTCCTTTTTGATAAAGCTTATAGTTAGAGTAGCTTAGTTTATCAGGGAGGGAGCCTTCCTCCCGCCCTGTTGGATGGACTAAGGGGGAGTCAGGTTTAGCCTAAACTGGCTCAGTTATGGTTGAGGTGCAAACACACCCTCCATTTCTGCTACGTGTATGACCCCCTCTCTTTTCCAATGGTTATGGTCAATCTGACAGATAGAGGTATCCCAATCGTTGTGGTTTTTAGTATAACAATGGCCATCAGTGGGCTCTAGATGGACAAACTGTCTACTTTTAAGGCTAGGCTTAAAACTTTCCTTTTTGATAAAGCTTATAGTTAGAGTGGCTTAGGTTATCCTGAGGTATCTCTGTAGGTTTGCTGCTATAGGCTTAGGCTGCTGGAGGACATAATGACCACTTTCACCCTCTTCGCTACATTCTCACACTACTCTCCAGTTTTGCATTATTTGCTGTTATTTCAGCTTTTAACTTTGTTCTCTCTCGTTTCTCTTCCTAGAAGCTACACCTGGCCTGACTCTGTGTCTACCTGTGACACCTTTCTGGAGAGGGGAATCCTCCAAGCTTCTGCTGGCAACAACTTAATGCTCACCCTCTACCGATGATCCACATGGCCCTGTCTTTCAGTGTTTAACCCTTTCTCTCTCCTAGACATAGCTACTGACTGAGCTTTTACTGTAACTAACTCTATGTGCTCTCTTCAGACTCTAAACTTGAAAACTGGCTCAGAGTTTAACTGTTCCTTCTTTCTAGGTGAAACGACTAAAGGAGCTACATCCATTAACATTTACTTTTCCTTCCCATAGAAAGTACTCCTGGATCAGTGCTTCTTTGTTCTCTTTGTGTCTCTGCTCTGTTCTCTCTAACCCCCAGTCGGTCGTGGCAGATGGCCGCTCACACTGAGCCTGGTTCTGCTGGAGGTTTCTTCCTGTTAAAAGGGAGTTTTTCCTCTCCACTGTTGCTACATGCATGCTCAGTATGAGGGATTGCTGCAAAGTCAACGCCAGTGACTGTCCACTGTCTCTACATGGTCATCCGGGAGGAGTGAATGCTGCAAGTCTCTGACTGGATACAATCTGCTGGGTTTCCTTAGATAGAAAAACTTTTTATCCAATTTGAATAAATAACTGAATCTGATTGCACTGTTCATTGATTAAGATTAATTGGAATGTATGTATCTGACTTTTGTGAAGTGCCTTGAGACAACATGTGTTGTGAATTGGTGCTATATAAATAAACTGAATTGAATTGAATTGAACATAAGCTAAAACTAAGCTACACTAGTAGAGGCTATGCTAGTTAAACTAGTTTTAAGCTACTTTGGTCCAAGTCATATGGTTTAAAAAGGCAAGGCTGCCAAATACCAATGTACCAATGTATGCTAACAATAAAAACAACTTCTCTCATTATTCTGGTGCTTAGCAAATAGCAATAATTATGGTAATTTTAACTGACCTAAAACAAAAACGTTTAGCCAGATTTAATTTCTATTAGTGAAACAAAAAAAGGTTATGTCAATCAATCCATCAGTCCTAATTTACAGAGAACCTTTCACACACAATGAAGGCAACACACAGGAGACTATAAAACAACAACGAAACAAACCAACATCAGAAATGAGGAGCTAAACAAGGTGAAGCATTAAAAAGTATTGAACGGTGTAGCTAGCAAAGGCGATGTAGGTTTAAAGGAAGAAGGAAAGTTAATGAGGATAATTAAATATCATTTTTATAAGGAGACATTAGAGAATTAAAAAAATTAAGAAGCATATTGACAAATCCTGATAAGAATAATAAAACACAAGCTCACAAACACAATATGAAAAAAATGGTTATACTATTAATAGTACTATTAATAATAATTACATAAAAGTAAACAAACAAATTAGAACAGACTTAAATTTGCATTTAATTAGAATAACCGGTATGCACACTCCGTACACAACAATAAAATAATATAAAAAACTACAGTAAATAATTTATTTTAAATCAACATAAAGCGAAACTAATATACAAAAAAAAGTACAGATTGACTTCAAACTGAATTAGGAGTAAGTATCTTAATTACTAAAATCATCAATAGTCTCAGATCAGCTTTGGGAAGGCTGTTCCACAGACACGGCTAAAGATGAAAAAGGAAAAGGAGAAACAGGCAGTATTGAAAGCACAGAGGACAATGAAGCAACGAGGAGCATGAATTCAATGGAAGGCACCAGTAAATTAAAGATGCCAACCAGAGCGCTTATATACTGGGGGAAGTGAGCAGAAGGCATGGAGACACAGCTGAGAAAGAGCAAGGTAAACGGCCAGCACAGGTGGGATGAATGAACTTATTTGCCAGGTGGCCGTGCAGAAGGAAGGCTGAGCTGCAGAAGGAGAAGACTTGGACTGAACCTAAACAGAATTTTAAATAAAGGAAAAGACATATGTAGATCTAAAGAGAATAAACAAGAATACCCATGGAATAAACAAAGAAACTAAGCACAAAGAATAATTAGGAAAGCAACATCTAACTAATGATAAAGAACACTGACTTTAGCAGAATAAGGAAATGAACAATAATGAAAGACACCAAAAAGAACCAAAACCAAACAGTCTATGATCATGACACACCATGGGTTATGTGTCTTTTTATACAATAAATGTAGAAATCGGGGTTCAAAGATATCTAGACCCAATTACTATTAAAACGTTATTACTAGTTAGAATTAAACCATATCTATACAACTTGTTAAATTCTCCCTAACTGAAATGTATTAGAAGAACCAAGCTTAGAAATCATTAACAAGTATACTTTGCAATTTTAACATTAACTGTCTAGACTAAAAACATGGTAGAAATGAAGATCCTACACTGCTACGATGTGATACATGGGTTTGCCATAGAGTACCAGGATTTTGACCTTGTTAAAGCAGGACATCCCACAGGATTGCACTGTTCTCTAATTGGCATGCCTGAAACACCGCAATCCTACTGTGACGCATAAAGATCATGTGTTGCATTTTCATAGTGTCGTTTAATGTACTCCCTGACACCCTGCGTTCCTAAGTGTTCATACTAACTCAGATAGGAAGTGTGTAATTGGCATAAATACACCAAACACCTGTCTGCAGATGTTTTTGACATCACCAGGATGACGCATAGAGACAGATCGAAGGTCAAAGCAGAAACCTGACTCCCTCCAGATCCCACACGCCACCACCACCACCGACAGCAGCAACACGAGACACGCTCACAGAACAACGCGATCCCGCACGACCAGCATCGTCCTTCATCACGCGGACACGGCACGAGAGAGCAGCTACCGCAGGGTATCCGTCGCGTGACGCTGTCCGTGGTGCTGATGATGAGGGACTCGTGGATGAGCGGGGATGCTCCCTATAACAGAACTGGCCCATTCCCAGTCATACTAACTGTGTTGTCAATAATGAACAGAACTCAGATCAGACTCACCCGGTCACAGGCTGTGGTTTCATCCGCATGTCTGAATTTCCGCTGCTCGCCCCACGTCCGGAGTCCGGTTTCACAGACTCCCTTCAGATAGTCGGCTCCGAGGGACAGTTTGGCCGACGACGACGCCACGGCTGCGAGGAAACCCGCCAGCAATGCATAGAAAACTCCCGGGAACATGGTAGTGATGGTTATGATGACAGCCGAGGCACATTATTCTTCAGTCCATTTTTAACCACTTTCTATGTTTTCTTTTATTATTTCCCTACATGTCTGCGGGTGCTGCTGCAGATGGTCCTGGTTGAGCTGCCTGCATGGTAGTGACTGTATGAATGAATGAGCACATTTTCCTGCACTTCGTATCCAAAGCCACACGGCGGCAGAAACACAATACATTTGAGCTCATGTGGCATTCTGGGAAATGTAGTTCCGTATTTTATAACCGTATTTAGAGGTAATTTGTTGTCTACAAACAAGCAGGAAGTCAAAATAAACAAAACCGGCTTGCCCTATGAATGCAGTGTTCCTAAAGATTAGATTCCTTGAAAGATTTTCCTATAAATACTGAGTGAAGTAGCACACAATCGAACCTAATGTAATATTCTAGAGTGTGATTAAATACTCGAGATCCGTTGAACAGTGTTTCCAGACCTCTGCTTTCCCTGCAGCATACTGATGAGCTGTAATATGTAGACTGAATACATTAAACCACTCTGGTATAACATTTAATGGAGTAAGGAGCTTCAATATAACTGTTCCCCGAATAAGAAGCCATAACGCAATAATTAAGATACATATGCCTTTAAATTATGTGTTTAAATAAAATCATAAGTATTTAGAAACATCTGGTACTTTGCCGCTGAATATTAACTTCGGTGGACAGACAAGTGAGGGCACATTGTAATAGAGGTGCATCATAAATTCGAAAGTCATCAAATTTTTGGTTTATTTAAGTTTAATTAGTGAAACATATATATTATATAGATTAATTAAACGTGAGGAATTCAGTCATCTGATCATGGTGAAACCCTTTGGAGGTTTTTTGGGCATGTCTAACAGGGAGGACACTCCAGAACTTTCGCTGGAAGTTCTATATATCCAATCTGGCCTAGGAACCCCTTGAGACCCCCAGAATGATCTCGTTGGGCAGAGAGGGATTCCCTACTGGACCTGTTATTTTCAGTGTTTCTTGTTTTTATTTTGAAAGTTGTGGCTTTCAGCAGCTAAACCCCCAAATCTCTCAGATGATTAGAAAATTATATGATGTTTCTTAACTGTCCTGGTAGATGCCTGAAGTCACTTTGAACTTCATAAATCACAGTGGACCAACACTAGCAGATGGCATGGCTCTCCAAATCATCACTGACTGTGGAAACTTCAAACAGCATGGATTATGTGCCTCTGCACACTCCCTTCTGAATCTGGGACCTGGACTATGACGTGAAATGTAAACTTTACTTTTATCTGTAAAGAGGACTTTGGAATCCTTCTTCAGGATTTACTGAAGAAGTACCCACATAACATTTTCAGATACTTTGGTCAAGAGCTTTCTTTTTTAGCCAGTAGATGTCTCCAGAGTCCTTTAGAGACACATACAAATAACTACCACAATCTGCATGAATAAAAAGAAAAAGAAGACAAAAAATGTTGCATGCAGTCTATTTTTTGTGTCTTTTATGTGAGTAACTGAGCCATCAGTTGGTAACAAAAGCTTTAATTAATAAAGCTTTATGTTAGATTAATTACCAATAACTAATTAAGGCTCAATAGAACCTTAAATAGTCTGTAAATACACCATACTGGTATCATTATTGCTTTAATTGTGTAATTATGTCAGGCTATTAAAATATTGTAGCTATTAAAGATCAAAGTTCTTTAATGAAATCAAAGGCATAACATAACGCAAGATAATGAGCCTCTGAGCTAATGAAATGATTTTATTCTTATGGTTTTTATCTGTACTCTGTTTTCTGTTTTTCATAATGCCCGTGAAAGATGATAATAAGGTATACAAGAATCCCAATCCAGAGGACAATTAGAATATCCTCCTCTCTGCTTCAAGGGGATAATTATCCTCAGCCCTCTATATTTTGACACTGGTATCTTTCTGGAGTGAGCTTAAAGTGAATTTAGGAATAAATTGGAGCCATTACCTGTTATCTCCTCACTTTAGGTTTCCAGCCCAAGGCTCCTCAGACAAACACAAGTGTCAAGTCAGAACACTAATTGGGGTCTCTCTGCTTGAGCGATAATTGAACCCACTGAGCGCTTTAGTGACATTTCAGCTGAAGGTCTTTCACTGCCTTCTCATGTCATTGTCCACCTTTTGTGCTCCGGCTCCTCCAAGGGGATTTTAAAAAGCAGTCCCTGATGGCAGGTTTATTAGTCTAATGACTTTCATGACCTTTAGCTCTGTCAGTTTGATACACTTTTTAAACATTTTACTGACCTTGAAGTGGCATCCTGAAGGTAGTAAAAAAATTACACCTCTTCATAACCTCAACAAAAAACATTATGGGATTTAGGGGAGGTTGTAAAGGGAATCGCAAGAACTTTGAAAAAGATGACCCTTCTGCAATAAGAATTTAACCATTTCATTAAGCTGGTTGTGGAAATAAGTTAAATGTTGTACAAGAAAAGGAGAAGGTAGCACTGTATGTTCTCATCCAGTTGGAAAAGAATAAAAACAACTTTAAAGATCCATCCATCCAGCTTGTTTTCCCAGGTTAACATTAGCCTTGTATATGTGGTCATGAGTTGTTTTATTTTATTATAAATCATGAAGCCAAGCTTGTTACTCGTCTAAATTGCATTTTGCTAACATCAAAACTAAAAATCCAGGTTTTTGGGAAAATAAATGTAACACATCTAAACCTATGCCATTTTGTCAAATATATTAAAAAACTGGCAACAGAGGAAAGAGTTTATCTAATATTAGCAACTCCTCATATATAATGTAGTCAATATGGAGAGCATTTGAGTGGAGGATGAGCAGCTGCAGCTGGGGAGCAGTGGAGGTAAGCGTTGAGCTAATTAGTATATTAGATCTAAGCCAAACAAATAAAACAACGGTGAAGAGTTACATCAAGGGCATTCTAGGACATGAGTGGATTTTCTCATGAAAGAAAAAAAGGCTTAAAGAAACTAATAAATGCCAAGGACTGATACTTTGTGATGTTTGTAGCATTATTTGTGTAGAGTTTTGGGTCTTCTTTTACTTGTTCTGTGTTGCTTTTTTATTCTGCTGCTTACAACTGCCACCTTGTTTAAAATGTAACCTTCAGAGCACATAAAGTCCCTTGTTTTCAGTTGCCTTTCAACATTTTCGTGTCAGGGTTAACACCTGTGGCTTGCTGGTACTATAGACGTCTGTAATTATTGAATATAGTTTATGTGTTTTCAGTAAAAGACTGACACCACCTGTGTGTCTCTGGATCTGGGGCTGCATTTGAGTTGTTCCACTAACTCCGCTTATTTTCCACCATTTTTCCACCATTGCTCTCAGTGAGGATTTTTCTTTTCTTTTTTGTATATACAGTGGATAATAAAGAATATAATTTTAAATGTACATATATACACAACTGACTTTACGATAGAAGGTAGTGTGAGATCAGTCCAAGTATCCATGGTGTTGTTCTGGAACTCTGACTGTCAAGTGTTCATCAGAGAACCCCTTCCCTGAGAGAAGAAACTGGTTTTAGAAGACAGTGCTCTGTAGCGCCACCTAAAGGTCAAAGCAACAGTTTGAGATGGACGAAGAAAAGGACAGACAGAATTATGGCAATGTAGAAGATGACCAGCAGGTCCTGTGAAAGGTTATACTTTTTGAGTTGCCTCAGGAAGTATAGTCTCTGTGAGGACCATCTCAGGTTTCGAGAAATAGTGGTTCCTAGTAACCGGAAGTAGTCCACAGCAGACACGGTGTTGTTGAGGATGATGAGGGGGGTAGGTGGGGGTGGTGTTCTCCAAAGGTCCACCATCATCTCCACAGTCCTTAGTGGGTTAAGTTTCAGGTGGTTCTGACCACACCAGTGTACCAGTTGATCCACCTCCCTTCTGTATGCAGACTTATCACTGTCCTGGATCAGTCTAATGAAAGTGGTGTCATCTGCAAACTTCAGGAGTTTCACAGAGAGGTTCACTAAGGTGTAATCATTTGTGTAGAGGGAGAAGATGAGTGGGGAGAGGACACACCCCTGGGGGGTGCCAGTTCTGATGGTTCTTGTGCGGGAGAAGATGCTCCTCAGCTTCACCTGCTGCGGCCAGTCCTTCAGGAAGCTGGTAATCCGCTAAAAGGTGGAGGCCGGGACTGAGCTTGGTGACCTTCTGGTGGGTTGATGGTGTTGAAGGCCGAGCTGAAGTCCATAAACAGGATCCTGGCGTACATCCCTGGGTGTTGAAGGTGCTGCAGGATGAAGTGTAGTCCCAAGTTGACTTCATCATCTGCCGACCTCTTTGCCCGGTAGGCAAACTGCAGAAGGTCCAGCAGGGGGCTATGATGTCCTTCAAGTGCTTCAACATCAGTTGCTCAAAGGATTTCATGACCACAGACTAATGAAAGCACTGCAGATCCTGAAGTGCACCTCCAAGCGCCATTATGATGTGTTGATAGGTGTGTAAACAAAGCCCCACTCCACACACTAACGACTGAAACCCTGATCCTTTTAAGAGTGATTTTTCAGTAACTTTTAAAGTATATCTCTCTGTTTCTGTTCTGCAGAGCTGTAAAGTTCGATATATTAATAGACGTAAATGTTATTCAAACTTTGTTCCTTTACAAATGTGGTTTATTACTATTATAAATTGATTATTTTCATTAAATATCATGATAAAATAAAATAAAAATATTTAAAACGCTATATAACTGGGTTATATATTATAAAAATGAGTGGGATTGTTATACAGTGAAGTGACCCCACAGTCTGAAAAGTAATAGTAAAAGTAAAATGTGAAGTGACACAAATACTACATCAGCTACAGATTGTTGCTTGCAGTTGAGTTGTGGCTGTTGTCAGACTCAGAGTAAAGAAAAGAGACAAAGGAGGTTGTGGATAAGACCCTGGATAAGAACAGGAGAGAGAGGGAAGCCATGGAGAAGTGTCAAACTGAAGGGTACAAGCTAGAGGACGTTTGAGTGTAAGCTAACACTAGCTTGCTACAGTGATCATATACAGAATAACCCCAGCGTACAGCAATTCAACTGTTGAAGATATTACTTAGTAATAGGTATGCTGTGACTGTTGATGCCGTTCCCTGCCCGATCAATGACCAACAGTCTTCTGATGTCCCGTTTTCAGCATGAGTCAGCGCGATTGGAACCACAAGCAAGCAGGTACGAAAAATAGTAACAGTTCCACCTATGCGTTACTAATGGAAAAGTCTAAAAAGGTGAGTTGAGCCATGCCAAACCGCTCTGATTAGGAACTATTGAAGAAGGGCCACAACAATCAGGTATATGCATGACCCTACGCAGCATGTCTAGTTGGTTGTTCTGTTTTTTTCCAGAAGGTTAAATATAAACTTGACACTTAATTATAGAAAGCATGATTCCCTGTTGTTTTGTAAATTTGTTCTGATGCACAAGGCCCAGCATTGTGTCCATGATGTCCTCATCAACACATCAAAGTGGCATCTAAAACTAGACACTAAGATTCTTTTCAACAGAAGCTCAGACAGAAAGGTCTTATTTTCAGCTGGGCTACGGCCACCGGAAAGCAGACCTTTGGATCCAAGGTTTCTTGGAAGATGCAGTCTTTTACTCGGCTAGCAAAATCAAGACATTCACATGAGGGTTCTCCCCGATGCAATCGGTGGACGGCTGCGGGTAAAAAGAAAGAGCTCTGCTGCACGCCAGATTCTTGTATCTCTATGACATCACAGGGATTTCAGCTGTGAACTCCTCCTTCCTGGGAGCTGTGAATGAGAATTGGTTAAAACTGTGTAGTCTGGGATTCAGAGGTTTTACCGGTGTCTTTTTCTCTGTGTATGGTTCAGTCCTTGTGACATCCCATGGCTGGGCCCCAACATTTGATAGAGAGCATTAGTGAACAAATGCCGTCATGAAGACCAAGTAACACAGCAGACAAGTCAGGGGGAAAGCTGAGATGATAAAGCTCAGGTGGGAGAATCTGTTGACCCGACAAATCTGGCCTAACTGAAGAATGGCGAGAAGAAACCCATCAGTTAAATAGAGAACACATCCATCTTTACCCTCTTCTTCCGTAAAGGGTCATGAGGGAGCTGGTGCCTATCTCTCTTTTTTTTTTTTTTTGCGGCACTAGAGGCCTTTATTTTAAAATTTTTCCGACAGTAGGCAGACGGGGAATAGGGGGAGAGGGCAGGGGAAGACATTTGGCAAAGGTCTCCGGGTCCGGGACTCGAACCCAGGACGAGAATTGTAGCCTTTATACATGGGTCACGGCTCGTTGGTGCCAATCTCCAGCAGTCTACAGACGAGAGGCGGAGTACACCTGGGACAGGTGGCCAGTACATCACAGGGCAACACACAGGACAAACAACCATGCACACACCCATTCACACCTAAGGGCAATTTAGAGAGGCCAGTTAACCTAACAGTCATGTTTTTGGATTGTGGGAGGAAGCTGGAGTACCTGGAGAGAACCCACTCATGCACAGGGAGAACATGCAAACTCCATGTACAAAGACCCCCAGCTGGGAGTTGAACCCAGGACCTTCTTGCTGCAAGGCAACAGTCACAACAACTGCGCCACTTTGCAGCCCTAAATAGAGCACAATCCTGGGAAGATAAAAAAATCCTGTTAGATACTGCAAAAGATTTGAGACTGGGGTAGAGGTTTACCTTTCAGCAAGACAACAACCCTTAACACACAGCCAGAGCCACTATAGAATAGATTAGATAAAAGCATGCCCCAGTGAAAGTCCAGACCTAAATCCTGCCAGGAATCTGTGACAAGAAAGCTGGCAGTGGTATCCCATAAAACTCACAGCTGTAACTGCAACCATGAATTATTTTCCTTCTACTTCACATTCATGCTTTGTTTTTTTCTGTCACATAAAATCCCACCAATAGAAAGTTGTGGCTGTAATGTGACAAAATGGGAAAAGGGGTATGAATACTTTTTAAAGGCGTCTTTCTGAGGTCAATCTGAGGTGCACAGTACAGTCAAATATTTACTCACTGGAGCAAAACCTGTATGTGTGTGCTGATATTTGTGGTCCACATAAGTGCTGTTCTTGGGGGCTAGGTTTAGGACTAAGGTGTAAATTAAGGTAAATTTAGGTTAGGGTGTTTCATGGTTTTGTTCATTTGTCTGGCCCACATGCACGGACACTCTCAGGAGACTGGAAAGATTTATTGAATACAATGATAAAAATGCTTAGTGAGATCTTGATCTTGACCGGGTACTTCCCTGGGGAATGGGACTGCAGCATTGCTGACAAGAAGAAGAGATGTGAGCAGAATGATCAGAGAATTTGGGAAGGAGAATAATGGAGGCTTACAGGTAGCTGCAGATGTTGACGCCAGAGGAATGAGCAGAATCCGGGGATTTGGTCCAAGTGTGTGTGGTGGAGAAGGAGAGCGGAGAAGCAGGAGACGTTGGGGAATCTTGACCTGAGCATTAGAGGGCAAGCAGGTTGCACAGAGGAGAGGGAAATGAGGAGCCTGAAGGTTGCCAGCCGTGGAGGAGATTATCCTTATCCAGACGTTCTTGTGAGGTGGTAGATGGCTTAAGACTTGAGGTCCAGGGATACTCCAGTGTAAGCCTGAAGTCAGCACAAGGAAACCATCAACAAGGAATAAACAAGAGGAGAATGTCAGACAACACAGACACATAAGGAAACACATGGAGACTTATGAGGCTTGAGTTACCACTATCGGTTAACAGTCAAGCGGTGAAGGACTGGCAGGTAGTTCCTCATATACTTCTCCAAATGAGCTTGATTCGGAACAGGTGTGCAGTAGCACACCTGCAGCAGTCAGGCCTCCAAAGCTCCCATGCACAGGTAGAAGTGCGCCCCCCAGTGGAGAACCTAGGGACGCCTAGAGACACACAACACAAACCCCCAGATTCCTGATAGGTTTAGGTTAGGAATACGAATGGAATGGAATAATGAATGGAAAATGAATGGAAATCAATACAAAGTCCCTATAAGCATAGAAGGACACCCACACACACACACACACACACACACACACACACACACACACACACACACACACACACACACACCGAGTGAGGTGACCTTGTCAGCAAAGTAGGCCAATAGTCCCATGATGTACTTCCTGGTGAGGTTTCTGGTTTTTGTGAATACTGCAAGCTTTTGGCAAGTGAAACATCACAACATGTAGCTGAAACTGTTTCACACCTTTAGAAGTGAGACACATCCGTACCCTGCATGACCTGTAATCACAACGTTAAGATCTCCTTAGTGTGAAGCCAAAGTGAAAACAGACCCTGAGCTTATTTACACGAGATAAGCTTCTCGCCACTGAAACATGATACGGAGCCATCAGGGTGGACTGCAAAGTTTAAAATGAGCAGATAAAATGTTCTCAAAGCAGACAGGCCTGTGATAATCTCCACAGCTGTCAGGAACAATTATCTGCTGTTGTATTTTTTATTGGTTGGACATAGAAACAGTCCAAGGCTAGTGTGTATCTTTGTGAATTATTATCTAAGTTTGCTTTGGCCTCTCCCCCCCCGATGCGCAGATTACGTGTTTCAGCACACAAAGTGATTGGTAGTGCAGCAGTGTGAGGATATCTCTCAAACAAGGAGAGACAAGCTTACACAGCCAAGAGCTGACAAGCTGGCTGATAACATACAACAGTCCTTATTCAAATTCTGATGACCCGCTTCAGAAATCCTCCTCCTCCTCAGAAGTTCTCCAAATAACCTTTTAAGGAACGTGCGCTGAGTTAGAAATGAGAGTTCTGACGGGTTTAATCAATTAACGCATCTCTTTGTCACACTTTTCAGTACGTTTAGCTTTGAGGTGAATAAAGGTGAAGCATGCTGTGAAAATCGAGGCATCCGAGCCAGGAGATTTTTATCTTTAAACCCAAATCTCTTTCCTTCCCTCTGCTTAAAAATTAGAGACATTGTTACAAAAGTATTCACATGCCTTGAACCTTATCCCATATTTTATGTGACAAACCAACTCAAGGTTGTGCATAACTATGAAGAAAAAGAAAAATGATACATGTTTTTTAAAACGTTTTTTACAAATAAAATTCCCAAAACATTGTATTCAACTCCCTTTA
The DNA here is from genome assembly GCA_036173005.1 of Crenichthys baileyi. Taxonomy (NCBI): domain Eukaryota; kingdom Metazoa; phylum Chordata; class Actinopteri; order Cyprinodontiformes; family Goodeidae; genus Crenichthys; species Crenichthys baileyi. The sequence goes on from JAHHUM010001545.1 coordinate 99,196, forward strand.
CTCAGATGCCTCAAAATAATGTCCAGCGTAATCAATTGCCTTCAGAAGTTGCCTAATGAGTAAATAAACCACCAGCATCTGTACCGGTATAAATTCAGGTATTCTGTGAAGGCCTCAGAGGTTTGTTGGTAAACAAACAGAAAAATCTATCATCTGGAATCTGGAAATGGAGAGAATATGACGCAAATGCACATCTACCAAAACACGACTGTCACACCATACAGGAAGGACAGCATTAATCAGAGAAGCAGCCAAGAGGCCCATGGTAACTCTGGAGGAACTGCAAAGATCCACAGCTCAGGTGGGGAGAGCCTGTGACTGGAAATCTTTCAGTCGTGCCCTCCACAAATATGGCCTTTTACAAGAGCTGCTAATAATACTTGAGTGTTTTGGTTCTTATTTGTGTTTCTGATTATGTTCCTCATTCTTTGCTATGATCAGTATCTATGTGCAGTTAGGTGTTTTCATATATATTCTTTGTGCTTAGATTTTAAGTGTCTACCATGTGTATTCAAGTTTATTTTCCCTTAGGTTTATATTTTGTCTTTTCATTCTTTATTTTGTGTTCTGCATATGTCTATTTCCTCGCAGTCTCTTTCCTCAGTTGCCAAGCCTTCCCTCTGCACTGCCACCTTGGCATAAAGCTCATTCTATCCACCTGTACCTGCCAGTGTCCTTGATCTCTCTCACCTGTGTCTTTATGCCTTCTCCTCAGTATTTAAGCTGTCTGGTTTTCTTCGTTCCTCGCTGGATTCTTGCGTTACACGGCTCCAAGCCTGATGCTTCGTTACACTGCCTTTCTATGACTGGTCCACTTCCTGCGCTTCATGTCCAGTTGTTCTCGTGTAAGACCATTTTTTTTAAGTTCTTTCCATTTTTATTTATTAAAACATTGTTCTTCACCTCAATTCTGCTCTGCATTTGAGTCCCTTATAAACAAAACGTCTACACCAGCTACGCCAGTTCTGTCAGGAGGAATGGGCCAAAAGTCCAGTACACTGATGAGAAGCTTGTGGAAGAATACTTAAAAAGTTGTACAGTTTAAAAGGCAGTTCTACCAAATGTATGTAAACTTTGTCCAATTCAATGTCAGACAATGAGGAGAAAAGGTGACATGTCTTTATATATAAAGTATGTACATAACAGTAAGATAAGGTTCAGATATGCAATAACATGCATCTATGTATCTATGTAGAGTCATATTAAATAAATTAGACTATTATTAAAAAGTTAATTTATTTCAGTAGCTCAGTTCACTAAGTGAAACACATTATATAGAATAATTACACACAGAAGGATGTTTTCAAGCCTTCATTTCTGTTAATTATGATGTTTTTCTGCTTACAGCTAATAAAAACACACATTTAAGATTAGAATATTACATCAAACCAATAATGAAATGAATACTTCATGGAAAGTATGTGTAGTCATTTTCAAAAGGTACTTTAAATCTGACAAATGAGCCTCGTCAGAATGCATTTTCTAATGCAAGAGAATGAATCTTTAAAAAAGCTGAACTCCAAGAGATGCTACCTGAAAGAACGGACCTTCATGAACAGTTCCTGTTTAAGCTTCTCCTTCGGTAATAGCTGCAGAGCTGCAGACAGGCAGTGGAGGATGATGAGGGTCGGCCTCAGCCAACATAAATCTGAAGCCGAACTATAATGGAGGTGACTAGAGTCAAAGAGCTGGGGAATGAACTCATTCATGTTTTACAGCTGTGTCTGCGAGGTTTCCTCTGAAGAGTCTTACAGCAGCATGCTCCTGTTCAGCAGAGTCATCCTGAGAAGATCGTTGTTGTTTTTAATAAACTTGGCTTAAATATTTAACATCATGGAGAGCAGACAAAATAAAGGTTACGAAAAACTGATGAGATGGAAGAGACATATATGGAGGGTGATGAGGAGATGATTTAAAAGAAGACTGACTGGCTTATAACAAAGTTTTAGTTTAAGGGTGTACATATTTATGTCTCTAGGTTATTTCAAATTTGTTAACCTCTAAGTTCCCCACTTTGCAATGTGTGTGTTGTTCAGTTAAATTGCACAGGATATATCTTATATTAAAGTCGTAAAATGTTCTATAAATTGCTTATTATGGTCTCAAATGTTCAACCAATTTAAAAAGGAGATTCTAAAGACTTGAGGACGAATACAATTAATATGGTAAGGAAGACTGAGCTTGTGCAACATGACATGGATGTTATTAAAAACAGACTTCATTGAAGGAAAGTTGATGACATCCAAATGGTGTGAAGGAACATGCATAATAATATTTCATGAACTTAGAAACCCTTTATATTTCTAACTCTGTCCAAGCCAAAAACTAAATTAAGATTTAAAAAGTATTCAGAAAATATGTAACTGTATAATAAATGGTGAAAGTAATTAATAAACAACAGAACAATCTGCTCTCATAATTAAAATCCAGCTGACCCAAGCTTGACTCTAAGCACAGGCTTTTAACAACCATCTACTCTCTGTTGTCTGGAGATTATTTTTTTAATTTTCACTCAGTTTTATTGATCTTTGTCACTGCTTCAGCTGACACGCTGCAGAATCTATCCATCTATCTAAGAGCCCTGCAGAGCTTAATTAGGTATGCCTTCGATTTCTCCGCAAAATGCCTGCTGTTTTCCAAGGGCCTGCAATGCTTCTCTGTCAGGTTCTCATTAGCATGTCTTTTTTATACTGTTGTCATGACCATGACTGTGCCAGTGGAGACAAGCACAGTTTGATATCTGGAGGAAGAGGTTTTGAGGGTTTTACTGATGTCGAGGAAAGTACATTTAGATAAAAGCTGTGAGTGCAGATAAAAATGTGTAAAACTAAATGAATCCTTTATTGCAGTAGCATAGTCTCACAATGAAAAATTTAGAAATAATAAACACTGTTGCAGTACGTTTTACATTTAGAATATACAGTTTTTTGTACGACTTTTAAATATTAATATAGAGCTTTCTGTTTCCTTGGTGTGTAAATATTACTGAAGACTGTGGCCCATTACTTTAAGTCAGTCTTCAAAATGGAAAGACAAGAAAACATGCCATTCAAGTGAGGCAGATGTTTGTTGACGTTCATAAGTACAAGAAGGTACAAGAAAATTGCTACAGGCCAAACCTTACCTACAGTCACAACAAGGCAGAGTGAGGATCCATGTTTATCTTGACACAGAGTGTGTGTAGCCAATAGTCAAACAGATAACATTTCCAAACATCGCTGTTATGCCCACAAGGGCCTTACGTTTCATTGCCAGTGGGGACCTCAGTCAACTTCTTATGGAGCAGCCCTAAATTTGAGACTGGATTTTGCTTGACAGTCTTATTAAGAATGCAGTTATCACTGTTGCACCTTTCCCCACCACACTTTTTCCTTCCACTCAACTGTCTACTTCACTTTTCTAAATGAGTGACAAAAATATTAATGTATGTGTGTTGCTGTGAGGGGTAAAAATCTAAACTCTGAATAGCTAAATTATCTTCTTCCCTTGATAGGATTTAGGTTTGTTGACATGCATCATAATGTAATGCCATGCCATTCTTTTCTGGTAAGTGTTGTTCCTGCAGCTGTTGCAACACACTGCTTCGTTTCGATGTGAAACGTGACTCATCTCAGGGTTTTTCCTGCCTTTTTTGCATTGTAACATCCGGGGGCAGGTCCACAGTGTGGAGTGGGAGTGTCTGCGCTCCGCTCTCCTTCCCAGCAGGAAAAACGCTGGAGCAGAAACACTTTGGCACAGCGCACACTGCTGCAGAGCAGAGCTCGGCTTCAACACACCGAGGATTATGTCAGCTTCCCGCTGCATCAAGGGACGCTTCAACCAGCTGATGAACATCCACTGCCTCTGCTTCAGCTCAGCGGACACTCAGCGCCCTGTTTACCATATGCTCTGCTGAAATACCTCCACTACAGGCGGCTGCTCCATCCCCATCCTCCCCCTTCTCTCTTCCTCAAGCTTTCTGTCGTCCCTGAGCCAGGATGGAAAAGACGCTCTGCAGTCCCGGGACCAACAGAACCAACTCCTCCTCGTCGTCGCCCAGGAAGCCCGCAAGTCGGAGCGGCTCGCACAGCCCCGGATCCGGCTCTCTGGGAGGCTCAGCTGGAACTGGAGGCGGCCGGGGGACGATGCAGGGCAGCGGCGTGAATCTGCAGCAGCTGCATGCGCGCAGGAGGCAGCTGGAGGGAGTGCTGAGCAAATACACCAACCTGATCCAAGGCTGGCAGAACAGGTAGGCACATGGATGGAGCTGGGGGCGGTGGTGGACACGGATCACTGTCGGTTCATGCTTCGTGTTGTTATTTGCTCCGTCCACGTTGCACTTTTTACCCACCACGTCACTGTGACGTGGAGGAGAGCGGGTATAAAAAGTACAAACTTCAAGGCCCAGGCATTTACAGCCAGCTACAGGTTTACAATGCAAAATACACACAAACACACAAATTTCTAAAAGACTATGATGTCATTCTGAAATTTTAAAGATAATTTTTTCAATGCCAGAATAACAATGTTGTGGATTTTAGTAAGGGATTCTAGGCTAAAGTAGCAAAGTTAAAGAAATTCCTAGAAAAAGTTCCAAACAGTATGTTTGTATTCACTTAATGTTCTGGCAAAGATGGAGAGAAAAATAGCGTTGTAAAATGTGCAGGTGGAACCTTATTGGTACTGTATGCAATATACTGAATAATTGGTGATTAACTTGGTACAAATGGCATGGCCAATTAATAGTAAAATTAATTATTACAATTCATCCCTTGAAAAATTGCACCACATCAAATGGTAATTATTACCATCTCAGTCAGAATTGGGAAAATATCCGATCAAGTAATTCGCCCATAGTGAAAAATAGTTTAAACGTTTTGTGTGATTTTTTTTTTTCTTTCTCTATCTGCTGTCACTGTCAAAATCTCGAGGTGTTTGGGTTTTGGTTTTCTATTGTTTTCAGTACTTCCTTGTTGCTTATTTTGTTTGTTTAGGCCTTTTCATATTAGTTCATACTTTTGTGTTAAGTTTCTTATTTAATTCTTAGTTAAGTATCTTTTCCTTTTGATTGATAATTTCCTTGTGTACACGCTCAGCTTCATCTATATAAATTAGTCTCTCTCTCTCAGCTTCCTCACTTTCCTTCTGCCACAGCTGCACCACATCTCCTCTGATTGCTCTCTTGGTTTATTTGTGATTTCTTCACCCCTGGCCCTGCCTTAGTAATAAAGCTCCTGATTTCTCACTCTCACTGTTCACTGATGGATTCTTCTGTTCGCCTGTGCGTTCCATGCCTGTCTTGACTTCTGGTTACTCTGCTTATACTCCGTGTCCTGTTCTCCGTATGCAGTTGCAGCTCGGTAAGTTCTCCTTATTTTATTGTTAAAGAACTCAAGTCACTTCAATTTCTGCTTTTGAGTCCTTCACTAAACCAACCCGTCACAGAAGAATCCAGTGGTGAACAGAGGAATCATGTATAAAAAAACATTAGATAAATTTGGTTGGAGTTCATCTAGCTTGTTCTGCCAAATATTGAGAATTTTTTTCTCATATCAACAGACATGTAAACCCTAACAGGTCTTTGCTTTTGTTTCTTGCAAAACAGTGCTGAATTAAAGGGTACATTTTGCTTTAGCTATGATTGTCTGTGATTTTCACAACTGAAGGTACAAAAGATTATTTTTTTGCCACTTTACACAGCCGACTGACAACTTGCAACAACTGATCTAGAAGGGACAGTGCTAATCCACATGGTATTAGAGAAAACACCCCACACTCATTTTTTTAAAAATGAGTTTAAACTACAGAAATGGTGGGACATTAAAATTAATTCGGGAATTTTAAACTGTTAAACTCTTGATTACCCATAGTCCTCCTGGGTATTTGCTTCTGTTCTCTTCTCTTCAAGGCTTTTACAGAATTTAGGTCTGGGTCAGTGCCCATAGAGAAGGTTGATTTTCTGTCTGGTGAACAGTTCCTGTGTTGATTTGTTATTATCCTGTTGAAAACCCAAGATTGACATATTTTCAGTTCTCTGGTAGAGATCAAAAGATTTTTATTTAAAATGTTCTGGTATTCCAAACAGTCACGATGTCATGTATTCTATCATGGTTCCCAGGGACTTTGGAAGAAAAACAGGCCCACGGAATCACAGATCCACCACTATGCTTTACAATAAGCGAGAGATGCTTTTCCCAGTTAAAGTCCTCGTAGCATTTGGCAAATTCCTCGTTTATGTTTGTGATGGTAGGGCAGAAAATGCTTTTTGCTTACTTTCCTCCCAAACAACCAGTTGGCATGTAGGTAGTGTATAAAATACCAGTGGCATATTTATTGGTAACCCTAACAGCCCCAATAGAATCAATATACCTAAAGCAGTATTTTAATTCATGCATTAAGTTGATTTATTGTTTCTCTGCATGAAAGTGTCCACCCACTTAATAAATGTGCTCAAAATATAGATTTACACATCTTCACCTTGATTCAGATACATGTGAATTATTAAAAACATATTGGCTGTGCTTTAGCATTATTTTTCTTTGGAAGGTAGAAAATAATTATGACCTCCACCTGGCTGTCTGTTTGCGGTTGTCTAGGTTTGATATGATTCAGGGAATTGTTCTGTGAAAAGTAAAAGTCCTTACTTTTTAAAGTTGGAGTTGAGTTGGCCTGCTTCTCCGTCTTATTTTGTGTCCACTGGTTGACCTCGATCCACCGAGTTTTGCCCTGATTATGTTGAAACGGCTGTGGCTGCTCTGCCGTGTCAGAGACAGCTGGGCTGCTTTCAGAAGGAATTATTTTACCTCTGCTTCATGCTCAGCTGATGCCAAGGTGGGATGAAGTAGGAGACTGTTGGCACAGTCCACAAAAAGAGACTGTGGTTGGAGTATGGAGTGGAGGAACGTTGCCCACTCTTAAAAAAATCAGTTCACTAGAATATTTCAAAGAGGGCTCAAAATGCAGCGCTTGTAAATATCCCAGTGATATTTTGATCAAAGCTCGCCACATACATTATGATCATGTTTAAAAAAATGTTTTGCCTTGTTAAATACAGTGCCTTGCAAAGATGTTCAAAGCCCTACATTTTTTTTACATTTACTTAACTGGGATTTTATAAACTGGACCAATACAAAGCCATTTGTAAAAATTTATTACAAACTAAAATCTGAAATCTGAATCTGAAAACCCCTTTGAGTTAATGCTATGTAGCATTAAACCCAAGGCCATCTTGCTGCAATGCAGAAGTGCTATCAACTGCTTCAGCCTGCCACAATTACAGCTGTACATTTTTTAGGGAAGTCTCTACCAGTTTGTGCATCTACTGGCTGAGATGTCGTGGGGTGGATCAGAGATGGACAAGAAGCTGAGTACAGGGAGCTGGTGGCCTGCTGTGTGGCATGGTGTGGAAACAATCATCTCATCTTGAACATAAATAAAACAAAGGAGATGATCTACAAGAAGGGACAGATCAGACTGTACTTCTTGAGGAAGCTTAGGTCTTTCTGCTGCAGATCTTTTGAATTGAATTAAATAGCTTTTGGAATCTTGTTAGGATTTTCTTTCAACATTGGCTATCTTCTTACCACACATAAAGGCTAGATTTGTGGAGCAGAAATCTAACAGTCGTCCTGTCGACAGATTATCCCACTCGAGGTTTGAATCTCTGCAGCTCCTCCAGAGTTATCATGGGCCTCTTGGCTGCTTTCCTGATTAATGCCCCTCTTGCCTGGCTTGTCAGTTTAGGTGGATGGCCATGTCTTGGTAGGTTTTGCTGCTCTGACATACTCTCTCTATTTTCAGATGACTGATTAAACTGCCCTGGGAGCTGTTCAAAGCTTGGAATCTTATGAACCTCTTCACAACTCTGTAAACTGTCTGCTGTGTTTCTTGGTCTTTGTTCACTAATGTTCTCTACCAAACCTCTGAGGCCTTCACAGAACAGCTAGATTTATACTAAGATTAAGTTACACCCAGTTGGACTGTATTCACTGATTAGGTTACCTCTGAAGGTATTTAGTTGCACTTGGTTTTATTTAAAGGTATAGGAGTAAAGTGAACTGAATATTAATGCACGCCGCTCCTTTCAGTTTTTTACTTGTAAAATTTTTAAAACCTTATTTTCTATATACTTGAAAAAAAGTTTGTGTTTAATGACTGTAAAATGTTGAAGATGTTTTACAGTGTTTTTGTCCAGAGTTTTAATTTGTTGTATTATTGGCTGGTTTGGAGGCATAACAGAAGCACAGGAGAAAAGACTAAGGCAAATACTGAAACTTAGCTGCTGGGCATTAGTTTGTATAACCTAGAATCTATAAACAGACAGCTCTTAACAAAGCAAGAGTATTCTTGCTGATCAGAAGCATCCAATCTTTACTGCTATTAAATTGTTCCCCTCAGGTAAATAGTACTGGTAACAGAACAAAACAGTCCTTTGTACGGAAAGCAGTTAGTTTCTTAAACAAACGTTGAAGCAACGGGTTTTATAAAATTTTCCTTTTATGATCAGCAGGTCTGACCTGTTGGACGTTCTATGTTTCTTTTATGGGAACATGTTTTAATTGATTATGTATTTATTTTATCGTCAGTAGTTCGATAACCCTGGTGAATAACTTGGAAGTATGCACAGAGGCCATAAGCTGCAGAGGTCTTTACATTGTCTGCTGTTAAGTTTGTTTTGATGGATGGTGTGTTTTACTTGCGTGGTTTGTTAGATTGTAACTGATCAAAGTCATGTGTTCACTCTCTGAGCAAAATTTCCCTGTTGGGACAATAAATTATATTCTGTTCTACATTTCACAGTTATGCGCTACTTTGTGTTGGACTTATCCTATAAAGTAAAATAAAATAACATACAATTAAAGTTGTAGTCATAGCCTGACAAAATGTGGAAAGGTTCAAGGGGTAGGAATACCTTTGCATGGAACAGTTTTAATTTTACCAGACGGTGTTTCTGAGGTAACAAAGATTTCAGTTACTTTACAGTCTTTCTGGTAAGGATGTTTAAAAGCATCTGTGCTTGGATGTTATTTACTTGTATCTGAGCCAGGACGCGTGTTAATGCCACATCTGAGCAAAGCCTTTACAACCGTTCAGAATATGAAGGTAGTATTTATTTCCTTATCCATTGAATGTCTGATGGCATGTTGTTATATAGGCACTGCTGCAGCTCTCATAATTAAGCTGAGGATTTCTTTGGAGCAGCAGTCGAGATCACAGCAGCTCACTGTAGTGTGACTCATGCAGCATTTATGGGTTCCCTCCCTCGCTGCCTCGTCCAGTTCATGCCATTCAGTTTTCATAAGAAGTTCAGTGAGAGTTTTTAATTTAAAATCCCTGCTTTGGTCGTCATGGACGTAGCTTCGAGCCAGACATAAAACATCTGAGCATTGTGGATTTTTTGCAGTATAAAGCCTTTTTTTTCAGTGAAGTTTTTGCTGAAGTGTTAACATAAATTATGCAGGATATCCGTTCTGCAGATTCTGTGTGTTTTTTTTTGTTTTTTTTTGCAGTAAAATTAGTTCTTCCCTTCCCACACAATAACAGAGTGTCCTATTGTGGCAGTGTACTGTAGCAGTGCTGCAGAGCAGAAGGAAGCTCAGGCTTTATGAAACTGTATATGATCTGGGCTTGATGCCAACGTATGTGAGCAGGGAAGGGTACCGAGAGGTGGAGGGGGGAGAGGAGGAAAAGCTCTGTGAGCTGACAGGGAGATGTTGCACTGATCTGCATCTTGATGCACATCCACATAACAATACCTGGGTAACTTTCTATTACAAACACATAATACTGACTATAATGCATTGAAATTGTGTTTTATGTTCTGTGAAAATTCATGAAAAAATATGACTGTTTTACTTGACATTTGATTGTGGTTATTTTAAAGCAAAGGAAGGGAGTTAACAGATGGATTTTGTGTTCTGTGATGACCCTACCTGTCATGTCTCAATTTCAATTTGGCTTTATGGGAAAGATTTTTTTCAGTGCATCCACCTGAGCCAGTGCTGGGGCCTCAAAACTAATAACACTGTGGACACAGATAGCTAATACTATCCTAAACCTCCTGGAAATGTCAGCTAAACCCAAAACTGCAGTCAGGAATAATGATCTGTTGAAATCTCATAAGTCCCAATTTGCCTCTGTGTAAAGGACTAAAATTAATTTCCCCCTTCTCTTACAAGGACGACAAAGATTCAAGGTTTTATTTTGAGCTGGCTGAAATGTGATGTAAGACTTGATAGATTGTAACCAATTAAATTGTTCCAAATACTATGTTAAAACTATAAAACTACTTTTGGACGTGTTTTTTACTGAACTGTGACCTTAAATGTAATCTAATCTAGCTATAAGAAATGCATACTGCCATCATGCTATTGCTTATCTGCTTAGCATTTCTATGACATACAAAGATACATGACTTAAGTTAAATAAAATTCCAGGTTCCCATTTTTCTACATTTAATATTGTAGCATACGTAATATGATCTCCAGCTAAGTGCACTGCATACACCACTGCCTCATTTTTTACTGAATTGCTACACAAATGTTGCACTAGTGACCAAGTAATAATGTATATAAAACTCATGCTAAGCTATGCAGATGTTTTGTCTGCATCAATACATGCTGAATGTTTGAAGTGGCATACACAGCAGAGGAGTTGAATCTGTCTTATAATTGTTTGACCACTTGGGGGCGCACATGTGCTAAGTAGGGAGTTTTGAACTTTCAGCCATAGATGGTCAGAAGATCACTAATTATGAAAGCAGCTGCAAGTCACTGACTGGATGCAATCTGATGGGTTTCCTTTCCTTAGATAGAAAAACTTTTTATCCAATTTGAATAAATAACAGAATCTGGCTGCACTGTTCAATGATTAAGATTAATTGTAATGTATGTACCTGACTTTTGTGAAGTGCCTTGAGACGACATGTGTTGTGAATTGGCGTTATATAAATAAACTGAATTGACTTGAATAGTAGCAGCTTTAACAATTCGGCATTCAGGCTTGTGGTATATTAGGGATGCAGCAGCGTGTTGACACACAACCTTCCCAATAGTTCTACTATTGTCTCCTCGGTCCACAGAATATATTCAAGGGGATCATCGAGATGCTTTCAACAAATGTAAGGTGTTCCTTTAGGTCAGCAGTTGTTTTCACCCTGGAACTCTCTTATGGCTATCATTTTTGCCTAGTTTCTTTCTTAATGTTGAAACCTGTACTCTGACCTCTGCTGAGACAAGTGAGGCCTGCAGTGCTTTATATGTTCTTGGCTCTTTTGTGACCTCCCCGATGAGTCATTAATGCATTCTTGGAGTAATTTTGGTAGGCTGGACCCTCCTGAGAAGATGTTTTCTCCATTTGTCAGTGACTGCTTTTACTGTAGTTTGCTGGAGTCCCAACGCCTTAGAAATGGCTTTGTTACTCTTTCCTAGATGTCAATGACGTCATCTCTCATCTGTTCTTGAATTTTTATATATTGGGCAATAATATGTTGCATTTTGAGATCTTTTTGCCTACTTCATGCTATCAGGCAGCTTCTGTTTAAGTGCTTTCTCGATCCTACAAATCTGGTAATAATCAGGCCTGGATTTTGCTTTTGAAATTGAACCGAAAAGTGGTTAATCATAGATAATTCATGATTTAACAAAGGGGGCAATTGCTTTTTCAACAGACCCCAGTTGCTTTGGATACATGTTTACCTTTTAATAAATGAAATTATAATTTGAACCGTGATCTTTGTATTTACTTAGTCTTTTTGTCAGGTTATAAAATCACTATGAATTGCAGGCAGCACTTGTCTGAAGTGCTCTCTAACCCCCACAATTACTTGCTTACAACTAGAGCAAGATTCCTGGGCATTTTACACGGATGTTTTAATTCATGCTGTCTTTTTTTAACTTCAATGATGGAGGTCTTTAGCATAGTTGTTAAACTCATGTGGTTAAGATGGTGTTTGTCACAGCAGTTTTAGGCTCATGTAATCCTAAACCCATAAGAGGGGTAAGAGCACTATCTGGACAATCTCTTGGTCCCCCTGGTGTTCAGCATTTAAAGCTATTAACAGCTAATATCTAAAAGTGTCTGCAGCATTTAATTATGAAAACGTGAAGGAGATGAACCTAGGTTCATCTGGAGTGATGAACCTAGGTTATGGAGGTTATGGATATTGGTCAGGTTCCAGAGTGCAACACGGAGGGAAACACACTGTGTATGTGTGTGTTTGTAGCCACCTGTGTCATGTGGGAAGCAAATCTGAGAGTAGCCAATTCTGCACTGCGTGGGTGGACATTCGTTAGCATAAAGCGCCATTGTGAAGTGTAACTGATGTATGTGTCCATGTGAAGAGTCAAAGGCAAATTTTCTCTCTCTCGATAGATAGATGGATGCGTATATGTGTGTGTAAATGAAAAAACATTTGGAGATTTGTAATGTTATTTTTTAGCCTCCATAATCATAATACAAATGTTTAACTACAAAGAAAAAAAAGATAGCCAGAAACCACGATAACTACGATTAAACTTTGTCTCTGTGTTGAAAACTTTAGTTATTGAGGAGAAATGATTCAATATTCAAAATATTTCTGATTGTTTAGGAAAGTTATTTGTTTGGAAAAAACTCTTCCTTTTGTATTTTGATATAGTGTAAATGTTTATTTTATCACCACCTACTGGCTCAACATTGATATTTTAGCTCTAATTTCATTACTGTCTACCTTCTCGTCTAGACGGTTATACTTGTTTATAAAAAAAGAGAAATATTTACTGGGAAAAATATCCAGAGTTGTGTAGATAGGTTGTTATTTTTCCACAGGTATGGATAGATACATTTAGGAGAGGACTATTGCTTTATCCTTCGTATTTATAACTCAAACACTGATATAAAGTTGCAGTGCAAACCTTAAAGGAAAGTTATGAAGTTGAACAGAGCAGTTTGCTGTATTCCTGTCGAGCTTCAGCTCTTCAAACATAAACACAGAGATAGTTTTGTGTCAGTCACGATTTACCTGCTCAAGGTTTTGTAGCTGTAATGTAAGCTAGTGTGCATGTTCAGGACAAACACCATCTCTGCAGGCTTAGTGTGATTATCTTGATGTAGTAGAGGCTGATTGGTTCTGCAGAACCGGATTGCAGGCAGCTTTCGATTGTGAATTGTGGCTGAGAGCTGCTTATTAGTGTGGTGGTGTTGGGAACAGAGTTAGGAAGCAAGTCAACATATTTCAAATTTAGGCAAGTTTTAGACTTGCACTGGTTAATAAGGATTTCTCATGCATAATCCGGTCTTTCTGCTACTGTTTATGAAATGTGAGCTGGTATCCAAACACCTGTATGCACATCAAAGAATATGAAACATTTAGGCCTCTCACAATCTTCTTTTTAAACATCTCATCACATGAAATGTGGCTTTGATCATGTAGGATGTGAGGATCCTGGATCTATGCCTTCTTAAGTAGTCGAGAGTATAGGCAGCACACAAAGAGGATGAATCATTCCTTTTCAAATGCACTCAGGACTGTGCTTCTTTGATTAAAACTGAGGTAATGCAGCTCTCCTGTGAGTGTCTGTTGTTGATAAAAGAGATACTTATAGAGTTAGCTTGGCATCCTGGTAATTTCAGTGACTGGTTAGTCTTTTGATGCCCAGCTTGAGGAATTCAGTCCATTACAGTTCGCTGTGGATGGCTTGTAGTTACAAATACAGCAGAAATTAATGTAACAAGCTCAACTTCTCAGGTTCAAGTAATCGTTGTAGTGAGCAGATCGAGGAAGTAAAGCTTGGTAGCAGGTGTTTTTGTACATTTAGAAATCGGTTAACAATTAAGCTTTGTAATATATTCTAGAGTTAACATTAACTGAAATAACTGATCTTAACACAGGCAGTCACATATACAGGGGTTGGTCAATGAAACTGAAACACCTGGTTTTAGACCACAATAATTTATTAGTATGGTGTAGGGCCTCCTTTTGCGGCCAATACAGCGTCAATTCGTCTTGGGAATGACATATACAAGTCCTGCACAGTGGTCAGAGGGATTTTAAGCCATTCTTCTGGCAGGATAGTGGCCAGGTCACTACGTGATACTGGTGGAGGAAAACGTTTCCTGACTCGCTCCTCCAAAACACCCCAAAGTGGCTCAATAATATTTAGATCTGGTGACTGTGCAGGCCATGGGAGATGTTCAACTTCACTTTCATTTTCATCAAACCAATCTTTCACCAGTCTTGCTGTGTGTATTGGTGCACTGTCATCCTGATACACGGCACCGCCTTCAGGATACAATGTTTGAACCATTGGATGCACATGGTCCTCAAGAATGGTTCGGTAGTCCTTGGCAGTGACGCGTCCATCTAGCACAAGTATTGGGCCAAGGGAATGCCATGATATGGCAGCCCAAACCATCACTGATCCACCGCCATGCTTCACTCTGGTCATGCAACAGTCTGGGTGGTACGCTTCTTTGGGGCTTCTCCACACCGTCACTCTCCCGGATGTGGGGAAAACAGTAAAGGTGGACTCATCAGAGAACAATACATGTTTCACATTGTCCACAGCCCAAGATTTGCGCTCCTTGCACCATTGAAACCGACGTTTGGCATTGGCATGAGTGACCAAAGGTTTGGCTATAGCAGCCCGGCCGTGTATATTGACCCTGTGGAGCTCCCGACGGACAGTTCTGGTGGAAACAGGAGAGTTGAGGTGCACATTTAATTCTGCCGTTATGTGGGCAGCCGTGGTTTTATGTTTTTTGGATACAATCCGGGTTAGCACCCGAACATCCCTTTCAGACAGCTTTCTCTTGCGTCCACAGTTAATCCTGTTGGATGTGGTTCGTCCTTCTTGGTGGTATGCTGACATTACCCTGGATACCGTGGCTCTTGATACATCACAAAGACTTGCTGTCTTGGTCACAGATGCGCCAGCAAGACGTGCACCAACAATTTTTCCTCTTTTGAACTCTGGTATGTCACCCATAATGTTGTGTGCATTTCAATATTTTGAGCAAAACTGTGCTGTTACCCTGAGAATTGAACCTTCACACTCTGCTCTTACTGGTGCAATGTGCAATCAATGAAGACTGGCTACCAGGCTGGTCCAATTTAGCCATGAAACCTCCCACACTAAAATGACAGGTGTTTCAGTTTCATTGTCCAACCCCTGTATGTAGTTATATATCATTGTAAAACTGAAAATTTGCATTGGCATACTGAGTGAAAATAGCAGCCAGGTGCTGCTTATTAAATGTGCTTGATTATTTAGTCATTAGTAAGTGTGATCACATCTATAAACGCAGGAGCTTTGTAATTTTCTGCTTTGGAACATGCAGGTGGCTGTTATGACAATGTCAAAACGGAAAGACATCAGCAATTACCTTAAAGAAGCAATTGTTGCTGTTTATTAATCTGGAAATAGTACAGACAGACGTATTATTCAAAAGATCTCTTGGGGTGTAGAAGAACCTCAAAATCCAAATAGCTTGCATCATATCAACTAAATAAAGTTACTATAATAATAGGAGATATTTGCGTTATGTTAGCAGCGTTTTTGCTAGAATGACTGAACATTTCCCTGGTGGCATTAGGCTGCCCCTCCACCACTTGTTGATGAGCACTGCCGGAAAGCAAAAAGACAAATTTAGCCATTTCGATATATTTCCAGTTGCAAAAAATACATTATGTTGTGGAAACTAAACTATCCATCACTACTATTAAGGTAATGCTGTTAATAGTTCAGGTGGCAAGTTAAGAACAGCATGTCAGAGATGCAACTGACTGCAGTCTGGTTACCCCAGCAGATGGCTTGACTAATCCAGCCAGTATTTGCTTTTTATATTGGTGTTGCTCTATAAAGAGTAGGACATCAAGCACTTAAAATTGCGACTAAATTTTGCTAAATTTGTTACAGATTTAGTCTTTGAATCTTTGTTTTATAACTGTTAAACAGAATTGTTGTTACTCAAGTTTATCATACCTAGAATCCTATACAGGCCCATGCTTAGTAATTTGTCTCATGTAAATAAACCTTATCTTTCAGGTTTTAATATGAAATTTGCTATTTATTTTAGGATGTTATTAAAAATTACTTGGAGAGATACTTAAAACAAAAAATTAGATCACTGTTTAACACAAGACAAAGTTGTGCAATTCAGAAAGGGGTCATTTATTCAACAAATGAGACAACTCAAGAGTTCATTACTTGCTCAGACTAAAAAGGCAGATATTTAAAGCAAACGTCAGGATGCCGAGAAAGCCAATCTATCAAATCTAAACCAAACCTGAGTTGAGAGCCAGTGATTGTTGGCATATTTTCTCCCAGTGGGATGCTGAGATGTTCCATGTTTGATGGTTGTATGTTTCTGTTTTGAAGAGATGAATGAGTATCATTTAAAGCAGCTTCTAATCACACCACAAGATGGTACAACGATGACTATACATACATTTCCTGAAAGTCACTTTACTACAGAACAAATATCACTGATACTGCCTGCCAACAATGAGGGTGATTCACTTCCTTGCTCTGCTCTCTTGTCCCTCTGCGCAAATTTTGAGAATTAACCACCAAACAAGCAGTGAGATGCAATTCTGCTGACAAGCTAGTCCTTGCAGCATCGATGGGATTGCATTTGGAAATAAGGGTGCTACTGTTAATGAGAACAAATTGCCTGACTAAGCGTTTTATACAGTCTAATTATTGTTGCGATTTATTGGAATAATGGAGAAACCAAATAAGCTGTTTATTAATGCAAATGTTAAATGATACCAACTGGAAATTAAATGCAGTTTTCATGAAAAATGTATATCTTGGCCATGCTTGTTTTAGGCATAAGCTATTATGGGATTCTGATGTTAAAATGTTAAAAGCAATAATACCAATGTTTCACTATATCACTGTGTTAAAATGAAAAATAAAATGCTGTTAAAAGAACAGGTGGCAAGCCAAGAGCAGTGGTGGGGCGGCGGGGGCATATAAAGTATCACTGTCGCCCCTTCAGAACATTTTCCCTAAGTTTGGGGAATATGTTTTGTGTTTTTTGTCACCAGTGCTTTTTGTCTAACGTTGAATGACTTACTTTAACCAAGGCAAGCAAGTCCTGCAGTTAGATGTTCTGCGTTCTTCTGTGTGCTCCTTAAACTAATTTGTACTCGCAGTCTTAAACTAATTTTGGTAGGCTGGCCACTCCTGGGAAGGCTTCCCACTTGTTTGTGGTTTCTCCATATGAGGATTCTGGATCTTACTGGGGTTCACTGAAGTCCCAAATCCTTAGAAATGTCTTTATTACCCTTTCCAGACTAATAAACGTCAGTGACTTAGGATCTTTTAACCTACTTCATGTTGTCAGGCAGGTTCTGTTTTACCGATCTCTTGATTCTACAAGTATAGCATTAGTAAGGTCAATTAGTAATGTTATTAAACTCGGCTTGTAAAAGCACAATTCTTCATGTAACAATGGTTTCCATACTTTACATTTTCATGCTTTTTGTATTTACTCAGGTTGAGGATCTGAAACATTAAAGAGTGACCAAAAAGTAAAAATCAAAGAAATCTGTGAGGGTTATAAGGTTATCAGTATTTCTTTCTTTAAGCTGAATCATCTTGATGGTGGGTGAGCTCCTCATCATACCTGAGATATTCTCTGTCGACTGGACTGTTTCATCTATTATGTGCCCATTTGCCATTTTTCTAACTCTGATGATTTTAGACACTAATTTAAGAATAAGCATATCCTAAAACAGAACATTTTCTGATAATACAAAATGACCACTTAGTAGGATTCAGTCAAATAGCTTAAATTAAGCTCCAAATTTTAGCTTTCAGGAATTTTATAATCAAGTTACTTAATCATTTCAGTCGTAATAATTACAATGCAGTAGTTCAGTAATCCGTTACATAATCAACTATACAGTGGGATATCTATCCATCTTGCACGACAAAATGCTAATTTTCTTTTAACTGCTGTTGGCAATTATTGCAACATTACAGTCAACTTTGTTTCCTCTGGATAAATTTCCTTCAGTCATGTCTTCAGTGCTGTTTAGAGAAATTTTATTTATTATTTAGAATAACTGTATTTGGTGCCAGCTTGTCAATTACTATATTGCACTTAGAAGGGTGGTAACACTTTTTCAAATCAATATTTCACCCTTCCTCTCTGCAGTTTGGAGATAATTTATTGAATATAGTTAGATTAAAATGTTGCCCGTTCCCATCTGCCTCCGGAAGTAAAAACTTGGCTCATTGCTGAATCTGTGGCCTTGCAGGTTGGATAATATCAGCAGCACTCTGACATGAGAGACTGAGTATCAAGCCAAGGGTTTGCTCCCAGCATCATTTATCATGTTAGGTCTGCAGTGAGCTTTAGCTGCAAAAGCCAAGACTGCCTGGAGACGTCAACGGTAAAAGGCTCCATTCTGCTGACTGAACAACAGGGTGATAGGACTTGATGTTCTGTCGGGGTGGTATACATGCAGCGGGCTGGATGTAAACTGACGCAGGCAGATTGTTCCCCAGCTGGCTCTGGTCGACACAAGTCAGCGCCTCTGCTGATGGAAGAGGGCAAGGCCGTGGGAGGGGATCAGTTTTCAGACAGCAGGGTCCCCTGCTTCCTGTTGGGAAACAAAACCTAGAATATGCCTCAGTTACAGAATGGAGTCTGTAAGCTTTTTTGTGAAGTTCTATATAAAGCGGTCTTCACTATAAAGAGACTGTCCATTGGGAGACGTTAACAGATTTACAGTTTAAGCACCTTTTTAAAGAAGTAGTTACGTATTAAATAATAAAACCAAACGATTCATGTTACATTTCATGAACTATACCACAATATTACACATGTATGTGCTTAAATTAATAAAGAATAATGTAAAACAATACATATCCTCTACACTCAATGGACGAGAGGCAGGTACAGTATGCCAGTCCATCACAGGGCAACACAGAACAATGTTTTCCGACTGTGGGAGGATGCCGGAGTACCCGGAGAGAACCCATGCATGCATGGGGAGAACATGAAAGCTCCATGCAGGAAGACCTGGGACCTTCTTGTGAGGCTACGGTGCCAACCACTGCCTCAAAGTGCAGCCCAGTTTAGTAGAAGTGGTTTTCTTGCTTTGTCAGAAACTCCAGAAGACTCAGGTGGAGGCCTCAACAATCTTCTGGATCAAAGACTACCTGACAAACAGACCACAGTTTGTGAGACTGAACGGTTGTGTGTCTAACCAGGTAGTCAGCAGCACAGGAGCACCACAGGGAACTGTACTCTCACCGTTCCTCTTCACTTTGTACACCTCAGACTTCCAGTACAAGACAGATTCCTGTCATCTGCAGAAATACTCGGATGATTCTGCAGTCGTGGGGTGGATCAGAGATGGACAAGAAGCTGAGTACAGGAAGGTGGTGGACCACTTTGTGGCATGGTGTGGAAACGATCATCTCATCTTGAACGTGAATAAAACGAAGGAGATGATTGTAGATTTTAAGAGAAACAAGAATAAGTCAAACAACTATTTCCATCACAGGAGAAGAGGTGGAGGTGGTGGAGGAGTATAAATACTTCGGTGTTCACCTGGACAACAGACTGGAGTGGAGATGCAACTGTGAAGCCATCTACAAGAAGGGACAGAGCAGGAAGCTTAGGTCCTTTGGTGTTTGATGCAAGATGCTGCATATCTTTTATAAGTCTGTTGTGGAGAGTGAGATCTCTTCTGCCATCATCTGCTGGAGAAACAGCATCAGAGCCAGGGACTTAAAAAAGCTCAACAAGCTGATAAAGAAGGCTGGCTCTGTTCTGGGGACTCCTCTTGAACCTCTGGAGATCATTGTGCAAAGAAGGATTCTTCATAAAATGAAGAACATCATGGAGAACCCTGAGCATCCTCTTCATGAGACTGTTGTACAACAACAGAGTGTCTTCAGTCAGAGGCTTCTTCAGATGTGCTGTAAGACGAACCGCTACAGGAGATCCTTCCTGCCCACGGCCATCAGCATCTATAACGGCTCTTTGAAGAAACCTACATAATGATCTACAACAACATTTAATTTCCCTTTGGGATTAATAAAGTATTTTTGAATTTGAATTAATTTTATACAAAAATCTGAAAATTATGGCATGCATCTTTTGCAGTAGCTCCTCAGACATTTACAGGACATGTAAATAAATAGTCTTTTGCAGCCTCTAAAGGTTTCTCTTCCAGTTAATGTTGTAGTAGAGACGACATGAGACCAAGACAAGACCTGGACTTTGATTGTGGGAAAATTGTCCAATACCAAGGACCACAACATTTAGATGAAACCAAACTGGTATATGAGGAGACCCTCAACTACATGGCACTTGTCCAATAAAGGAGTGAGAGGAGGCGACAGGCAAAGGACTTAACTTGTTTAGTTTTCTTTGTTTCTTCATGTTGTATAGACTGAGAAGCATTTGCACTGGAAAATGTTTTCTCTAATAATCACTTTGAATTATTAAGGAGGAGTAGCAGCATTCTAAATGAAAACAGCAGGTTGAGCAGCAATGGATGGAAAGTTTCTCTGATTACAGAAATGATGAGGCAAAGCGGAAGCAGAATGCAGGTCAAACATACGTCCCTACCTCAGGCAACTGTGCACTCTGGTCTGTGTTGAACTGTAACAACCAGAATAAATCGTTAAGCAGTTCAGACAGGCCAGTCTATTGAACATCATATCCAATCCTTTCAGCACAGGCAGTGAAATTCTTCTGCCTCTCTGTTTCTTATATGTCACAAGTCCTACTGACTCTGAATCTTCCGGTAAGAGATAAAGGGAAGAGGAAGAGGGAAGAGATTCAGTTACACACGGGCTGTTTGAATTGTTCATCACAGACAGGAACATGTGGGGATCATCCTCCATGAGTTCACTTCTGGGTTCTACTCATAGGATGATGGCTCGATCTTAGTCAAAGCAGATGTCAACATGAGAAATGGTTTGATGACGACATGAATTTAAGGGAGGTGTAATTAAAATATGAAGGTGTGATGTTTATCTTTTTCTGCATCATCTCACTTTCATTCATATTTCTTCTCCTCCTCATTGAATTTATTTGTACTATTTCCCACAACCTAAGAAGTTTGTTCAGCAGGAAAATTAAAAAGTTTCACCATCATAATGTGAACATAAAGTAAAATGATGGCGATGATAACAGTAATGGTGCGTTTTCTATTTCCCTCTTGGCTCTCTTCTTCTCTGGTTCATTAATCTCTTGGCTCCCTTCTGTTCTTCTCTCTGTGTTCCTGCAGGTACTTTGTGTTGGATCCAGAGCTCGGCCAGCTACAGTACTTCATCAACGAGCAGGGGAAAACCCAGAAGCCCCGAGGGTCCTTACCCCTCATCGGTGCCTCGGTAACCACGAGCGACGAGGCTCCACACATGTTCATCGTGCACTCCGTCAATGGGGAGCTTTACAAACTTAAAGGTATGAACTCAAACTGAGTTAGACTTCCATGCATGACAGAGAACGAACTCGGAGTCAAATTTGTGTCTGAGACAAACTGCTGGGTTAAAAAAGCCAATAAGTTAAAGCAAATGGGAATTTTATGACCCTGTGACATTCATATTTTTTTTCTTCGCAAAGCCCATGGGAGTTTTTGCACCTCCATCACTTTAGGCCTCACAGAGGAATTAATAGCAGTATTTTAAGTTAATCAGATGAGTGACTGTGTGGGGCATTTTCTGCGCAAAGACCAGCAAGCTGCGGAGCATGCTTTTTTTTGAGCAATATTTTTTTATCCTTGTGAAGTGCCCCCATATGCTTATCTTGGTGAGTGCCCCAAAACGGATTATGCTCACAAAATCCAACCCCAGTGTGTTTATTAAGGATAGCTGTAAACTGATCACACCAAGGCTCTGAAGCCTGACGTTATTGATTATGGAACTCACCACTTCCTTTGTTCACCCGGCATCCTGTCCATATGTACAATTGCGAGGTGTTGGTGCTGCTGCCTGGTTCACAGTCCTATTAAATGAGGGTTGCAGCATACAGTCATGTTCAATAAACTAGAATATGTTTTCCAGTGAGGCTTGTATTTTTTGAAAATGACAACCTTTAAGCATCTTTAAAACATACCTCATCAAAATCAAAAAGCATCAAAAAGCTCACATTTATGTAATAAAAAAGTTTTTTTTTATTGGTCTGATCTAATATTCTAATCTTAAATGTCATGTTTTCATTAGCTGTAAGCAGAAATGAACCTCATAATTAATATAAATAAAGGCTTGAAAACATCAGATGTGTGCCGCTTATTTATATGTGTTTCACTTAATTAGTTAAGTTACTGAAATAAAGGAACATTTTCACAATATTTTAATTTACTGAATGGGTCTATATAGCTATCTCAATGTCCAATGGGCCTTAGCACAGGACATTTCTTTGGTTGTTTCTTTTTTTGCTTGTTGAGATTTAGTTGCAGCCACCATGTCAAGCACATTACAGTAAAAACATCTTGGATGCCACTGCTGCTATCAGGCTTCATGCAGCACCCAGAACACAGATATGCAGCTACCACAATTAGGAACCACCATGCTTTTACCCCGGAGAAAGTATACACACTCAAATCTGTTGAGGAACTCTTATGCTCCATCATGTGTAATGGGGAGAGCACAGATTTCAAGATGCACTCCTAGAAGCATTCTGCATTATCAAGCAAAGAGTTAAATAAAGAGCGCTTCATGATGTTTAATTAGTAAGGCAATTAAATAAATATAATAAATTTAACCATAACTCTGGGTTAAAAATGCGGATAATAAGGAATTCATCTGCATAAAAAGCTAAATACTAATTAAAATGCTTCTGCAGGAACCTGGTGACTGCACTAAAGGCCTCTGCTCTCTGTGACCTGCATCCACTGAAGCGGGAGCAACTCCTTTTTACTGTTGCTCCATTTGAGCCGTTGGAATGCACCTTTGCAGCCTCGAGGGGGAGGATAGCAGAATAACTTGGCCTATATTCCCTGAATAACTCCATGATCCAGTGAATTGAGCTAAATGGAGAAAATGATCCAGAAATGTCTTGGTTCTGTACTGTGGCTCATGTAATAGAGGAAGTTCTAGTTCTGGTGACGTGAGATGTCGGATTAATACATTTTCAGTCAAGCGGAACATCAGAGTCACAAAACATTTACAGTGCTGAGGAAAAGTGTTTGCTTATGTATTTTTTTCTGTTAGCGCTCTTTTCTCACAACAAAATATTTCAGATCCTCAAATAAATTTTAATATCAGACAAAGATAACCTGAGTAAAAGCTTTTAGATGGGTTCATTTATTGATGGAAAAAAACTATCCAAAACCTAGGTACAAATGTAACCGTCCAATAAAGCTTATAACCGGTGGTGCCATCTCCTGGCAACCCAGATAGGTATGGGTTGTCATTTGTAGTAATTTTTGTTATTATTTAAGATGTAATAAGAATTTTGTAGGTGTTTTGCTGAGAAATGAACATTCTGTGTTATCTTTACGTTAGAGATTGTATTCTTTTTATCGATCATTTCACCAACGCATGCTAATGTAAACAAACATAGATGAGTCCCTTGCCGCAACGGTAGTATTTACAGCGTGCTTCTAAACTCAGTCCTTTGAGTACAAATTTAGCAGGAATGGGCTGAGAGTAATTATTGTTCTTTGTTGTTTCTTATAACGGGAACGAATGAGGCGACTGTAATCAAATTTACTCAGTAACTTAGCCATTAAATGCTGCTTTTTCCTGCTAATGCGGCTCCATGTCACTCGCCACTCTGTTCCTTCATACTTAACGTGGAAATATTATGCAAAATCCACATTTTTAACCCTTAACAATTTGTTGTGTACTTTGAGTCTGTAGTGGTGCAGAAAAGTAAAATTTTGTCTCTCCAGATTTTGCTGAGATATCTCTATATTCTGTTTGGGTCATGTTTTTCAGTCCGTTCAGTTTTTCATCTGTTACGTTTTTCCAACTGTTACGTTACCGTATTCGCTGCGGAACAGCTAAACAATGTCACAGAGTCGTTGCTGATCAATTTCGCGTGTCCACCATTTTTATTTCTCGCTGTGATTTTGTAGCCCAAGCTCCAGTATGCCTACGCTGAAAGAGGATAAGTTCAGTTTGGTTGTTGGGTGTATCAACCCACACAATTCATTACACCACACCCCAGCATCAGAACCTCTTCAAAGTGCCTGGTTATATTTAATTTTTCATGGAAATGTTCCCACATCAGTGGCGAAACTCTCCACTTTAAGGACAATCACTTCAGTAGTCTCCTCCAGTATCAAGGATTTGCTGAAAGACTTCATCTGATTAAGGGGTTCCTTCTGTCTATGGAAACGACGGACACAGCAAAGCGGTAAGCTGCAAATAACGGTGAAATGACGACAAACTTTATTTTAGACATGAATTTATTGTGTGTTGATGTCCCGGTCATATGATTCTGATAGCAGTAGCATTGTGCCTTCTGCTGATGTTAGCGCTGTGTGCTGCTTTTAGCTCCTTGAGGACAGAACCGTGCTGCTTGTTTTGATTATTATTATTATTACATAAACAGCTTAGCATTATTTTTGATGTTTTTGTCCTGTTTCTGTGGCGCTGGATAATTGTTATCAAACTAAAAAAATGGCCAAACAGGTTAAGGTGCAGCGATCCTTGACCTGGAGGGGGGCGGGGTGTGAGTGCCTCAGTAGCATTTAAGGATACGGCAACAAAACAAGGTGCTCCCAGACGCACCTCAGACCAGGTAAAAGAGGAGCCTGTGGAGCTACAATAACAAGGAGTTCAGACCAAAGCATTGCAGTTCCACTTTATATAGACCACACCTGAATGATTTAAGTGTGAAAAGGAAGGATTTAAAAGCATATGTCCCCTTTAATGTTTGTTTCCACGATATGATTAATATGAATATGATTCTTTTTTACAAAAGAAATTTGACCATGTTTTGCTAATTTGCGCTAGGTACCACAGCCTGCTGGAATGAATCATGATATTTTGAAGCTCTAAAGTGTGCGCATTGTGCTTACATTGTCACACTCACTGGGGCTTTTTGTTTTGTTGCAGAACAAAGAGGAATAGTATTTAGAGTCTTTGTAAGGCTGGGTTCCTGTGATGGAAAATGAAGCTATAAATCAAATTAAGCTTCTGTTTGACACCGAGTCAATGAGATATTTTTCAGCAGGATGCAAACCGGCTCATTGGGATGACTTCATTATGCATCCAAATAATTAAAATGCAGTATTTTAAGTGCCTCGAGTCATTAAGATGGATTCACAGTTAAGCATCCAGTGATGAGCTCTGTTAGCTGTGGAGTTATGTGGGCTGTGGTGTAAGTTATTAACTTTCTTTGAGTATTAATTTGAGGTTTTACAGATGAAATAGAACATGTGTCGTGTGCTTAAGTGCTAAGTTCCATTCTTCCTGTTTTTTGTGTGGAAAAATATAGAAGAATAAAAAAATAATTGAACATTACCTATAAAAAAGGTAAACAGCAAATTTAAATTAAGGCATCATCAGCACTGGCTTTAACGTATCAAACATCACTTTCTGTTTCCCTCCACATGCAGGCCTTGCACACAAAAATGGTTTCGTTCTGTTTACAGAAGTGTTCGGTCAGTAAAATACGTCTTTCTGATTTCGAAGCGCGAGTTGGTAATGTGTGTGGCTTAATCATGGGAGTGGGTGAGGAATTGTTTCAACTCTAGTTACAAACGGTAATTGTCAGCAGTAGGTTATTAAAAAATAAATTTTCATTTCTCACAACATATTATTGAAAACAAAGATGACATTTCTATAGTGTGGTAATTAAAGGATATTTAGTTTCAACAGATTCTGTCTACATATATTTTTTTTTTGTAGAAGTGTTAATAAAATTTGGTTGTGAAGGCTAAACAGAATGCACATCCATGTAAATACATGTATGCTTATATTCATGCGTTCTTACATACAGACGTTCTTACTTGCATATATGCAATCATGACAGATGAATGCATGCATAGATTTATACTAGCATGTGTCCATGTATGCATACATAAATACTGACATACAGTATATACAAACATAAATATATTCAAAAATACTTTCTTAACCCCAAAGTTAAGGTAAATATAGTTTTACCTCAAATTAAGTTTCTTCAAAGACTCATCAATGCTGATGGATGTGTGCAGGAAGGATCTCCGTATTATATCTGAATACGATCTGAAGAAGCCTCTGACTTAAAACGCTTTGTTGTAAGACAGTCTCATGAAGAGGATGCGTAGGGTTGTCTGTAATTTTCTACGTTTTGTGAAACATAGACATCCCTAGAACAGAGCGAGCCAGTGTATTACTGATTCAACCACCTTCCACATAAAAACTGCTAACATCTGTAATCTGAATGCCTGTGAAAGATGAACATTTTGAAAATAAAAAAGTACTTCTAAGATCCAATTATGAAATTAAATATACTGTTAGTCTCATTTAATGTAAAACACATTATACTGAATAAAAATGATTGTTTTGGGGGAAAAACTAAGAAGAAATGATCAACATCACTACTTTGAGGGAATAACGCTGGACTCTCTTTTATATCAAAGATATTAACTAAAGGAAGATCTGACTTTTAGTCATTATAAGTACCTTACATCTCTTTAAGGACACCATCATTAGAGCTAAAATCTGTCATATTCTCATTATTGGACCTTTTCATTCCTTCATAGTGCCTTCAATAATAGCTTTCATTAGGAGCCTTACACGAGTGATTCAGTCTCTGACTTCCTCAATTTGGTTTTTGTTCAATTAAAGCCTAATTATTCTGCTTGAATGTGACATCCACATTGTCTTGCATGTAAATCTTAAATTAACTGCTTCACACTAACTCATAAAAGAGTTTTCAGCACACATAAGATATAGGTAATAAATGTAAATTAGGGATGCAGTTAAACCTGTAATTGCAACAAATTATCTTTCAGTGTATAATGTCATGTTGCAGCTATAAGTAAGAAGATTCATAGGGCTTATGTGAAGCATCACTGTGATGATTTTATGGGCAAGTTACTGGGCTCCCCTATTCATTGTGGGTCTTGTCAGTTTGTCCATTTAGTTGAAAATATATATTCAATGTGCCCCTTTAAAATCTGCAAACCCTTTCATCGAACCAAACTGCTGGTCCAAGCATTTGTCCTCACAATCGACATTATCATAACCAGTAACATCTTTCATGGGGCTGTAATTAAAATGGCCGTAATTAGATGAGGCTGGCAGTGCTTTAATTGACCGAGGAGGAAGTTTCTCTGTCCATCTTTCTGCAGCTTTTAGAAATTGTTTACCATGCTGTCAAGAAAGGAGATTGGGTTTATTGGGATTAGTGGTAATTTGTTTCTGCCACCGACGGTTGCATGAATAGTAAATGGCAAAATAGGCTTCTTATTACATAATCTTCAGGTTTGACCAGTGATTTTCAGCTATTTCTCTAAGGCGGTCCTAATGCCAAGAAAGTGTTGAAAATGCTCTCTTTTGTGATCTCACACACAAAGGTTTTATAAACCTCAGTTTGTGTTTTAAACAATCTCTGAGCAGTGTAGAGTAATCCAGATGAGGTCTGATCATCTGTTTGTGTGTAAGATTAAAACATTATGCTGAAGTGCAGACTAGATTCCATATTATAAATATTAATTATACATAAATATTGCTTGAGCTGTGAATCATATACTTTAGTGTCATCAAGCATCTGTGGTGTACAGTGTTTCCTTATGTTGCCTACACTGTAGGCACAGTGCATACCTTACTGACGGTGTAATTAGTAATTTAATGCTGTCAACTGAACGACAGAAATGACTTAAAATGGTCTCCCACATTGTTAATAAACGTTGGTTCACTTTTTGTTAAACATTGTTTTCAGTTGTTTTATGACTCAGTTTGGACCAAACATCAACTGACAGAAGGCCCAATATTTGACTGTGGAATACATTATTTATACAGAGGACTTCTTGGTTCTCTATGACTGCAAGGGGCCCAGGTCCTGTGGCTGCCTAACAAGCCCAGATCATAACAACTCCACCACCTTGTTGGCACAAGATGTTTGTGGTCATATGGTGTTTTTTCCAAAACTGGTGCTGTAAATTGATGCCAAACATTCTTGCTTTCACTTTATCTGTCAAAGAAACATTGTTTCAGACGTTTTGCCAACTTAAATAATGTCATATTTTTTTCTTTAGTGGCAAGAAACTTTCGTCTAGCACTTCCTTCTCTTATTGTACCGTTTTGAACCTAATAGGCTTTTCTGTAACTGCCTTTTGTTTCTCCTTTTAATTTGTTGTCATTTCTTTCAGCATTACACAGATTGACTTTTGGATGATTTGATGAAAACTGGCTTACTGGGAAGACTGGCGGCTGTCTCATATGTTTTCCACTTGTGAATAATCATTCTCTCTGTGGAACAGTGGACCTTAAATTGTTTGAAAATGACTCTACAAATCTTCCCAAATTGACAAGGATCAGTTGCTACTATAAGCAAATTGCTGCCGTATTTTTGTTTTGGCATTGTGTTGCAAACTGGCAAAACTTTGGCTTTTTAGGGGTGGTCACATCTGCTGATTATCAAGTACATTTGGTTAGCCATATCTGACTGCTACTTCCACTCTTAAATCCTATGGAAGTAGGAAGGATGTAGATTAGTTTCAGTTTTGTTTAATAGATGACAGCAGTGTGGAATCTTTTGTGTGTTTGTGCCCATTTAATGTTATATTTCAATCACTGTAAGACCAGATAATTTCTAATATTTCCTGATACATGAAACCCTTTGAAGGAAGGGGAACTTTCATTTTTACCATGACTGAAGATTGCACGTGTTTATCTGAGTTGTTTAGTTTTTTTTTTTTTTTAACCAAATTTCCTTTGGTGGTATTGCAGAGCAGGAAGGGTTGAACTCGCCCTAAGCAAAATATATTCTGCACTGACTTATTGTAACCTTATGAACAGGTGCACATTAGCATAGACACATCCAGAGGCTGCTCTCCTCTCTATAGACGACTAATTATTTCTAATTACTGCTGAGCACATCACAGCCAGAAGTTTTCCTGGTTGAGATTCAGAGGGTAAGTGTCTCGTTCAGATTGAGAGATGCCTGTGGATGATGACAACAAGACAAAAAGTCAGAAGCTTATTACTGGATATTATTGCAGAATGATGGCTCAGAGCAGGTGTTTCTGTATGAAAGCTGTTCTTCTGCAGAGACGAGCATTCACTCTCAGTGAAGGAAAATCTTTTGCTGGTGCACTTGTCTCATTTTTGAAGCTGCCTCTTCACTCGGAGGCTCTTTGTAGATATTTTAAAGTCTGCACTGAAAGTGACTGACGGCTGCAAAATTACTTCTCTTTTACAGAGAAGCAGCCTTTTCCAATATGTCTAAACACTTGGCTTAGGTCAAAAATATTGAAGATGTATCTATCATATACCTGACCTCTGTAACTCTCTGTGTTCAGTTGTTCTTATTGGTCCTGAACAGTGATTATTGACTCCAGGTTGCAGAAGTGTTGAACTGATCAAACAGATTTTGTTCTCTTTAAACCACCCTTTATGTAAGAGATTGTATTTTTTAACAGCACCGCAGGGGAATGTTGTCTTAACATCCCTTTTAGCTCTGTACACCTCAGACTTCCAGAACAAGACAGACTCCTGTCATCTGCAGAAATACTGAGATGACTCTACAGTTGTAGGGTGGATCTGAGGTGGACAGGAAGCTGAGTACAGGGAGCTGGTGGACCATTTTGTGGCATGGTGTGGACGCAATCATCTTATCCTGAATGTCAACAAAAGAAAGGAGATGATTGTAGATGGAGAAACAGAAATGGGTAAACACTATTTCCATCATGGGAGAAGACGTGGAGGTGGTGGAGGAGTATAAATACCTCTGTGTTCACCTGGACAACAGACTAGAGTGCAACTGTGAAGCTGTCTACAAGAAGGGACAGAGCAGACTGTACTTCTTTAGGTAGCTTAAGTCTTAAGTATTTTTGAACTGAATTGAATTGAAATACATTGAATTATGTCTGAAAATACAAATCTCGACTGTTCATGTCAGTGTAGGAACTCTGTCTTAAAGTTCTGGTACAACAAGGTATCTTTTGCTAATTAATGTTTTAAGTTCATTCTCCTGGAAATCTTTCTTTGACACTTATCCAGCTTAAAGGCAGTCAGGCTTATCCTCCTAGCCGAGTCACAGTATCTCCAACTGGAGAAAAGTTTAGGTTCCACATTCATTATTCATTTGATAAATACTTTAACTTTGGGTGTTTTTTATTCTACAAACATGTTGGTCAGTTTCATGGAGCTGTTCTATCTGCAGAAGTCTTTATCCACTCTGACCGTACTCTGCATAGTGCTTGATTTAGGACATTGTGGAAAGTAAATGGTATACCAACATAAAAATTGCACATTGTACTATCTGGGTGAAATTCATGCACATTTTCCATTTTTTTGTCTTTCTCTTGTATGAAATACATTCATCAAAGGTGGTTCTGCTTATGTGTTTGGAGGACTTTTGATAGTCCAGTAATTTAGCATTATTTAGACATCATCTTTGAAGCTTGAACCTTGTGCACATATTGGTGGTTTTTGACATGGCTTAAATGGTCCTTCCTCCTAGGGTTGCCTCTTGTCAGGGGTGGCATATGTCATCTGTCAGTCTGTCAACGTTGGCCTGAATGAGTTTTGCATTGCTTATTTTTAAAGTGTAGTTGCACAGGTGTTGGTGTCACCCAGTGTTCTGCACAGTATAGACTCAGTAAGAAGATATGGCCATTCACTGCAAATGGCTATTATTGAAGTATCTGATTCAGTCCTTCTAGTTCAATGCATTTGATTTTTTTAAGTTTAAAAGCTTAAACATTTAAACTGATGAAACATAAACACACACACACACAAACGTGTGTGTGTGTGTGTATCAAGTAAAAACAGGAAACAGCTTGAAATGTATTATACTCCCTGTTATGAACAGGTTAGCATGTCAGCATGCGATTTGATAGTTCATTCAGCCTGGCAGTTTAATAAATTGAAGCTAAATGGATCGTCGTCTGTTCTGTGTCGTTAATTCCAATTTCTATTGAAATCCACCTAATAAATAATTTGTTGTCAACCTCCCCACATTACTTATCTGTAAAAGTGTCATCTGAGCATTACAAAAAAGGCAGGAATGATTATCATAATGTTACATGTATTTGATTTGACTCAGCTATCATTTTGTTTGTTTGTGCTGCACAAAATTTGGGTCGTCTCTCAGAAACATGTTATATTATTTGGACAATGTAAATTTGATAAATCACCAAGAATTACAATCTCTGTATTAGTTTATTGGCCTAAACTAATCAAGCACCTTTAAAAAAGCAATAAAATAGCATTACTTTTTATCATCAAACTCTTTTATAAAACAATGCATCTACAGTATCGGTGAAAAGAAAGTGGACCATCTTAAATTTAAGGGTGTCATGCATAAGGATATAATAAAAATAATCTGGTCTTCACCAGGTTCTAAAATTATTTAAATTTAAATTCAAGTACAGATTTCAAGATCATTTTAATGATTTATGAAGCACAAACAAAGGAGCAAAGTTAAACCCGTGTGTAGTAAAACTAAATACACCCGTGATTCAAAAGCTTTTTGAAACGCTCAAGGAGCTTCCCAGATTTATATGCAGAAACGATTGCTTCTCTAAAATCTTTGCTGATGTTGTTCTAACTTGACACAGCTGTATAGTTCAGAGCAGCAAAGGGCCAAACGTCCTGCTTTTCTAGATGTCGTCACACTCGCTGATGATGAATTAAGGAAGGACATTTGATTTGCAGCACCTGGGTGCTATTTTCCCTCTTAACTTCTGTGGAAGCAGCAAGGATGCACTTTGTTTTTTTACACATTGCTTTTCCATTTTGGCCTTATCTTTTTTTAACAAATAGACACATTGTGGAATCTGTTGAGTATACTCAGGGTTAGGGCTGAAATAATTAATCAGATTAATCGTGATTAATCGATTATTGAAATAATCGTCAACTAATTTAGTAATCGAAACGTTAACTGGACTATGCAGACTCTGAAACATGAAACACTCAGAGCAGTAATTTGGCCAAAATTGTACAAAAAATATATGTTTTGCATTTTAGATGAAAAACTTTGTCTGTACATGTGTTTTATCTCTCATGTGACATAGCTTTAGCTTCACCTAAGCATTGATCATGTTTTAACAAATGTTTTGTACAACTGCACTTTGCAACATGAACCAAAATGTACTGTCGCTTTTTTTAAAGACTTTACTATTAAAATGCCATGTTCTGAGCATTTTTTGATCAGTTTTTTACATTTTTGCCATTTACAACGCATTTAAAGTGTGCAATAAATGTTTGATTTTTAAGTTCAAAACTCTTGTTTATTGAAGTATGATAATTAACTAAGAGTAACTCTTGTTAGATTCATTGAACAAATCTCTAGATTAAACAATTACTCAAATAATCGACGGCTGTAGCCCTACTTAGGGTTAGATTCAAATAATTGCAGAAGGTAGTAAGATTAGATAAAATTGTTTATGTCCTGAAATGTAAAGAGGGTGTACTTTTCTTTTTTACCAGGTGTTGCGGTATATTAAAGTTCTTCCAGGTTTCTACTTTTAAAATAACAACCATGTCAGTGGAAGAATTTAGCTCTTCCAGCTGCTGTTTACGGCTCAATTCAATTTTGGAGATAAACCGCTGCAACTGCAGACACAGTACAGCAATAAAAACCAAATGGTAGCCATCTTAAGGAAGATGACTTTCTTATTGCTGCATGCCGACCTTGATGTGACCTCACATGAGGGTCAATAAAGGATTCCAAATGTCTTGAGTGTTCAGGATGAGTCTGAGTAATTTTGTTTCTCTGCATTTTGCAGCGTCTGACGCTAAGGAGCAGCAGTTTTGGATCAATCAGCTCCAAGCTTGTGCCAGACGCCACTCTGACAGCAGTGCCAAGGTAAAAAACACACACTACGCTCTCCTCTGTCCATTACTCTAAGGGCTATTAACATGACACTGGTTGGTCGGAGTTCTAGGCCTCTGTTCATCAGAAAGGGAAAAATCGGGAAGTCTTGACATTTATCTGGGCGATTCCAGTCTCCTCCTGTCTGTTTTTAAATATCGCCATTTGTTTTTGCCACCATAAAGCTACCAGCACAGACTGCCAGCTTCCTCATTATGTCCAAGCAGCTCGGAAAGCTCTGGCTGTAAGAATAAGACAGGTTTGGACTTTACATACTCTCCAAATTTGTGCTTAGTTTAGTTTTCTTAAACAGTCAGTCAGTCATTTTCTACCGCTTATTCCATAGTGGGTCGCGGGGAAGCTGGTGCCTATCTCCAGCAGTCTATGGGCGAGAGGCGGGGTACACCCTGGACAGGTCGCCAGTCCATCGCAGGGCAACACACAAACAACCATGCACACACCTAAGGACAATTTAGAGTGACCAATTAACCTAACAGGCATGTCTTTGGACTGTGGGAGGAAGCCGGAGTACCGGGTGAGAACCCACGCATGCACGCGGAGAACATGCAAACTCCATGCAGAAAGACCCCCGGCCGGGAATCGAACCCAGGACCTTCTTGCTGCAAGGCAACAGTGCTACCAACTGCGCCACCGTGCAGCCCGTTTTCTTAAACATAGATTGTGGAAAATGAGCCTAAACCACTTAAATAAAAGCGTGGTAATTGCAGAGATAATTATTTTAAATATCATATTTGACGTTGAATTTAACAAGGCAAATATTTTATGCAGTTTTCTGCTGGATAACATGTTTCTACCCTAGAATAACTCATGATGTCTCTGCAGACACCAAGTAAAATCATTCTTCCAATTAATTATATGCTGCTTATGGAAGTAAAATGGTCTCATTAGAATCAGACATTTTTTAGACATTGAATTTATGACACTGAATTTTTATCCTGTGCAATTATGTATATGAATTTATTTTTTGTACTTAAAATTTTCACCTGCAGAAATTCATCTGCAGAAATTCACCTGCAAAAATTCGCCTGCAAATGTGTTGCCGCTTCTTCCAGTCACTTCAAAACAAGAGCATCTGCGGACAGGGTTGGGGCGCTAGCTGTCAT
The DNA here is from genome assembly GCA_036173005.1 of Crenichthys baileyi. Lineage (NCBI taxonomy): Eukaryota > Metazoa > Chordata > Actinopteri > Cyprinodontiformes > Goodeidae > Crenichthys > Crenichthys baileyi. Next base: position 133,233 of record JAHHUM010001545.1, read on the forward strand.
CAGGTCAGTCAAACATTTCATTCAGTTCCATTAGATGAAAAAAAAATACC